>OX101819.2:29400340-29928340 GCA_944452925.2 Chrysolina oricalcia
CTGTAGGGTTTTCCGTGTTGTTCCTGCAGTTGGAATAGCAAATACGACACCTTTTCCTCGTTAAGTCGCCCCGAAGCGCGTATTGTGGTGGTACTCTCTTTCGTCTGCACATGTTCAGATCGGGGAGACTATCACTATTATAGTCTATAATTCCTACACAACTATTTCACATTATTATTTTTACTTGAAAAGCTTTGTCGATAAGTTGAAAAACTTCTTACATTAAGTATATTTTGACTTTGACTTTTCATGAAATAGTTCAGATGAACTGTAAAATCTTGGTTTTCGTTATCCATGGACGAATTTCTGCTGAACAACACATTTGACGGTAATCTAGGATTCGACTCCAAACCAAGTTTGATAAATCTTTGGATTTTACCATGGACTGAACAACCGGCCCTAAGTAATTCATTTTTGTGCGAGGTTGGATTTGATGATTATCGATCATGATGGTGGGAGAATTGTCTGATGGGATATGGTTGAAAATTATAAATTCAGTTTTGTAACGTGGCATCATACATAGAAGACCTCGGTTGTTGAGAGTATCGAAGATGGCAAGGCTACAGGTAAGTTCATTACAATTCTATCTACCTAGTAGCTAGTAGGTAGGTTCCTATCATGAGGATGGATAGAAGTTTCAATATAGTGTAGATTAGATCTAAAATTATTATAGCACATATCTTAGATTTTCCATTGTGTGACGGAAAACGTCAACAGTGGATAGGTGATTCAAAGTATAGTAGTAGTAGTAGTATTTAGTGGCCACATTACATACAGTGTACAATTGGCAGGTCAAAAAAGAGATAATGTCATAGACAGTCATGAGGATTTAAAAAACATTTTTACATTACATAGATAAAAATTAAAAAAAATATAGTTAAAAGAAAAAATATATATATATATATATATATATATATATATATATATATATATAAGGAGAGAGGTAGTCTTTGCTGACTAGTTAAGATCAAGCTAGGGAACTTGTCAAATTTCACATTTCAGTACAGTTCCATGCAGGAACGTACCTAAACAAACTTCACATTGTATACATAACCTCAAATAAATTTGCTGTCTTTTTCACGCCTGCCTCTCAACCGGTGTGACATCGGTATGATATCCATTTTAATAAATTTCAATAGAATTAGATTTTATACACAACTGAGTTGGTAATAATGTGTGATGATTACCTTTAAGATTATCTCACAACTTGTTTTTTAATATGTTCAATTACTGTACACGTCTTTTTATATCATCTATTGCAACCAATCTCATCTACACGTAAGTAGTTTAGAATCCACTTTTGTCAATTGTTTTCACTATAGTTAAAACATTATTGTAGCTTTACCTGATGATGACAATAATACTTGTCGAAATATTGGAATAAAGTGTTATAAGAGTATACTTCCTGCATGCTGCTCACCCAACAAGTTCCCTAGCTTATATATATATATATATATATATATATATATATATATATATATATATATATATACGTATATCTACACATTAAAAACATATTAAAAAGCTTATTATTCGGTGAACATTCAGTGCTTGGATTCCAATGTTAGGAACTCCTCTATTAAATAAAAGCTATTTTCCTGGAGGTATTTCTTTGTTGCATTTTTAAAGTTGATATAGCTTTTTATATCCTTTATATATTTTGGCAGGTTGTTATAAAGAGATATGCAATTATAAACGGTAGACTTTTTAAATGTTGCAGTTTTATGTTTTGGTATTTCCAATATACTTAAAGCTGATGACTTCCTAACACGTTGAAGTCAAAAATGTTGCTTTTTACAAAAGTTACACATTTCAAGATGAAAATAGAATGGAAGGGTAGAATGAAGTGTTGTTTGAAAACAGCCCTACATGAGTCGCTGTATTCTAAGTTAAATAATAATCTAATAAATTATTCTTTTTTGGGAGATAAAAACTCTTTTATATTCAGTAGCCAGTCTCCATGTTGCAATATTGTTCGATATATGGCTATATGCAAATGAATAGTATAAATTCAACAACCCCTTTTGGTCCAAAATTGGTTTCCTCTGAAGAATTGCATAGTATGCTTTATTTAGTTGTTTACAAACAGAGTCTATGTGGGAGGAGAAACTAAGGTCTGAGCTAAGCCATGTCCCGAGTAACTTGACATTGTCACTAAATATTAAATTTTTATAGAATGTTTTTGAAACTGATTTTTTCATATGAAAATTTATGAAGACTGTCTTATCAGTATTTAAAATAAGTCGATTTTTTGGCACCATTGTTTCATTTCACTGAGAGCTTTCTCTATATTATTATGCAATTCTTCAAGGGTTTCTCCACAGACTGTAACTGTTGTGTCATCGGCAAACATTGTTACTTGCCCCGCGGTTATATGCTTGGGAATATCATATACCATATTTGTTGGTATATGATATATATATATATATATATATATATATATATATATATATATATATATATATATTATATATATATATATATATATATATATATAGTATAATGTTTCATCAATTTCGATCATTTCTTCGTGGGATATCAACTACCGAATTACTTGATTTATAATTGAGAATTGGTATAAACGTTCTCCTACTTTTACCCATCAAGTACCTACTTGCCTATCATATCTTGAATTTCCGAATTCCCAAAACCCACCTCAATTCTTGAAAAGTGCACAAAATCCGTTTATGAAACTCGTGACACCCATCAAATATGGTACCAATTACTTTGGTGATCTCTATTCACCACTGCCTTGTTTTTTTCCCAGTATGCTGTACAGGGTGCTCCTCTTAAAATGGAACCCCTCTCTCCAACTTTGTTGTTGTTATTGTGCCACAGGTTTTACTTAGCTTTCAGCTTTTATAATGGCAACGAAGCTGTCAGAGTGACAGGGTGGCTCGCGACTAACTCAAGTGGAGACAAGTGGACCGCCTAATTCCGTGTTCAATTGAGAAATAGTTGGATGGATTATCAGTGAATACACTCTTGAAGAAGCAACATTTTGATAGCAATATAGGTATTGTTAGTGTTTGAACATTATGAAATAAATGCAGAAGGCAAATAGTATTAAAATACATGTAAAATATGATTAACAATTTCGATATACCCTGAATAGTTAATAATCTAAAAAATAACGTTACAAATTCTCCCCTTACTTTAAAAGAAATTTACCGAAACCGGGAAATTTTATGTGAAAGCTTTAGTGAAACAGACACTAATGTTAAAAATGTACTGAAACTATGGCAGATATAATACCTCTTATTTCTCACATCCATCAACTGAATAACTCACATACTATGCACATACTCTGAAAAGATATACTCTTCGGAATCGGTTAATTCTCAAAGTAATACCCATTATATTTATATATTATTGATCATTGAAACAAAAAAAATAACAATAAGAAAGGCTTTAAACGCATCACAACAAATCACCTCAAGTTTGTTATCCTAGATCACACAAAATGTCTATACTCATGATAAACCATACATATATAGCAACAAAAAAAATTAAACGTCCTCAAAGGAAAAGGCTTGAAATGCATGACAACAAATCGCCTTAGGTTTGTTATCGTCGCCAAACTGTTGTGTATGGATTCAGTCCGTGAACCATCTCCGCTGCCCAGTCTCACAACTAAAATATCCAGAACACCTAATGTGGTTGAGTTCAGATGGAACAAAACCCAAAATTGAACAACTCAATAAAGACAGGAGAAGTCTCGTGTTTTGGATCACATCGCTGCTCCAGACACCCCAGAAGTAAACCTAACAGCCAAAACGATCCCCAACCGAAATCCCACACGTGGAAACAAAAATAAAAAAAAATCATTGAAAATCGAAAAATAACCAATTGTCCACTTCAATTGTGGTGATATGTAGCTGCACCAAGCTGAAAATGGATAAACCATAACGTCCCTAAAATTCGAAGATATTCCTAATTGTGGCACTGCGAGCAAATTCCCCAGTCGCGACTAATCCATGGAGCTCAGGATCGCCCAGTAGCATCGCCCGACCGCCCTTGGCGAGCTTCACACGATGACCGGCCTAGACCTCCACGCTAGCCTGACGACACCCCCAAAGTTCACCCTTCCATGGAGCCTGCTTGACAGTCTCGATCACGGAGGAACCTCCGCTGGATCCTATAAGACATGTCAGGCTGCCGGACTGAGCCATGCTCGCACCCAACACAATCAAGTCTCCTACAAAACAAACAAGGGAAAGCATTAAAACGCATAACCAAACCGCCTAAGTTTAGTATCTCAGCAGACCTTAGCACCATTCTATAAAATAATGAGAGGATTAACAACCCCTATAGAAAACCTCCTCCAAGTTTCCTATCCCAACACAGATCAATGTGGAGTGGATCCAACCCGTTGAATCGATTCCGCCAAAAAAAAATCCATTCAAAACCGTCAGGACATCAGACATGGCGAGTTCGTCAGCAAAAATAACCCTTCCAAAAGGAAGGTTTGCGTCATAACCAGAATAATGTCCGAAGGGAATGAGCTTAGAAATCCACCAGCCAAACGGACCCCCCAAGCCAAATCCACCACAAGGATCGTCCAGCATTAAGGAGCTGCCATCCCAACAATAAATAATACGTAATATCAAACCAAAAATTTTAAAAGTTTACAACCCTAGACAGATAGAAAGATACAAAAAATAAATAAAACGACAACCCGTAAAGATCGACAACACCAAACTATTACGAACATCAATCGAACTAATCACAATTGCATACTCAAGGGATACACTTACACCGAGGGTACTTACACGAAGACATTAAAGATAAAAGAAAACCAATGTCCTTCTAGAAGTTATACCTCAAACAAAACCGATATGTTACTGTCATGGGCCTGAAAAAATACATTATTAAACAAGGAAACCTAGTGCACCTTCAGCCACTCACAACAGAACACTAAGGGGTGGTACTAAAATACGATATTCACTACAGGAGACATTAAAGATAATAAACGATAATGAATGCCTTCCCTGTAATATCAACTACACATCAAACAGAAATGTTACTGTCATGGACCTGAAAATACATTCACACCTACAAAAACACCAAATGTATTTCCAGCCACTGAGGTTCCTCCGTGATCGAGACTGTCAAGCAGGCTCCATGGAAGGGTGAACTTTGGGGGGTGTCGTCAGGCTAGCGTGGAGGTCTAGGCCGGTCATCGTGTGAAGCTCGCCTAAGGGCGGTCGGGCCTCACGTTGGGCGCCAATTTTGCCACAGGTTCTACTTAGCTTTCAGCTTTTATAATGGCAACGAAGCTGTCAGAGTGACAGGGTGACTCGCGACTAACTCAAGTGGAGACGGGAGTGGGTCATACAAAATAAATGTGATGAGATGTACGAACATGGGCGCCAGATATATGATGCAGGCTCACCCTATAGGTTATTTATACTGATTCCCATATAACACGAATAGTATTAAAAATTAAAGTTGCCACACTCTAAATGATGAACAGCTTACTGTTTGAAGAAGTATAATTATTAAACCTCAAAATTATAGTGAACTGATTGTACGGGTACGTTCTTACACAAAAACTAAATAGCTATATAAATAATTGATTATCAAAATTGACCTTACAATTGGTCTACAGGTGCAGTTCAATGACCAAATATGTGTTCAAACATTAACCAACCTTTAAGGTGAAAGTATACAGACACTAGTATGTAGACAAGTTTAAACGTATCCAATATTAAATACAAAATATATCTACCGCTGTGGGGTAGGAGAAAATAATGTGTATTAACCAATCCGCAAACGTATGGTGCACCTTACCTTGTAGCGTTTACACATTAGCATTAGACTTTGATATTAAAAAGGATATCAGTACGATACTTAGTGCTATTAGCTGGTACTTGGAGTGCAACGTCGGTCCAACTAGACTGGTACCACACAGCTGATGTTAACTGCAATGTTGCTTCCTCGACAGTCACGCTATCAGTACCTGAAGGCCCCACTCAATGGCTATAGTAGGTGGAATATGGTCACAAGGAAGACATACCATACATCTACGGAGTCCAGTAGCTTCCTCCAGGAAGGAAAGAAATATAGTGGGACAGAACTATAATAGTGCCCTATACATAAACCCTGAAATACAACAAGAACTTGACATTTTGTTCAACAACTTGGATGACCTAATAACTACCTCTGTCCAGAACAGGCCTAGGTATTCCCACAGTGGAAGATGCTTTCGGTAGGCTCTTTCAGATGTCAAATGAAAATATCCTGGTCAAAGGGTTAACAGCGGCACATAGGGTCAAGTACCCAAAATGCCTAATAGTCAGATCCTAAAATACATGAAGAATTTCCAAATGATAGAAGAATACCATGTGCGAGACTTACCAGAAATAATTGGTTTATATAATCCCCCGAGAGGTAAGGTTCAGAAATATGCATACACAGCAATTCAATCAACTAAACGAAAACTGAAACCTTTTGGCAGTTGCAAGATATAATCCCTTTACGGACGATTCAAATAGAAATAAAATTCTTACAACTTATTCACCAATCATGTCAAAAGTGAAAAATCCAGCACACTGGTGACAGACGACAGTCAAAACTAATTAATCTTCTTCTTCTCAAACTTTAGGTCAAAGTGTCAAATCCATGTGCATTGTTGCCAAGTACACTTCTCGAAGAGTATTACACTCTCAATTTATTATTCTTTTTCCACAAGCTAGAAAGATATTATGAAGCCCTATCCTCAAATGAAACACGCCTAAGTAATTGACAATATTCCACAGGATTTTGGTGATCGTTTTTTCGCTGTAAGGTTGGTAATACATTTTGTTTTTAAATGTTGGAAACACTGATTCAAGTAAATTATAATTGTCATCTGTCAACTTCAACGAATTGTTTACTTTGATTGAAAGTGAAAGATAAAATATAATGAATTGATCGAAGCAGATATCCTCGGATTTTAGAAAAACATCGATACATTTATGCATCGCCCTGAGTTCACACATTTTTCTAGTCATAGATCACATGATCTATGAAGTAGAAAAACATTGAAAACTGGAAATAATTGTTCCTATTCAACTACAGGGGGTCTATTCTCGAGTTTCAACGTATGCGAATTCAATTTTATATCTCTTTCCAACGCGCGGTGTTTGAATCGCTCTATGTTACTTCAAACGTTTGAAAATGATTTCGCATGAACTAGAGAATAGACCCCCAGGAGTTAAAAAAAATCAGTATTTGAGAAGTAAAAAAATAACTTTTATTAAAATATTGAATACAGCAATAACAAAGAAATAATAAAAACCTGTAACACCATGCCATTTGAAGAGCTGGAATTAATTGAATGAAAATTCCTAAGGTCTGTTGAATTATTGTAGACTGATTTTCAGTAGAAAGGATGTATGGTCTCTAGAGGCTCCAATTCGATAGAAAACAGTATATTCAGGCAACTGTCATCAAACTTGTACCAGTCTGTTCTGTCCTTGGCCAAAGTGTGTAGTAGCGGCAAGAATCGACTCTAAAACCAAAATAGAATCTTGTTAATACTGGTACAGGATCCAAAACCCAGCCCATAACAATGTAATCCCATCAGAGCTAAATGCCCAAGAGTTTGAAAATAATTGATTTTTTTTAAGCTAACACCCCCTTACTGTTGTTCAGAAATACCCCTGTTCTACACATTGTTTTACAGTGTATGGTTTCTTTTTCAATGTTTTTATTTCCAACAAATGGTAGATATTGGTATTGGTGTAAAAAATAACTCTGTTGGTAGACATTGACAAGAAAGGGATTCCTGGGTTAATAACAAGTCCACACGAGAAACGTAAAATCTGCATTGTTTCATATTATTTAGCTGCAACATTATCCTCATTATCCAACCCAGCTTTCATGCCTGCTATTATTTATCATTTAGGTCTTCTGTTTAATTATGGTTCCAAGTTTGGAAGATGTAATCCTAGTCATTCGTTTTCTTTCCTAATTTGAGAAGCACTTGGGGATTTGTTTTATTTTCTATGTTGTGTGCTTCAGTCAGCGTCAGGGATCAACTATCCAGTAACTCTGCACAATTATAACCATATTCAGAAATACAACAGTTTCATCCATGAGTTCGGTGTGATATGCGCTACCTTCCTCTACATTACTAATAGTTTTACTTTTTTTCCTAACAGAAAATGTCTCAAATTTAGTTAACTCACCAACATCAGAGTTACAAAAGTATCTTACCAACTTCATAAAAGCACATACATAGATCAACGTTTTACCTTTTTTTGATACCAAATTCATTTAGATCAGAGTTACAAGAAACAGAATCATCAGTTATTGGTTCACCTTCTTTGGTTGAAGTATTGGGAACATTTTCAGATAATGGGGTCTAGAAAGGAAAGTGTTTTCTCAAATTCTGAATTTGAACATCGGGAATGGGACTCAACATCAGAGTTTAAACATAAACGGTGTCTTCCCAATCTTTCACTCTTCGGAAATCTGTGAAAAGTATTTTTTTGTATATTCGTACACATTCCAGCAAAATGGAACACAACATTTGCAACAAGCTCTTTTTTTGCAAATATTTTTTCAATAAATTCAAATTTAAAAAAATTTAACTTGACACTCGACTGTGTTGACACATGTCAATGTCTTAATTCAGTATTTCAAACAGTTAAAAACAAAATTTATTATCAACCTCACAGCAAAAAACGATCACCAAAATCCTGTGAAATATTGTCAATACTGCATGGCATAACCCATTTCGCATCTTCAGTTATGAAACCAACAAAAGTCACTCCGTGCTACTCCAACTGAATGCAGAAGTCACAACAACCACAAGTCTATGGCGTACTCCGCTTAGTGCGCACACCCCAGACGTGGAATGAAAAGTGTTAAAAGAGTTCCAAAAGTAAACAACTAAGGGCCCGTTTTTCATGTTCGAGTTAACCTCCAGATAACTAACTAATAGTTAAGATGGTGAACGACATTCTTTGAATGACGTTTGAAGAATCACATTCTAAACTATTAGTTATCTGGAGGTTAACTCGAACATGAAAAACGGGACCTAAATCACTAATGACAATTAATAACCTTGGGATAACTTGAAATATGACGTTACCAAAACACAATGACGTAAATTTAAAATGGATATACCTGGAAGTATAATGCAATGGGGCCGCCTAATTCCGTGTTCAATTGAGAAATAGTTGGATGGATTATCAGTGAATACACTCTCGAAGAAGCAACATTTTGATAGCAATATAGGTATTGTTAGTGTTTGAACATTATGAAATAAATGCAGAAGGCAAATAGTATAGCTATAACGGTACAAGTGGACAAGTGGAGCCAATAGTTGATTCCATGCAAACTAGGTTTCGTCTCTTCGACGCCCTTGTTGTCAGTGTTATGTCTAACTGTATCCATGTCTGGGGCCTGCGCTATGTTGATACAGTTGAGCATAAAAAAGATTTTATCACTGCCGTTCTATACCCCAGACCATGCAGTCAGAGCTGAATGTGGCCGTGTTAAAATTTCATATGATATTTTCAAATGGGCATTAAACTGGTTGATACATATTCTTGAAATGGATGATAGTCGTTTACCAAATATGATTTTCAGACGGCAACTGCAAATTTCCAACTGTGATCCCAAATATAATTGGGTATTACCACTGAAATAATAACGGTATATTTCAGTGGGTATTACAGATCAAATCATTCTTTATGGAGATTCACGCTGACGACATTTGGGACAATCTCTCTCACGAGCTTATTAAAGCAAAGAAGTGTCTCCTACTGAAGTTCAAAGAAAAATTACTCTTGCATCGTTTACAATTCTTAACAATGTACCATTCCCTCTCCATTTTGAATAATATGCCCCAGCGATTTATCTCCCTAAATATTCCTGTTAAATACAGTGTGTCATGCTTTTCATGAATATACCCCAATATCTCAGTTATTAATAATGCGATTTTCTTGAAATTTTGGTGGTGATTATATGTTAGGCAAATAAAGTATTTGGCATAGTGAACATTTTCATCGACCATTGGCGTGCGGTGTTAGAGGGTGAAAAAAAGCTGTTTTTTGGAAAACGGATATTAGGGCTCATTTCAGATATTTTTTTTTCAGATTCAGAATCAGCATCCCCAAAAACCCCTAATTCATATTTTCAAAATTTCAAGAGCTGATCACTTTTTTCATGAATATACCCGAATATCTGTTACTATAAATGTGATTTTCTTGAGATTTTGGTGGTGATTGTTTGTTAGAAAGATGAAGTATTTGCCATAGTGAACATATTTATTTTCCATTGGCGTGAGGTATTGGGGAGAGAATAAATGCGTTATTTGAGAAAAGGATATGAGAGGTATACAGTGAAAAAATTTACGTGTGGTGTGGCATATTTAACGAACGAATTGTCGGACATTTTTCCTGAATAACCTGACCGGACAAAATTTTCTACATTTTTTACAACACGATCTCTATGATTTTCTCGTGGAATTGCCATTAGCACAAATACAAAACTTAAGGTTTGTTCGGGTTCCCATTTTATCCGATTCGGAACCGTTCGGAACATGCGTCTTTTGGAATTCGCGTTCGAGTTCGACGCGAACGGTTCAGGATTTCGCTACAGCTTGTTTTGGTTTAATTTGAATTCGATCCCGAACCGATTCGAACCGTTCTCACTAGTCCCTGCGGTCAAGCTTGAACTATTTGGAATCGATAATTTGACACATGCGTATTTTGTGATTTGTCATTGTCAATAATGTCATTGTTTATTACAGAAATATTCCTATTATTTGTTGATTTGTAATTAGTGATCATGAATGTATTTCTATTGTCAAGCTCGTCATCGAGTTCGTCATCTGGGGATGAAGAAGTGGGGGTTATTTTTCAAGAATTGCAAACTCCTCACATTAAACATGAGGACTATTTTGAGAATACTATACACCTGCTTACTGACAAAGAATTCAAAGAACATTTTAGGTAGATATAAAAAAAATGTTATTCTCTTGAATCATTGTTCTTTTTTTGCTAGGGTTGATAGAAGTATACTAGAATCTCTTTCTCATGCCTATGAGGGATCTGAGTTTTATTCTAATATTGAAACCGGACATGCTAGGATTGCTCCAAAGAAAATTATTTTAGTTTTCTTGTAGTATGCATATTGAGTCAGATTCATTATTTTACCGGACATCATAATAGAGAAGTATTTCGTTTTAAGCAAGTTTGCTATGTTACTAATTTTGGGTTTCAAAGGTGTGCGCCGAAAATCTGAAAGTAAACAAAGCCACGGAACACATCAGTAGAAGTCAGAAAACAGATGGCAAATTTAACGTCAGTTGTAATATCAGTTCACCACTACACCAATAGGTTCCGCCAGACTCTTCACACGAGTACGTTTTGGTTTTTATCAAATTAGAAATAGTTCTGAATCGTTCCCAATTTTTGTCATTGCGTCGATAGTTCTGCGCAGGTTCCCAACAGTTTCCAATTAAAGAACCCGAACAAACCTTTAATCTTTCAATTAGGTGGTGCCCCCGCACATACTTAATTCTGTGATAGTTCGGAACTTTTTAAATGCAATTTTCCCTATGAAGTGGATAGGAAGAAATTCTCTTTCAGAACCTAGATCGACACTTATTATTCCTTGTGACTTTTTTCTGTAGGGGCATTTGAAAAATAAAGTGTTTGCTACTCAGCCGCGTAATAGAAATGAACTTTGTATTGCATTTAGACAAGCGTGCCTGGAAATAACTTCCCAAACTTTAAGAAAAGTGATTGTATGTTTGAGAAGAATTGTTGAAAATTGTATTGTTTCAGAAGGTAGTTATGCTGAAAACACAAGAATCTTTAATAATGTAATTCGTAATTTTGGTACCACACTTACAAATAAAGAACTCATTAAAATAAGACTTGAACTTGAACTTTTCTGCTCAAATCCGCTCTTGAGATTTTGAAAATATGAGTTACAGGTTTTTTTGGGGATGCTGATTCTGAATCTGATAGAAAAAGTTGTTTAAAATAAGCCCTATAATATCCTTTAACCAAAAAACGCATTTTTTCTATCCCCAATACCGCACGCCAGTGGTAAATAGATATGTTCACTATGCCAAATACTTAATTTTTCTAACATACAATCACCACCAAAATCTCAAGAAAATCGCATTTATAATATCAGATATTCGGGTGTATTCATGAAAAAAGTTAATTTAATTTTTTTTCCTGTTCAAATCACCTCTTGAGATTTCGAAAATACGAATTTAGTGGTTTTTGGGGATGCTGATTCTAGATCTGATAAGAAAAGTTATCTAAAATGAGCGCTAATATTCTTTTCCCAAAAAACAGCTTTTTTTCACTCCCTAACACCGCACGCCAATGGTCGATGAAAATGTTCACTATGCCAAATACTTCATTCACCTAACATAATAATCACCACCAAAATTTCAAGAAAATCTCTTTATTAATAACTGAGATATTTGGGTGTATTCATGAAAAGCGGGACACACTGTATACAAGAGCCATTGCCCATCTAAGATTATACAACTCTATATCTGTTGAATTCACCTACAGAGGCTCAACTTATAATATTATCCCAAATGAACACTGCACAATCTGTAACCATAATCAGAATCGATTGAACACATTTTCTTCAATTGTCCTATATACTGTTCAATAAAACCAGCATATTTGAAATCTTTACCGGATATGGTTGCTTTGTCCCACGCCCTTGATACTCTAACGGCAGAAAACGGCAAGGCCATTGCTAACTATTTGTGGAATATATTAAAACTACGATTATTTATAATCAATGAGTGAATCCTTGAACAGATTTGTGCTCACTAGGATACCACCCACTACTATCAGCTCCTTTTTCTTTTTTTTTTAATATTCTATACCACTTATGATCTGATATTAAGTTTAGTTAAACTATTATGCTGATTCCTTACTCTTCAGTTATCGCTACTGCTTCACATACCTTATATTACTATTGTCTAGGTTTAAGTTATTGTTATATAGTTATATGTATGTACCTATTTTCTCTCACACTCTTGCCATAAAATGTATTTTAAGAGACAATAAACGTATCTATCTATCTATCTTTTTGAAGATATCAAAAAATATAAACAGAATAGTTGAATGAAATGACTTCAATTTTCCCGAAATTGACATCAAGATTGGTTTTAAAAAAAATGATATGTATATTTTTGGCAGATCGATAGAACTTTCTTTTTTGATTTCATTAATATCAACAAGTTGCATAGTTGGATGGAAAATTACTGAGTTATTGACGATCGATCCATGAAGCGTCACATTGATCAACTTTGGTCATCAACAACTCAGTCATTTTCCAACCGAATATTCAACGTGTTGATTTCAATGGAATCAGAAAGAAATGTCAAATGTTGGAAAAATGTACGTATTGTTCCGTTTGAAAAATCAAAGTCAATGTCTATTTTGGGAAAATGAAAGACCCTGTATATTAAAAAACATTTGCTAATCAAAATTCAAGTTATTTCATTAAACTTTTTCCTTCAACATTTTTCTTCAAAAACAAGAAATTTGAAGGCTGATTCCATTCTCAGAGGCGCACCCTGTATTTATAAGAACAGAACGTGTTAGTTCACTGATCAATTAAAAAGTTTCATCAAGATATATTGACAGGGTATAATTTTATTATGGAGGTTATGTTATATTATATCAGAACCGAAGTAATGACTGACTCAAAAAAGCCTATAACTGCTGTACGACTTTTCTATGCACACAACTGTACTGTATTCAAATTTTATAGCTTGGTATACATAATTTTCTCGAAAACCACTGTTATGCGGTTTCTTCCAGGGCTTTTTTGTAAATAAGTGTATGATAGAGTAATAATAATATTTTTTTGGTATTGAATTCTGTTTTTTCAAATATTTATTTTGTAGAATGACACGTGCCAATAAAATTAAAACCATCCAAAACGACTGATTTTTCGAACATCTTGATATAGATAGTTCAGATCATCAATCATTGTCATCGATGTGAATTTGGGTGATAATTAATAGGTTACTATTCCGTCAGAATAGAAAATACATTTTTATGTCAGGTTTATGTGATTACAAGATCGGTGACGAATTTTTTTTCAATTGGAGTGAGAGTTTTTCAGGGTTACATTTTTTTTACTAGTGAAGAAAATTTCGATAGCTTCGTTTAACCAACATTATGATAATCAATTGGTATCTTTATAGGTTGTTGCAGGGTATTTTCTACAATGTATTGAATCAGTGAAGGGTTGTCCTAAAACCCTAAGACCTTGGTACTGAAAACAGTGTCGTAAAAAGATTTTAAGAATCATTGCATGCATTATTCAATGAAGATCCTAGTGCCCGGCCTAGCTTCTTGTATGGAAAGAGCTATCATAATCAAAGAATCGAAGCATAGTGGGCTATTCTTCGCAAACATTCTGCTCAGTTCTGGATGAATTTATTTGAAGCTTTGAAAGAGGATAATCATTTCGATGGTACTTTTTTAGATAAATCGTTGATTCAATTCTGTTTTATGGATTTGATCCAGGTAAGAATACTTCCATGTTGACATTTGCTAGTATATAAAAAAGAACGAATTTAATTTCGAATATTGGTATCTATCTTATCAAATTGCATAACAGGAAACTATATTCGTCATTATTTCATTTCGAAAACTGAACGAAAATTCAGAGTGAATTCTCGTACCTATTTATCATGAAACTCCACTTCGATATTTTAGACGTGAGTAAATATATAGAATATACTTTCAGTTTTCGAAATAATGTCTAATATGATTTCCTGATTTTTGTGGTGTTATTTTGATCATAGGAGCTGCACATTTTGATTCATTCGATTGTTATTTCTGATCCAAAATACGTAGGTGGTTACACCAGAAGCATAAATGTTAGACAAGTTAAAATTGAGACACTTTGTATAAAACGATGATTAATTTTTTTCTATATCATCATATATAATAATTACTTTACGCGTATAATTTTAATGTGAAAATGAATGAGGTTAACGATTATTTTCAGAATAACTTGGATGAAGTGGTTTTGGAATGGAACGTCAACAAAATGAGGCGAGTTAGGAATAGTACTACTCCTTCTGGAAGGCCTTGCATTATGTAAGAAATGCCAGCATTTTATGAAGCTCAGAATTATTTGATGAGACTGCCAGATTTCACGATGGAAGCTCTTCAATCGCAGTACGTTTCTCAAGAGTATCCTTGTGATCGGGACGTTTTCGAAATGGGTAATATTTTATTAGCAGAAAATGACTGGACAAGAAAAGAAAATCCGTTTGATGCAGCTGATTTGTATGTCGAATTGAGAGATATATTGATGAGAACAATTGATACAATGTAATTTATCAAGGTAAAAATAAAATACAATGGATGAAATTGAAAATATGTCATTTGTATAACAGGTATTCACATCAAATTATAAAAATTTGATGAACAATAACATTCAAAGGATATCATGAAACAAACGAATTCAAATTGAGAGAATCAGCGGAAACGAAACAGACTGGAGAATATTCTAAATATACAGTGTGTTTGCTTAAATTCGCACCATATGGTGAACTTTTTTAATATAAATTTCACGAAAAAAAGTTATTCCTCATAAAAAGTTCTGCATAGTCTTAAGCCTAAAATAGAATCATCAGTTTTTTTACGCGGTTTTTTCAAAAATATGAATTTGGTTCAGGAGTTCATTACCTTTATTTTTGACAAAATCAAAAATTGATATTGAGAAAGGTTGATCAGCACTAAAAACTACGCTCAAATATGCAATAACATCCAATTAATGGAAGAAATCTGTTTTCTTTTTTCATCTACTATAACAATGATTATTATTGTAAAATAAATTAATTTGTTATGAATCATTCATTTTAATGCATCACAAAATAATGCAACATAGAGGTTATCAAATTTCTAAGGAATAAAGTGATAATAGATAAAACTTTCCTATATTTTAAAAAATAAATTTACTTTACAGTTGGACAAATTTAATATTTTCTGACAAACCTCGTATACGACTAAAAAAATTTGATATCTGGTATTGTATTTCAGATTCCATGCATATCTTTTTTCAAAGAATGAATTTTTTTCGTAAAATCAATAATGAAGAAGTTTTCCATATGGCGCGAACTTAAGCAGGCACAATGTATAATGTTCTCCACGAAAAACATATACAGCAGGGAAGAACATTTTGATAAAATGTCTTGAACGACGGAGATAAATGATCCTCCATAATGGGACGTAGACGTTGAACTACTTAAATTTTAAACCATATCCATGGCCAAACATTGCAAGAAAATAGATCAATGAATTCGTTCCGAAAAGATATATGATCTTCATATGTGTGTGGTAGTTCAAGGTAACAACCGCATGTGTAGGCAATTGGTCTTCTACCTAGTCCATTGATATAAGTAAATGTTACCCCAATATCTTTGTTAACGATGTCAGAACCCGTACAAAATCTGAGAAACATTGATCTCTTCGTATCGTTTATATCTCTTATATATCTCTTTAGAAACCCAAACACTTTATTAGTTTCTGAGCTAATTATTTGTTCGTCCCTCACTTTGAGATGGGAAATAATGTTTCTTGCAGTGGGCATCATTGATTAAAAAATGTTATCGAAATCTAATATTTCAGATAATCTAGCGGCCTTTTGGTAGAGCATTTCGCTACAAATTCAGTCTTTTGTATCAGTTCCTTCTGAGCAATACCAATTAATATGTCCCTGAATTTAGAAGGATTTGGTTTTCTTCTTGCATCGTAAATGGACAATATTTCATATATTTCGTCTTCTTGTACCTCTGCGTAATTGAATAATGCTTTTTTTAATAGATCAGATTCGTACTCTGGAATATTTTTTAGAAAATTATCGATCAAGTCGTCGTTATCAACTGTACGGTTAATACAATTTTTTAAGAAAGTTGGAGCCAAATATATTGGAAAATAACTATGGATTCTGTAGCCTGATGCCATTATTCGGCCCACAGCCTCCCACTCTTTCACACCGAAATCTTCTCTCAAAACAGAGATCTTTATATTAGTGCCGGTGGTGCATTTTTCATAGAAGTCGTCCCAAAATTCACTGAGTGTGTCTCTCATGACACCACCCATATCCTCCGCCTTTCTTGTTCTCCATTAGGAGTTATCATATGGTTATTTGAAGAGTACTAATCTTCGTAGAGTTTACTTACATGCTTCTATGGGTTCGTGAAGTACTCTACCTCGATGGATAGTGACAGGAAACCGATGCATTGGGTTATCATCAAACTCTGAGAGTTGAGGTGGCATCGGATCAACAAAAGTGGAGTGCTGAAATGGAAAGAAAAATATACGGTGTTGATTTCAAACGTTACTTATCACATAGAAATTATCATTTCATATTAGCTACCTATCAACCTCTCAGTTAGTAGAAATTTAATGTTTCAATTATGAGATCTTGCACCATATTTCATACCTCTATGTGTTATAATATTTTTAAAACTCTGTACAGAGAAAAACAGATGCATAATACGTTAATTGATTGTTCTGTACATAAAGGTACCCTCTTAGTGAATTATAAAATGTGACGCATTGTACACGATATACAGGGTGAACCATCGAATACTTACCAGGAGACTCAACTACCAGGAAAAATTCTTGTTGAAAAAATCTCAAACACGTCAAGTTTGTTTGGGAATAGAGGTCAAGTGAAACATCACTGATGAAAAAGGATTTTGGTTTCCTGCATTAGCATTTTATTTTTGAAATTAATTCATTGCATTTAGAAGCTACGATGGCCTCAATGCATTTTTCTAGAAATGCTGAAATGGAATACATTTAACTTTAAAAAAATCACCGTATCAATGGAGTAACCGTTGCAGAAACTGCAGCCTAACCCAGTCAATATACAGGAATATAAATGAAATAGATCTGATATTTTCATTTCTAGCAGAATATATTGAGGCCTGGTTGCTTCTAAAGTGAAGTGCCAATGTATTATAAAAAATCAAAAGTTCTATTTTGAAGTATTACTTGAACCAAAATTTGTCACCCTCACAAAAAAACTTGACAACAGTTTGTCCTGGCAGTTATGCTTCCTTATACCTTTTCGATGGGCCACTAATAGGTAATGCAACGTTCTTGTACTCGTAAAAAATAAATTAAAGCCAGGTAAGCAAATCATAAATGAGTGGAATGTGGAAAAATGCCATCTCAGATTTGGTGTACCATTTAGAAATTCGTAGTGAATTTCAATTACTAATGACAATGTTTTTCTATTTTATTATATCATTCAAATATTTCATACCGAAACAAGTGTATATCCACTTATCGGATTTTGTTCTGTTTCACAAATAATGGGATGATGTGATCTTTGTATTTTTATTGTGTGAATAAAACGTATTATTATTATTGCTATTATATTATTATTATCAATTGCCTGGAGAAGTAAAAAAATATTTCTATCTTAAATCTATACATTTCATAGGAAATTGGCTATCAAACCGAGAGCCAGGGATTCATTAATTATGTAATTCAACCCCTGAAGGGGTGCCATACTTTTGAAGAATCGTCTAAAATTTTTATCATTGGCTCAAGCTCTAAAGGCCAATTTGAAATTATGCATCGCATCATCAATAATTTTGAATGAAGCATCGGCTATTTCATTATTTCTTTGTAATTCCAAATTATTTTGGATAATCTACTATTGTGAACAAGATGTAATCGAAATAGAAACTTCAACTGGGAGAATATAGTAAGTACATACTTAGAATCATAGGAGCATAGAACGAAAATCAATGGCATTTCAGTCTGATAGAAAATGTTATACCTATTCCTCATGAACATTCTATTTCAATTACTCCCTGCATGGAATATACCTGTTCCAAATTCCTAACAATGCCATCTAAGATCATAGATCTTCATCAGTCCTTTCTATTTGATCAACTATCTCTGTCTCTGACGTCTCTTTTTATCCATCCGTAGCTTCCTCCACCAAATCTGATAAACTACAGAAGGCTGTCCTCGTCTGAGTCAGCCTCTGTGAACGTCGTAATTGTGGCGCATATTCAGTCACACAAGTGGCGATTTCCTCATGCTCATCATGTTCACAATGTGAAGAAACTATTCCCTCTTTATAATTTGTTGACAAATAAAATCTCAGCGTGCTCAACGCAGATATTTCGTACATTCCCTGGACGGTCATATTCAGATCGCATTAGAGTCGTTGATAATCCAGGACCTCATAATCGAAAATGTGTAACTTTTCTCTGGTTGATTCTCTGCTAGGAAAAAATAAACTCAGAGATTTTTCCAAGATGTCGCCACATTTCGAAGATGCATCTATTGAAATTCTTCGTGTCCCGCCACCTTTTTGGGTGCTTACATATTTCAAATCATTACTATTCTCATCACTACATACCCATCCTATTTCTATAAACCTAGTCTTTTTCTTCCTTCTATTTGAAACTGTCTTCTTTTCTTTTGGTTTTTTCGACCCTTTTTCATTTATTTTCATACGTAACTTTTCAATAAAACTTGTTTTTTTCCGGTATTGATTTTTTTGCAGTAGTTCATAATTGCCACTCTATCGCCATATTTTGGTATTATATTTTTCAGTTCATCTTCTGTCATCATTACTATTGTCTTGGAGTCGATCTGGAAATATAAGTCAAATTTGAAAGTGATAGTACAGAATGAAATTGGTTCGAAAATTTTAATCACATATGGAGAGTTCACTATTAATTGATGTTATTTGATCTCCTCATGAATAACAGGGACGCCCTAGCCCAATCAAAACATGTGAGACAAATTTTTGGAAGATTCATTGTTCAGATATTTGCCGGCTGTTCGATTTCGATAAACCTAATTATATGGTCAGGGTGGTCCAATTTGGACACAGGGTGGTTTTGAAATTTGTGCATTTTTAACCAACCCCCGTTACTTATTTATTTATGATTATCTCTTCTTTACGTAAAATCATTATTGAGGCACTTTTTGAGAGGAATACGGTGGTGGATATATACTTCGATATAAATGTTCAATTTGTTTTTTCATTGTTAGTTCCATCTGGAAAAGTGCATCTTCATTTTTTTTATTGGCTCACCCTGTGTATAAATAAATACTATACAAAACGTATTTAAATTTTTTGTTAAATACCAAGTGATGATTCAATTTGTTCTTCAATCAATTTGTGATCTTGTTACATAAAAATATTAATTATTCGACATTATACAGGGTTTTTTTCTGAACATATTAAGTAGGTATATTCGTGGGAGCTTCGTTTCCGATTTACAGGGTATCAAGGTTTTAGATTTTGGATTTGTTATACCTATTACACATTGAAAACAATGAGAACTCAACATTTTGAACTATTAGGCGTTCTTCAATTCCTACAGGGTTATACACTTTTGAGTGTCTTACCCAATTTAACCCTCTCGAACTTTTAAGCGTGTCGCCTCTGCTGCAAATGAAATAGTTATTCTTATTTGATTTTGATACTTTTCGCTCACCTGTATGTTTTTCGAAAACTGTATGGATTTCGAGATAAATGCCAAAGATAATGTACTTGCAATAAAACTTTATTCTTCGAACATACTTTTTTCTGCAACCAACTCATAAGTCGTCCATATCGCCCAAGCCATGTTTTTGTTGCAAATCATAACTATCCTAATTTTCCGAGTTGCAACTCGGAATTTAATAATTTTCCGAGTTGCAACTCGGAATTAGGGAGAAATATAAAACAATGATGGCCCTTCTACGCTTCCGTAAAAAAAGAAAAAGAGACGATTTCTCAGAAAATCATAATTTTTATAAATCTGAAGATGGACAAACAATATTGCGGAAACTGATACATAATAACGTGTAGTTTAACTTTGCGCAGGATGCATGGTTTTTGTCCGATATACAGTTCTTGCACAATGGCCTTATAAACAATTTAAGGTCAAATCTTTCTAAATGCGCCGATTTAAGGGAAATCATCTTATTCAAATTCTGAACGGTATATGGAAGTTGAGATCAATATCTACAATTTGTATATTTTGAATTTTCACCTGAGAGGTGGGAAATGTGTTGAAAATGTCACTGGAAGTTACTCTAAATGCTTCAAAGTGCACCCAAAGTCGCCCGAACTCAACTCGTATTAACTTCAGTTCGACTTCGGGTGACATCGGTCGCACTTTGAAGCGTTTTGATCAACGTTCAGTGACATTTTCAACACATTTCCCATCTCTCAGGTGAAAATCCAAACTATACGAATTGTAGATATTGATCTCTACTTCAACTCGTATTAACTTCAGTTCGACTTCGGGTGACATCGGACGCGTTTTGAAGCGTTTTGATCAATTTTCAGTGACATTTTCAACACATTTCCCATCTCTCAGGTGAAAATCCAAACTATACGAATTGTAGATATTGATCTCTACTTCCAAATGCCGTTTACAGAATTTGAATACAACGATTTCCCTTAAATCGGCGCATAGTGCAATATGAGCCCTTAAATTTTTTATAACGCGATTGTGCAAAAATCTTTTGCGTACAGTTGAACCACATGGTATTATCTATCAGTTTCCGCAATACTGTTTGTCCAGCTTCAGATTTAAAAATTTATAAATTTTTGGAGAATGGTTTCGAGGTTTTCCCTGATTTTCTAAGTGGAAAATGCACCGATCCGGTTGTATGGAAATCCATTTTGTAGGTTTTAAAAATCTTCACAGTAGATAAGCTATGCCGATCCTACCACCAGCATAGGGAAAACAGTGTGTTAGAGAGAGAGCGAATCCGAGCGTGTGTGTGTGAGAGAGAAAGAGCGTGTGTGACGTAGTTGAGGACTCCTCAGTCGAGAGCGTCAAATTTCAATTTGTCATCCGCCATCTTGCATCGTACCACGGAACACCTCCTACCACGGAACACCATCATGTCACTCTTGCATGGGCGCGCGAATTCAAATTTCATCGCGTGTGTGACGAGAGCGTATTTTGATGAATAAAAAAAGATCTCTGCCGTGGGGATCGATCTGACTACCTCCAGATGATGGAGCGGACATTGAACACACTCGGCTACGGACCTCGTTGTAAATGTAGATGAAAATGTTGGCTATACGGCTGACGTGCCATGATTTTGTTGTTGGTTTGTCAACGTCCTGTATACAGCAGACATAAAAAAATATACACACACACACACAGTGTAGTTGAAGGTGTAGGAGAAAAATACATCAGTGAGGATATGGTTCATTTGCGGTGTGTCGCATTGTCATTGGGGGATGCCTACATGGGGGAGTGCAAAATGGGGTAATGCAAAATGGGCCATTTGTAAACATGTAGTGGTGGGGTTGTAGGATGTGTTTGTAACAATGTCTCATTTGCGGTATGTCGCAGTGTCATCAGTCAACTGTCATGTGACTGTTTTGTGTATTGAACGATAAACAATAAAATGAGCATTTTAATTCAAAGTATTTTTATTTTTCTGAGGATGAACAGGACTATTTGACATGCTTTCATAACATTTCAAATTCCAATTTGGAACATTATGTTTGGCAATTGACTTTTTACAAAAACAAAAATGCTTTCTACAATTTTCGCACCATTGTGTTCCATCCATGTTTGAGCGCCTTCGAAATACTTGGAGCAAATGCCTCAGACGTTCACAACTTTTTGGCTTCTTCCACGTACCGACCTATGAACCAGCATTCACAAGTGTCAGGACCTTCTGTTACATCAGGATATGACCAACAGCAACTTTTGTAATGTGAATTATTGATTTCTGTATTTTGTATTGACTCTAGGCTCTTCTTACGCTGTTCCCATTCTTTCAGAATCACTTCATAAATTTCATATCTATGTTTGTGTTTGTTGATGAAGTAATTTATTTTTTCACACGCGAATGCTATATCTGAACTTGTTGGAAGCATATCGCAAAATGAAGGGAATAGAAACATGATGATGTGCTATATATCAGCTTGCGTGCACACGTGCGTGCGTGCGTGCTTACGTGCGTGCGTTCGTGCGTGCACGCGTGTTTTCTTGCGTGCGTGCGTGCATGCATGCATGCGTGCGGCGTTCGTGTTTGCGTGCGTGTGTGCGTGCGTGCGTGCGTTCGTGCACGCGTGTTTGCGTGCGTGCGTACATGCATGCGTGCGTGCGTGCGTACGTGTGTGCGTGCGTGCGTGCGTGCGTGCGTGTGTGCATGCATGCGTGCGTGCGTGCGTGCGTGTATGTGTGAGTGCACGCTTGTTTGCGTGCGTGCGTGCGTGCGTGCGTGCGTGCGTGCGTGCGTGCGTGCGTACGTATGTGCGTGCGTGCGTGCGTACGTGCGTGCGTTCGTGTATTCGTGCGTGCGTTCGTGTGTGCGTGCGTACGTGTGTGCGTGCGTGCGTGCGTGCGTGCGTGCGTGCGTGCGTGCGTGCGTGCGTGTGTGCATGCATGCGTGCGTGCGTGCGTGCGTGTATGCGTGCGTGCACGCTTGTTTGCGTGCGTGCGTGCGTGCGTGCGTGCGTGCGTACGTATGTGCGTGCGTGCGTGCGTACGTGCGTGCGTTCGTGTATTCGTGCGTGCGTTCGTGTGTGCGTTCGTTCGTTACAGATGCTTCATATGTTGGAAAAATAAAACAACCTCATCAAATTTTTCATTTTATTAATAAAAAATACACATTATTTAGGCAGTATTTCACACAACCATTTGAATAAGATATCAACGTTATGAAGACTGCATTTGTATGAGCGTCCTTTAAAATGATGCGTACAGGATGGAGCCCCACTGGTATCATCGAAGACAGCTGAAACCCACATTGAGTCTTGATTTTCTTCCAAATTTACAACTCTCGTACGTATATTCAACTGTTGCAGTTTATTATCCAGAAATTGTTTCTTTTGATGGCCTTGCACGTAAATAATATCAACATCGAAAAGGTTGTCTTTGAGGATATCATCTAGCAGTTGATATTCCACAAAGCCAGAGGAGTATCTCAGACCATGAATGTTTTTTTCCATGTAACAGGCGGTTCGGCGATCATTTTTACTCAAAGAGGAAAACGGTACGCTTGAGCGTAGTAAAAAGTTGCTGCATTGAGCACCAATTCTAATTGCAATCTCCTTAGGATGGAATTGTTGTTCAATGATGAACCCTTGGATATCTACAAGTGCTACCCTCATGATATATACTAACAACTATTCTCGCCAACGTCAACGTTAGACTGACACCAAATGCAGATCAGTTGTACTTTTGGATAGTTTCGCTAAGTGGGCGGAGTACATACTTCATATCATGTACTATGATGCAATAAGCTGTAGTGTTTGCTGGAAATCCTTGTGATGTCTCTATCTCCAGCTTAACGTCAACAGAGGTATTTTTTATTGATTCATCTCTTCTGGAACAATCGATAGCGAAGAATGCTTTATCGTCAAAGTCATTATAACTCAACAGAGGATTGTGTCGAGAGGAATTTTTGTAGCTAAGTCCAAATTGGATGTAGTTGAAATAAGCTTGAGAAATATCTCTTTTGGTAAAGTTCAAGTGCATCATTTCTTTGGGGTAAGTTTCACCGTTGAGAGTTAACGTAATATTAGCAATATCGATGTAATTGAATGCGGTTGGATCGTTATTCACTTTGGTATGATCTCGATTCACTTGGAAGCATACAATAACATATCGGTGGGTTTCGATTTGCGAAGAAGTCTTGACGGCCCATATTTGATTTGTAGCACCAACAATTAGAGCATGCTGCGTATGCAAATCCCATTTTCGGAAATTAATCGCGACTGGAGTGTCAGCTTTGATTGCTTTCAAAAGTTGCAGCTTGAGTTGATCATGGGGGGAAATTCGCTTGATCTTCAGCTCAATATTTTCAATTTCCAATTTGACTTCAGTTGGAACCGTAGGCACACCAGTAGCTGGTTCAAGAATTTTGAAGCAGTTATTATCATTACCAACCCGAACCAATCGGAATGTATGTTTACCGTAGTAGATATTCTGATATTCGTTGAAGATGTTCAAAAAGTGAGAGGAATTCGCAAGGAGAAAAATTTATCAGTAATGTCATCATTGTTGAGGGGGTAAGTCCAACCAGCTGTTGCCAAATGTTTGGTTTCATCAGCGTCATAGGATAGAAATCCTCGAACGGTACTTACGATACCCAACTCTCGCACACTTTCCAAGTCGTGACCATTTAGCGCATAAGTGATGGATTGGAACATAAATGCTCCAGCGTTATTTACAAAAGTCACCCGCCCTACACCTGCGGTTCTGGTCACTTTTCCGCTGATAACTAGATCGCTGTCGTAGAGTGCATCGTAAGCATCAGATTGATTGATGTTGATTTCGATGACATCATTATTTCGAAAAGACTTCACGTATGGGTAGTATGTTCTCCAGTCTACCTTTTGGATGGATACGTCTTGTTGGGGTTGGCGGAAAATGTTGAATACTTGAGCCGACAACATGATAGCCAAGAGATTTGAGGAACTCTATATTTTCAGCAGTTAGGTGACGGGAACAGTCGAAGGTCTTCGTAAAGACTGATGAAGCAAACGGCAATGAGTTATTTTTATAGAAGCTCAAGACCATAATTTCTTCAGCTCCAATCTAATTATTATTTCTTCGTTTCGGAAATCAACCAAATCAGAGTTTTGATCGAGTACTCTGATAGTTATATTGTTTATTTCGTTTATGTGTGATACAGGTAGATAGATAAGGTGGTTGGGAGTTTCGTCGATTGCGAAACCTGGATCAGAATCAATAGCAAATTCGTATATTGTATGAGAAGGTCTTTCGTTGAAGAATGCTCCCGACGTAATGTTGCTGTCTATGTGTATGGTCCTTACTTTTATAATATTAACAGGCAGATCGGACGTGTAATGCACGTTTGGTTTCAGAACACTCGGAGAAAATCCCAATATGTTTGCCAGAGAATTTTCCTGCGAAGTGAAATCAATGGCGTATAGTAGACAAAATATTTCGCTTTTCAGCGTATTATTGTTCGGTTTGAGATAGAAGAATTCTTCAGGTTTGTCAACAAATGTTTTTGGTACGATACGTTTCTGAATCAACGCTTCAATATCCCCAATTTCGTAGGCTCCAACAGGAATATCGATACTCTTCCTCACCTTCTTCTTTTTATCCTTGAATCCTGTTGAATGAATGAAAACTAAGTAGAGCTAGACCGTATTCGGAATCATCTTCCAATTGAATAGGTGGTGTGAAATCAATGGAAAGCGATGAAGAACGACTTTTCAGAGTCAACAGCATGGACATGACTGATATAGTACCATCAGCGGCATGTCTTTAATAATAGAAACAACATATTATGTTGAAATCGTTTATTCATACAATAATTACATTCGTTTTCAATCGCAGACATTGCGAAGTAAAAACTTTAGACAGAGATGACCGCAATTGAATTGATCAAAATTTTGATATCGTTCATTGTTATACATAATTTTAACACCGTTTCCCAAATATTGAACCAGTTCGAGCGGAGGTTTCAGATTGCCAAAACTGTCAAAATATTCCACAATGTTACCAAATTTCCTGTAAGCTACCCAGTGAGTACCCATATTTTCCTCAGAGTCCAAGTTCAACACAGCACATTCCCTTTGTTGGGGTTGCGTTGGTAACGTATCACGCATAAAGACTCCTCGAAAATTAGGTATTTTCATTTTACGAGCAAATTTTTCAATTTCCACATCGTATAACGCTCTATTAGGTAGCTTCCTCAACAGTTTTTTTGTTTCTTCAAGTAGAGACCTCGTGCACGTTTTTGTTTCTTCAAAAATAGTCCGTATCCTCGAGGTGTTTTACGCAGATATAGTCCGGAACCCAAATGCTCCATAACCTTATTGTGACGGTGATCCTCTTCAAGCTTCTTTTTGGCACTCTTTGCATCCAATACCGTCTTTGCTACTGCGCTTGCCCCACCAACCAACGAACCCAAAGCTGAAAGTCCAGCAAAAATAGGTATGAGAGGTAGGATACCACCTGACTTGGATCCCAGCGGAATTATTCTCGGGATACGTATCCGTTTACGTCCTCCAGCTTTTTTGACTGCTTTCTTAGCCGCTCTCAGAGCTAATGTGATGGATTTTCCCATATCACTGCCAGTGTGGGATGACCAATCCTTGAGGATTTTTTCCAGGACATTGTTGCGGAATGATTTTGTAGCACCCATGCCAAACTTGCGTTTTGCTTTCATTGCACCGGTGACGAAGAGAGCGCTTGTTTTTTCACCAAGTTTTGCGTCTTTTGATTTTACTCTTGCCCAGGCCTGTTGTTGAAGAAGTTTATCAGCCTGATGCCGGCCCTCGAGAGATTTGTCTTGCGAATATGCAATATCGTGTTGTTTGCAAGCCGTGTCCAGTGGATTGATACCAGGATCTCCTCTTTCGAGTCTATCTTTCAAATGAGTACCCGGTCCACAGTACTGATATCCAGGTATATGTAATTCGAACGGTAACTTATTGATGAGCGTATCGACAACACCTTCACCTTGATATGTCAGCATTGGGAATGACATCAAGTGTGAGGTGTCACCTTTTTTTATAAACATACACACACTTTCATCATCCCTCACACCATGAAGGTTGTTCAACAAGAAAACACGTTACCTATCGAAAACTTGAATTATTTAAATGATGATAATGTTATGGTGGGTCGCAAACATGGCAAATTGTTACCAAACGCATTTCGTGCTATCGTATGTGGTCCGAGTGGTTGTGGAAAAACGAACGCTGTAATCGCGGTGTTGATCCATCCCAATGGTGCGAAATTTGAAAATGTTTGTTTACTCAAAGTCGTTATTTCAACCCAAGTATCGGTTTCTGCAAGAAATTTTGGAAAAAGTCAAAGGCGTTCATTATTTCCCGTTCACGGAAAATGAAAATGTTATTAATCCCCAAGATGCTAAACAAAATTCCATTTTCATATTCGATGACATTTCGTGTGATTCACAGCAAAAAATGCGCGAATATTATTCCATGGGCAGACATCGAGGTATTGATCCTATATACATAGGACAAACGTACAGCAAGGTACCCAAACAGCTTTTGCGGGATAATTGTAATCTAATCGTGCTCTTCAAACAAGATGAAGTGAATTTGAAACACGTATATGATGAGCATGTCTCTCCCGATGTTACATTTGAACATTTTAAACGAATGTGTGCTGCTTGTTGGTGTGAGAAGTATGGAACTTTAGTCATTGCAAAAGATTTCGATTTGAGTGATGGTCGCTATCGTCAAGGTTTTGATAAATATATAAATGTGTAATAGATGTGTATAACATCATTCGTAATCATGAAACCACTAAGCAAAGAGGTTGATGTCGAACGAAAGAATAAAATAAACGAAATTGCAAAAGGCATTCGAAAAAAGTATCTGGCTTTGAAATTGGGTAAATCTGAAGATGATGAGACATTACAAAAATTCTTCAAACCTCTATCTATTCCATTAAGGAAAATAGCAAATAAAACCACACCATCAGGTGCAACCTCAATCAAAACTGAGGTGAAATCTGAACCTAAACAAGAGAAAGTGGAAGAGCGAGATACGACTCCATTCCAAGCCCTTGAATATGTGGCAGGTACGCACAGTGATGATGAAGATGCAGACGTTTTTAGCGTAGATAAGCAAGATCAGAGCTTTGCGTCAGATATGGATGAACAAGTTCTAGAGGAATATATTGAACAATATCCGGAAATGGCTCAACCATTCATTTTGAAACATTTTGAAAATAACAAAGAAATCGACAAGGTCTACGGCCCCTTTTATGATTCATATGGTTCAAAATGGTTCCTTGGTCGAAAAGAAATAAATTTTGACAAACGCAGCGGTTACATTAAAATGGATGATTTGCAATGGAAAGGAACACCTGGTATATATGAATTGATATTTCTCAACTCACCTGAAAATTATGATGATGAGGATTTACAAGTATACAAAAAACTTTTAGATTTATCGAGTGCTCATAAAGACACTGTAGGTCGTTTAAAGAGTTCCCTAAAATACAAGTACACCGGCCTTATTAAACCAATGTTTTCCAAAGGGAGTCAGCGTAAGCCATCGACACGTGCAAAAATTCCTAAAACACCTCAGCCGCCGACGGGTAGCGGTTTATTTGAAACACCTATTGCAATGACATATAATTACAAACCCATGGAATATATTTACTGGGATGATCCCAACGAACTATGTGAACGCCTCAAATTATTGATAGCCTCTAGGAATGCTGGAAATACTTCACATAACAATGAGATAAGGGCCATTGAGAGTGAACTCGAAGAGGCAAATATAATTCGTCTCCCCTTTTAAGACAGCACTCGCAGATCCATCAACATATTCAAAATGGTTATCGATAAGTTCGGACGTAGCAGCTCAAACAAAAAGCGAAAATTGGAACCTTCTGCGTCATCTGGCGGTGGTTTGTTACACACGCCAGACGGAAATGTAGATTTCAATAATTTGAAATTGAGTAATGTCAAACGACCCACCATCGGTACGGATGCAGCTAATAAGGAATACGTGGATGAAATAAATAAAGTAATAACCAATCAAGTTAATGAAATGCAAGCTGATCTACAGAATATCCAAAATAAAATTAAAGTTATAGATGATAGAGATCAGCAGTCCACTGAGCAATTGGAGACCTCCATACGCAAACTAAGTTTCAATTCTATGGAAATGCGAACGGATATGCAAAATATTCAAACTGACTTGAATACGTCTTCGAAAGAATTCGAAAGAAAAATGCAAACTATTGGCGATAACTTGACTCAATCAATTCAAATAAATGATGAGCGTTATAAGGAGCTATTTGCTGTCTGTGATCAACTCGGTAAGAATTTTAAAACCGATATTGAAAATAATCGAGATTATCTATCGAAGAAAACCGCGTTATTGACTCAAGTGATTCAATCACACGATGAGGATATGAAAATATTCATGGAACAATGTGGAGCATCAAACAAAAAAACTGAGATGGAGCTAAATCGAATCCAACGTAACTTTAAACAACAAATCACCACAATGGAATCTGATATAGCGAAGTTAAAGGTTGGCATTGATGCTGTGGGGAGAATCAACAACGAAACGACATAAAATTAGTATATATACCAAAATTATATATTGAAGCGTATTGCGTTGTCAACCTCAGTAATATGGCTTCCAAAGAGAAGGTTCAACTTGTTCACGAACTACATAAACCAATAAGAAAAAAATTTTCTCGACGACGTACCATCATCAAGGGGTTGGATGATTTGTGGTAAATGGATTTGGCCGAAATGAGACCGTACTCTCATCAAAATAGAAATTTCAAACTCATTCTAGTCGTTATAGACTGTTTCTCGAAATTCGTGTGGACTAGACCTCTCAAAACGAAGACGGGTGCGGAAATTGCTGAAACGTTTGCAGATATTTTGGCACATACGAAACGTTGTCCGAAAAATCTACAGAGTGATCAGGGAACAGAATTCTACAACAGTAAATTCCAGAGTTTGATGAAAAAACATGGAATAAATCACTATAACACATACAGCGTCATGAAGGCTGCCATGGCTGAACGAGTCATAAGAACGTTGAAAGAAAGGCTCTACAAATATTTTAGTTTAAATGGCACCTACAAATGGTTGAATATATTGCCTGAAATCACAAAGTCCTACAATGATACGCGGCACTCAAAGACGGGTGTAAAACCGTCAGAAATCAATAAAACCAACGAAAAACAAATTCTTAAATCATCATACAACCACCTGAAAATAGCTGGACCGAGAAAGTTCAAAGTCGGTGATGTTGTGCGCATCAGTAAAACAAAACACGTTTTTGAAAAAGGTTATACACCCAATTGGACGACTGAATTATTCAAAATTATCAAAATTAACATCACGAATCCTGCTACCTTTATGCTGGAAGACATGCATAATGTGCCAATCAAAGGAGCCTTCTACGCAGAGGAGTTACAAAAAACTGTGAATCCTGACATCTATCTCGTGGAAAAAGTATTGAAAAAAAAAGGAAACAAAATGTATGTCAAATGGCTTGGAATGGATAGCAAGCACAACAGTTGGATAGAAAACGTTGATTTTGTATAGAATCTTATGAGAAATACGCACATCAGCCAAAGATGTGGAGGGTCTTTTTAACATTTTTCCAATTTTCGCCCCACCAACTTCTATATATATATATATAATGTTTAAAGTATTTTGAAGTCAGTTTTACTTGTTACAACCTGAGTGTGAGCATGTACACCGACAGTGATAGTGGTTATGGTAGCAGTCAAGATTCTACCGCGTTTGAAATTGATATGAATGATGGTCCTGATTACTATTCGCTCACCCTCGAAAACCGAAATGATGAACTTAATCGAGCGCTCCAAAGGTATGAATTGGCTGCACGTGAAGAACAACACCAACTTCTACTGATGGCCCATCCTATAGATACTTACGAAATTCGTTGTGGGCTGAGTCCAGCCAGATGCTTCAGTCCATGCATCACTTTGAAGCAAACATATTCTTATCGAAGCATACCATTCGGTGCAATCGAATGGAGTACCCTCATTGAAATTCTACATTCTATAAAAATTAATTTCTTCGAAGCAGCAATTGAATATCCCGATGAGTATGATTCCATTACAACGGCTTGCGGAGACTTTGTTTATGTGATACAATTCATCGAAAGCGATGTAAAACAGATCACCATTACCAGAGGAGACACCAACTTGGACTTCCTCGAAAAAGACATTGATGCCATTCTGAAGTTACATAAAGCAGTGTTGTCACATCGCATTGAAATGTTGGATAATTTGAACTTTTGTGTATACTACAAAAACTTGTTGCATCTTATCAAAACCCAATTCAATAGTGACAGAACAAATTTAACGTTTGAAGAAATTATGAACATTTGTTTTGAAATTATACCATCAGACTCTAGTTTATATTCGAATGCTCTTAGAGAATATATAAATTATTTTAAAAATGATTTGTTCAAAGATTTGGAAATAAATGAAAAATGAGTTTTCGTTTGTTTTATTTATGAATAAAGAAAACAAAACAGGTTTATACATAATCATTTATTACATAAAAAAACATATACAATTGTGTTGTCCAGGGGGAGAGATAGGAAGAGAAAACTTTTTTTTTTGTTAATATTCGTCAAAATGATCGATATCGCTGTCATCATCTCTGAAACGACGTTTTCTAGGAGGCGAATGAAGGGACCTGTCGCAAGATTCATGATCTTTAATTTCAAATAGCACTTGAGAAAAACAGCTGTAGCACCAAAAATGCATGTTTTGATATAAATTTTCAATGATATCTTCACTTGGATAAACATCATGATAATGATCATTGATGACAATCAAACTTTTTTGCAATTTTCTATGAGTACGTTTGATTTTATAAAAACATGGATAACAAACACACAAGCGAAATTTGTCGATCCTGTAGTAATTTACCCATATGCAATACCGATCTTCGTCTTCAAAAACATAACCCCAATCGTTTTGGGTTAATATTGCATTTTTTAATGAAGATTTTATATCCTTATCACAATGTACAAATTCAATACCCTTCAAACTACAGAGATGATCATTTTTGGATGCATGACACAAATAATGCCACTTGAAATCTGCGTATTTTTTCATTATTTCCTTTGTTAACACCCAAGGTAGTGGCGAAGCTTCGAGAAACTCAGCTGCACAATAGACGTTTTCGCATATCGTTTTTATGCTTAGTTCTCGCAATGATCTCATCTGAAAAATTGAAAAAAACCCAATTACCCTTCTAAAGTATGATGGCCCTACGGTAATGTATCAAAAGAACCGGGAATTAAATAACGCTTATCATCATGTGGACTCAGAGCAATTTTTGATTGTTCAATACTAAAAACTTTGTGAGCATATGACCGAATACAACGTTGGGTTGTTGTTTTTTCCTTAAAATTCCTCAAACAATCCAAATAATCTTCAAAAACGATTTTGTTTTTCACAACATTATATTTCACCTCCTTGGATTTTTTTACAACTTTACCCCCCTGCACCTTATACGTATACATTTTTGAGCGTAAGCCAACAAAATGGGTCATTATTTTGCCATTCGCTTCATCCTTCATTATACCCAACTTTTTTTTATTAACCTGGGGCATCTTATATACATTGTCTGAAGCATAATCAGAAGTATCAAATTTGGAGAGATCCGCCTTTATTACTTCTTCATATGCATCTCCACATTTTAGTTCATAAATGAAGCTGTCAGTATCCATATATAATAATTTACAGTTTTCAATAGTCAATTTTGGAATCATATATCCATAGTGGAAATTATACATACATAGTTTTGATAGATCTAGAATAGCCATTCCTACATACAGAGGTTTATTGAAGATTAATTCGCTTTTTTTGTAATTCGATAGCCATCAAGTTCTCATCGAAAATTGTACGACTGCGAAATTTGGGACTATTTATCAAATTTTTAGCTCCGTAACGACCCCCCCACTTTCTTACGAGTTTTACCACCCGGTGTTTCCGTATGTTTTCCATTGTTTTCCCGAAAACTGCGTTGTTGGCTAATTTATAGAGATTTTTCTCAAAGGCATTTGTAGCTGCAGTCCTCAGACGTGTATTCAACTCGATGTAGGGTCGCAGCCATGCTGCTTGTTTGAATCTTAGAATTTTGTGAATTTTTTTCAATTTTAAACCGTTTGCCAAACATTGTTTTAAATTTCTGTAATGTAAGGTATATTTATTTTTATCATAAAGCGTTGTCATCAATTTTGATAGTTTTGAGCCGGGTGGTACGCGGTGTTCAGCAGCAAATGGAAAATCTTTATGTTGATTGTGTAAGTCGCGCGGATACTCCAAGTCCACTTGCAGAATGTAACCTTCCGCAGCATCGTCCACGATAGACATCACATCAAAATTTTCCATATTTTCCGCCCATGAAAATCCCCCATAAGGTAAACATTCCGACATAGCAAACCCATACAAATTATTGACATCCAAATACATGAGATATTTCGATGGATTTTTGGGGTCATATTCAGGCATATACTTGTTGTTGGCCTCCGAGTATCTACTACTACAAACTGATATTCCACCGCGTATTGCATTTTCAATAAACATGATTTTATCAACATCATTCAACAATTCTAAAGCACATTTGGTATACTTCAGCATAGCATCCCACGTGTAACCCGGCATTGTGTAATACCAAGATGGGTCCAACCCATAGGTTGCTAAACATTTTTTCCGAAAATTTTCAAATACATCAGCTAGCAACAATACATCTGTTTTCAAATATAGGTCCGAATATGATCCCAAGTCGGAAATTTTGAAAATCTCCCAAACATTCTGAGCATGAGCATACTTTTCGTCGGTAATGTGAGCATCGTTCAATTTATTATAGAAACATTTTTTTGGAGGTAATGATGTTTCATTTAACTTTTCCATACAATTAATATGATCGTAAGGAAATACCCCCTTCTTGGTCAACAGCGTGAATTTTTCATCATTCAAGTGAATGAATTCTGTTCTCAATATTTTCATATCATTTTGATCTAAAATTGATGATAATTCATCCAAAGATGCTCCCATAAATCGAAAAGAGTCAATGAATCGAAATTTTATATCTGTACCTTCATCGTACAGTGTGAAAGAAATGTATTTTTCCTTGTTTGTTGGAAGTATGCTCATACGTCCCCTCTTACTCAAATCACTTATCATGAAATGACTGTCGTAACCTGAGAGATTATGGAAAACAATGGGCACTACGAACAATTTTCGAAAATTGAGATTGCAAGATTGGTGCGAAAGACCTCGGTACTCTCCGGTGAAATGGTTGTGGTCACGAACGATGATGTCATTGGATGAAAAAGGTTTTTCACAAATGTGACAAATAGTTGCCCCACATGTATTTGTTTTCTCAACCATCGGCACGATCGTCTTAATTTTTTATTGAATGATTACAGCTATCCTCGACATTTCATTCGCAAACCAATCCATGCAATCACTACCACGATGACTATTAAAAAACGATAACGAATCATCGAAGTCACATTTTACATAATATCCAGCACTATAAGCCACATGTTTTTGATACTTTTTTGTTTTGGATGATACTATATCATTAACATTTTCCAATTGACATTCAAAGTCCGCATAAATGACGAACGGAGTCGTTTGTTTGTAAGTGAAATTTTTGAATTCTATATGGTCATATTTTGGAAATGAAATTTTGCCTTGATTCAATTGGGAACAAAGCTCCTCATGATCTTTCAAGTTTTGTTCAGAACAAAAATAATTGAGACATCTATCGCAAAAATATATTTTATGTTTATGTTTATTAACTTGGGATGACAATAATTTAGACATATCTTTGATCCAGCAGTAATGGTATTTGATATCAGAATCAGTTTCATCAACTGGAGGAGCTTCATAATCATTCAATTTTGGATAATATTCATTTTGTATTAATAATAGATTGACATGACGTTCCTGTTTACTTTTGGTTAATCGTGCTGGTACCACTATGTAAAATGTTTTTTCTTTAACTACGTTTAGTTCCAATGTGTAAACGTTCACAGAAATATCATTAGCTTTTTCAAATTTGGAAATTCGGTGTAGAGACATAGGTGTTTCAAGATCCTCTGTGTGTAGGACAGTACTGTAATATGGATACGAACCAGTGCGCTCTGCATGAAATTTTACAGGATAAAGAGCGCTCACAACACTCCAATAAAAACATGCTGAGTCAGTGTTCTTTACATTTATACATGCATGCTTTCTTGAAATCTGATCAGGTAGTCTAATGAACGAAGACCCGTTCCCCAATTCAAATTTGTTTACGTTTACCTCCATTGATATGATTTCATGCAACCCCCACCCTGAATCACGTTCTGAAAAATCACCCAATTTGTTGAAAATTTGATCACACACGTTATCACAAAACCAACGTTGTAAATCTGTTGATGCATCTATAATGACATTTTTAGTATTGAAGTATTTTAAATCCAAAATTTCACCATCATCTGATTTCTTTACAAATTCTCCACAAAATTTAATATTAACTTTGATTATCGGAAATTTTAACAATATTTTTTTAATTTTATTTCTAAATAAAATCAAAGCATCAGCAAAAAATTGCTTTAAGTCCTTATGAATCAAATTTAAAATGATGCCTGTTTTGACTCTACTTGAAAAACATGAAACAACATCTTCCCATTTAACTCTATCTCTCAATTTTGGTAAGAGACTCCCACCACGATGTCTATCTTGAATGATTTTTTGAAAATGTTTAAAATGACCAATGTTTGTTTGAAGCTTCGTCAACACACCTATGGGCAAATTATTTTTCCGGATTTCTTTGTTGCACAACCTTATGTATTTCCTCAAACGATTTAGCCAAACTTCCTCATCTCTACTTGTGAAATTATCGAATAAAATTTTTTTATTCTTTTTAATGAATGTCAGTAGATTATCAGATTTTTTTGCGATATCAATCATTTTGAAAAACAATTAACAAAAAAAATATTTACCCTCTCGCTCTCTCCTATGTATATGAATTAATTTTGGATAATTTCAAACGATGCCGCTGGATTCGTCTTGCCTATGTCGATAGCCCCTCGGAATATTATGGAATATTTCCCTGATGAAAATTCCGTCAGATGAGAACGATACTCCTCCGTTACACGCTGCGGCAGGAATGTCACCTTTTCCACCAAGTCTAGAAGTATGACGTCCCCAAACTTGCTTTTAACAATTTTTGCTAAGATAATTGATTGCGGCGCCCCCACTGGAAGATCAGCCAACTTGATAATGGGTTTCCTTTCTACCAGAGATGCTTGGTTCAATTTTTTCAAATCCATCTGAAACAACAAAAAATAAATAAAAAAGTTTTTTGTTTTATTCGAGAATACGCAAAAATGTACCACATTTTATTAATTTGAAGAACAAAACATTTTTTGACAGATTTGGAAATAACATTATACTTTCAAAAAACTCGAAGCCAACGAAAACAATCATAATTAACTTTTAGTCAAAGAAATTTGAACCGGAAATTATAATGAAAAACACAATTCAGTCCTCTGCAATGAGGATCATTGCACAAGTATCCGTTAGATGTAATTCAAGACTCGTCATGGTATTTGCTAAGGAAGTAAGAGTTGTTTGTCATAAGTCTACGTTGTCAGTATATATTGAAGTAAAAAGAAAGAATAGAAAAAATTATAGAAAAACTAGAATAAAATAAAATTCCATTAATTGGTTACAGAGAGCACTTGCAATTGCTTGCACACGAATCTGTTCAATATAAATCAGTTGTCGTCGTGGTATTAGTCAAAAGCAGTTAACCACATTTTATTAATTTGAAAAACAAAACATTTTTTGACTGATTTGGAAATAACATTATACTTTCAAAAAACTTGAAGCCAACGAAAACAATCATAATTAACTTTTAGTCAAAGAAATTTGAACCGGAAATTATAATGAAAAACACAATTCAGTCCTCTACAATGAGGATCATTGCACAAGTATCTGTTAGATGTAATTCAAGACTCGTCATGGCATTTGCGAAGGAAGTAAGAGTTGTTTGTCATAAGTCTACGTTGTCAGTGTATATTGAAGTAAAATAAAAAATTCCATTAATTGGTTACAGAGAGCACTTGCAATTGCTTGCACACGCATCTGTTCAATATAAATCAGTTGTCGTCGTGATATTAGTCAAAAGCAGTTATTTTTCTGTCAGGTATCTACTAAAAGCTCACGTTGTAGGTGAAACATCGGTCGGTAACGAATACTATAAATGAACAACACACAAAGAAAAAATAAGCACCGGTGAAACAATAGAAGAAAAAATAATTCGAAACACTTACCTTTCAAACGAAGTTGGTACACTAATGAATATTTTACTTTATGCTTCTGCTAGCACTAGCGAAAATGAAGTGGTCGTTCTCTGTGCTGCGCGGTATTTAAGCGAACGAAATCCGATGACCTTTCGCAGAATGCGGCGTACAAAAGTTGTTTTCGAGGTTGCGTGATTTCCATAACACGAGTCGGTTTCATGATAATAATCTGCTATTTCTCAACTAACCGCTATCGCTGGCCGTGACTCCGAGGTTAACTTGTTTATATGAACGCCTGTTATTCAAATATATGCTAATCAGTATTTTTATGTTTCTCAACTAACGCTTTCGACCGCCCGTGGCTTCGAGTTCAACTTGTTTTAATTGAACGTATGTAATTCAAATATATGCTAATCAGTATTTTTTTTTAATCGGTTATTCCTATGCTAATGCGTTCCTCCGATATCAATGGACTGTGACCGTGAGATCACCGCTGTTATTACCAACTTGTTTTTGAGTGGATATCTACTTTGGATATTATTTACCTCGAAAATGAAATACAGATTATTCATTTGAATTTATTTTATTTGGAGCAAGTATTCCACAAATATTTGCTATTAATTATGGTTTTCAATAATAATATCGAAATAAATGTTAAAATTATGCACACTATAAAGAAAATTCTACACAATTCATTTTCCACTTCTTTCAGATGTTCTGTTGGCCTTTTCACGGTTGCTGCAATATTTTCCCAATGTTCAGTATCTCTTTCTGTACGGTCTTCGAATATGAGTTTTAATTTATATTTGAGAGATTCATTTTTCGGTAAATCCACCTCGAATAACGGTAGCTTTCCTTCATTCACTTTGGTGAATCGCATCATCTTCCACTCGGTTCGATTACATTCCTTCAATTCCTCCTTGGGAAAACATATTGCTATATCTTTCACTCCATTTGGTGAGTTAACGTACAATACATTATCGATGATTGCAGTCAGAAGAATGAAATGTGTGGTTAACAACGGCATTTTGGTTGAGGTGTATGCTATGTAGAGGATACTGTGTTTGTGGTTTATTACGTTCGAATACGCTATCACAAATACTTAAATTACTCAGTAGACTCAAAGTGTTTTTGGTATCCTCGTAAATTTCAATGGCTTTTTTCAATTCTTGCACACGTTTACAAAATTCTTCAAGCTTACGTCTATACTCGTCAAATGTCATAGTGTCACTAATTATTTCAGCTGCTGGCTGTTGCAAAAACATCCTACAACCCCACCACTACATGTTTACAAATGGCCCATTTTGCATTACCCCATTTTGCACTCCCACATGTAGGCATCCCCCAATGACAATGCGACACACCGCAAATGAACCATATCCTCACTGATGTATTTTTCTCCTACACCTTCAACTACACTGTGTGTGTGTGTGTATATTTTTTTATGTCTGCTGTATACAGGACGTTGACAAACCAACAACAAAATCATGGCACGTCAGCCGTATAGCCAACATTTTCATCTACATTTACAACGAGGTCCGTAGCCGAGTGTGTTCAATGTCCGCTCCATCATCTGGAGGTAGTCAGATCGATCCCCACGGCAGAGATCTTTTTTTATTCATCAAAATACGCTCTCGTCACACACGCGATGAAATAATTTGAATTCGCGCGCCCATGCAAGAGTGACATGATGGTGTTCCGTGGTAGGAGGTGTTCCGTGGTACGATGCAAGATGGCGGATGACAAATTGAAATTTGACGCTCTCGACTGAGGAGTCCTCAACTACGTCACACACGCTCTTTCTCTCTCACACACACACGCTCGGATTCGCTCTCTCTCTCTAACACACTGTTTTCCCTATGCTGGTGGTAGGATCGGCATAGCTTATCTACTCTTCACAAAAGTTATATTAACTGTAAAACGAATCCTTGAATAATCTTTGAGATATTTCTAAAAAACCAAAAAAGTTTTAATCTTTTCACTACTGCTTGTTTGAAAATTCCACAAAGCGATTTTGCTGGGGCGAAAACGGGGGTTTTCACTAACGATCTATCTTGTGAAAATAAGTATAGGCCATTTGCGTCTTTCATTTTGTACGAAAAAAACCTCTATAGCTTGGTCTGTAGGTACTGGTCTATCATGTGCGAAAGCACCTGTAAAATTTAAGAGCATTTTTTTACGTTAACCGCAATGGATATGCCAATACATCATTTAATTGTGGGTGCCATGAAAACATAATCGTGCTTGTCATGAGAACTGAAGCATTCCAGTGTTGCAATGTTACTAACCCGAGTTCAAAATCGCTGATGGTTATTGTCTACTTGTCCCCGATTTGTCTTGGTTATACGTATTACCGTACAAATACCCAAGGCGTATGTGGAAAAAACTAACATCAAACCTCGACATAACCCGTTTTCTCCAGATAATTAATTTCTGAACCGTAATAGTTCTAAGTACATAAATTTGAGGACGTGTCACTGGTGCACATATGTATGTCACCCGTCAAAACAACGTCAGTTTGAATGGCAACAGTGACCGTTTTGAATACGTGATATAATTTCCAAATAGACGCCATCCAAACTTACGAACGATTTTGGGTGCAGTGCAAAGACTTTGTGATACCGTGTCATGTTTTCCGACTTGCAGTGAATCGTGCTGTTGTTGTTGATGAAGCAGTTCTTCGAAGAAGATCTATCAACAAGCACCCGTGTGATTAGTCGGGGACTTGGTTTAACGCAAACTGTTTGGTTTTATATGATAACATGTAATTCTGTTGTGATGTGTTATGTATGTGATTTGCAAAAATATAAAACGATAATGCTGCCATGGATTTCAGTTTTAATTTTGTGTCTACATTCGATACGAAGTCCGATTTGAAACCAATTGCATTGATTTTTCTTATGAGGCTTTGACACAAAGAAAATAGTAGTATTGGCTTCTGGAAAAGTCCGCCTTGCAGAATTCATGCAGGCTTTTTCGAAATATGAAAGTATCTTCTGGGGCTCCATATGCTTGGAACTAATCCTTTCAAAATTTGAAGTATATTGCTTCATTCTTCTTTTGTAGCATGTACACACATGGTGAATACAAATTTCCTACTTTGGCACATGAAGTATAAAGTTGATAAAATGGAACTATACCTACTTATACAAGGTGTCCGGTAAACCTTGTACAATATTGAAACTGGTAATAGACCAGGTCATGACTGTTCAGATTATAAGAATTTCACCTCAGTAAATATCTCAACGTTTTCGAGATAATGGGTAGTTTTGAAATTCTGGAAAATCGCTACCTCACCTTGGATTTTTGAGTGTCATGTCTACAAATCGAGACCAATTCAAATATCCTTGCTGCTGAAGAATACTGATGAGTAATGCTTTCAGAAGTACAGAACAGTTTTCCAGAAAAAGATAACCATTTTTGAAAAAATGAGGGTAAAATGCCAGATTTGAGTTTCACCAATTTTTTTAACAAAAGTTCAACATTATTGTCTGAAAAAAGCATAACCACGAGGAGTTGGACATACATTACAAAAGAATACACATTTTGTCCAGACTTTACCATGGTGTAAAACTTGTGATAATTATTGTTGTAAGGAGTGAAATTTCGATTATATTAGAGTGTGGTGTTATTCTGAGCTAAAATTAACTCTTTAGACTTTGTCAACAATGTATTTTATTTTTATCCTATCAAGACGAAATGATGAACTAATCATGAGTTATAACGAAACAGTTATATGGTATGTAAAATAGTAAATACTAATTCAACGTTTTTGTGAATCAACATACACTAATAAACCACAATAATGATTATTCATCATTGCACTGAAAATATTACATTAAATGTTCGAATTGTTTCCCATTCACTCATATGCAGAGACGACATCTTTTCAAGAAATACCTTTTCAAATGCGGTATAGCCCTCGGATCAGCGATACTCCTAGCAGCAGTGTGAATTCGCCGTCTCAATTGCTCCACGTCAGTGTAGTTGTGGTTAAATTGGTTCTTTCAAATAGCCCCAGTAGAAGAAATCGAATGGACTTGAGTCAGGTGATCTGAGCGGCCACAGGATTGGGCCAAGGCGTCCTATTCATCGCCGTGGGTACATTCAATTCAAAAACTGTCAAACTCATACGTCATTGTTTGTCTCAGTACTATCGATATATTTTCTAAAAGAAGAGGCAGTTCATTTTGCAGGAAATTCAAATAAATGTTGCCATTTAAGGTTTGTGGCAATTCATAAGGGCCAATTACTTCGTCATTTAAAATTCCCGTGCATAAGTTTATCTTGAACTGGTGTTGTGATCTGTCTTCTCTCATCTAATTTGGATTTTCTAGGCTGTAGCTGTGTAAGTTATGCATATTGGTATATCCATCTCATTTGCATTTGCATTTGCATCTGACCACAGAATTTTATTAGAAAAGCTCGGATCCTCACGGTTTCTTCTTAACATTTCACGGCAGAATCGTACTCTTACCGGGAAGTTCCTCCTCAGTAATGCTTGGACTCGCCGCACATGGTATGGATGATATTGGTAACATTTTAGGATGGAATGAGCCGTAGATTTAGGAATACCCGTCCGTCGTTCGATTTCTCTCACAGAAATACTTGGATCTTCATCAGTTTCTCGCGTACACTTTCATCATTATAGTGATGCGGTCTACCTTCTGCACCTCGATTTCCAGGAATTCTGGCTTCGAAATAAGAGTTGTGAACTCTTATCAAAACACGAGAACTTGGATGTGATGCATTCGGATATCGTTCTGTATAAAGCGCAGCTGCAGCAGTAGCACTACCTCCACATTCACCATAAATGTAGTGCATTTGCGCATATTCTCGGGGAGTACAACGTGTATACGGCATGATGAAGAAACAAATATGTAATACCGACTGAAACAAGTGGAATAATTTCAACAAACTACCAAACTACGACAGAAGTCACAAGTTGTTCAAACATAACGTGTTAGCCACCTACTAGATTTTTTTCGATTTGATTGACAAAAAATGCGTTCATGCACAATGTTCTATTTCATTTTTTAATTAGCAAACCATTGCTTTTACACACACAAAACATAAGTGAAAACATTTTTGGAATGAATCGTCCTCTCAACACATATTTATTTTTTAAATGAAGAAATTGTGTTTCGTTAAAAAGTTCTGGCTAAAATGGAATAGGGGATGTAATGTTTCACCCCTTTCAAAGATAACAACACAATGAAAAAATAATCATAGGTCTCCTTGTTATTGGTAGAACATGCCCAAAATATCATTCCTTCAACTCTTCAGCAATTTTAAGAAAAAGAAAATATTTTTTCTCATTTTTGGAAGCGTGTAACGTTTCAAGGAAAGGCCTAAGAGTTTTTGTTTACATGAAAGACCCCCTTTAATTTTCGACAAAGATTCACCCCCTAAAAACTATTGCATTTATTCATTTGTATATCTTTCGACCTCTGGAATTTCGTTGTAATCTGGATGTTGGACAATTGCGACATTTATCACACGAATTCGTGTATTCATCGGTGCCATATCGGATAATCGACAATTGCATTTCGATAATAATTTTATTAGACTGATTACATAAAAAGTTAATTTTATTGACATACTATTTAATGCCACCAAGCAATTTATTGTTTTATATTATTAATCATTTTTACATTTCATCTTGATAATAATGACGAAACAAAATACTTTTTGGGCGTAAGTATAAAAGTAGAAGCCTAGAATAACACCACACTCTAATTCAATGGAAATATCACTCCTTCCAAAAAAAATTATAGTATGTTCTATACCATGGGGAAAATGGACATTCTTTTGTAATTAATTTCCAACTCCACGTGGTTATGCCTTTTTCAGATAATAATGTCAAACCTTTGTTAAAAAATTTGGTGAAACTCAAATCTGGCATTTTAGCCTCATTTCTTGAAAAATGGTATCACTTTCTGAAAAACTGTTCTGTACGTATAAAAGCATCACTCATCAGTATTCTTCAGCAACAAGGATATTTGAATTGGTCTCGATTTGTAGACATGGCACTCAAAAATCCAAGGTGAGGTAGGGATTTTCCAGAATTTCAAAAATGCCCATTATCACGAAAACGGTGAGATTTTTACTGAGGTGAAATTCTGATATTCTGAACAGCCATGACCTGGTCTACAACCAGTTTCAATATTGTACAAGGTTTACCGTACACCCCGTAATAATAGGTACCGAATGAATAACTTAGATATTTACCTGAATTATCAGCACAAATTATGGATACTACTATAAACAAGAATAATTTAATTGAACCGAACACCTACCTAACAGTAAACGATAGACAACTGTATTGCCAAATCTGCGCTAAAACAACCGATATAGATGAAATAACAAGTATTGTTGAAACACCTTCAAATTTGATCCTGAATTTGAAGCTCTTTAGTTATGACTTAGCATGACGCAGATGTATTAAATTATTTCAACGTGTCTTGACACGTTGAAATAATTTAATACATCTTGCTTCCTTGATGGAGGAACACCCCTATCTAGCCGACTGCTGTTATGAGCTTTACACAGTCAGTAATCGATCACTGTGGTTCTGGAGTTGATTCTGGCCACTACTATACCTTGGCCAAGGACAGAACGGACTGGTATAAATTTGATGATAGTTGCGTCGAATTGGACCTTCTGGAGGCCCCATACACTGATTTTCAAAATACGACGGACCTCTTTAGGATTATCATTTAACCAATTCCAACTCTTCAGATGATGTGGTGTGGTATGTTTTTGTGGGTTTCCTTGCAGCTGTAAAAGCGAATACGCCACCGAATTAATTTAAGCCGCCCCGGAGAGCCAATAATTTTTTTTATTGTTACTTTGTTATTGTTACATTAAAATTTTACATTTGAAAATTTTGAATAAAACAACAATGTTTAACAAAATATATATACATGTACCTTGCGTTATTTTTTCATGTGCGCTTTATACACGTCATGTTTTCCTTGTGCGGTTTTGTCCGTATGAGTATTTTTCCAACTACAGATATTTCTTGTGCTCTTCGTGGACTTTTTTCAGTGCGGATATATCCTGTGCGCTTTTTCCTGGGCTATGTTCCAAAACTCACCCTGGAGTAAGAGTAAGAGTTATGTCAAGGTACTAGCCTGACAGAGAGTAAGCAAGGTTTTGGAACAGTGTTCGATCTTATGACGTAGGAAAGCAAATGAAACTTCAATCGTTTCTTTTGTTGTTTTATCATTGAAGCATTTCTCATTATCTTTATATAAATATATCAGGCACCTTGTAGCTGCATCATTCAAAAAACTTTTTCTGGTTCTTTTTGAGCTGAACCGAATTGTCTCTCACACTAGATTTCTCGGGGTTTCTACCTTAGCAAGCAAACCTTAGAAGCAAACATATCTATAATCATTGAATTCAGGGACTTATATCACCGATTCATCTAAAACGAACTTTGAGAAATATGTATCAACGTCAATACAAAATCAACAGAAAACCATTAATTAATCTTTCAAAATTAATAGAAATCCATTTTATTAGATAAAAGCAGACAAAACAATCTATTTGTTATAATGTACTTTTGTTTTGAAGTTTTAAAATGAAAAATGTGACAGAATAACTGTCAGAGTACTCTTCTACCCTCCTTTTTGGTAGAGTACGGTTGAGTAAGTTCTGAGGTAAACCCAACAGGTATTTGAACGTTTTACAAGCGCAAAATAATTCATCAGAGTAAGTTTTATAACAGTGAGAGTAGACTCCGGGTACGAGAGTAAGGTTTTGGAACACAACCCTCTGGTTACCAACAATTTAGTTCTGAATAACCGTAGACCTGTATAATTCTCCAATAATTAACTGCCTCATTAGTAACAACCCAACTGCTCCTTGATGATTATAATCCATAGGATTAATTCAATCTATCAACATGTCATTAGTATTGTTTTATTCATATTCTCACCCAGTATTTTAGGAGATAATTCTGAGGTAAGCTAGTTCATAAATCGCTCCGAGGATGACACTGTGTGTCGAAACAAATGTCAGCTTGATTACAATATATATTTTTTGTGTAAATTGGTAGTTTTATTTTCTCTATTTTTATCACATAGGAGCATATCAAAATAGATAGAAAAATATGTGGCTATTTTTATATTGAAATAGATCGTTACCCAGTCAACACAGAATGGTCTCAGAGATGGTAGAGGGATTCACATTCATGTTTAAGATCACACCAGTGAATCGCAAAGTGACTTCTATTATTATCGCATAAACGTCTATTCGGTGCCCCGTTGGTCATGTCGAGACATCAAAGGGTGATGCAAAATGTGACTTGAAATTAGCCAAATGTGACATTCCATTCATACTTCGGAATCGAATGCAGATTGAGACCCTTTCGATGTAACAATATGAAATTGAATGGACTGGTACTTATTTAAAAATGCGCTTCACTTTCTGATTCACCTGTATGTTAAGAATAAAATAAAGCTCACCACGTTTAAACATAAATAGAAATTATTATTCAATACTATTATTCTTACTGATGAATTACTGTTCATATGGATTGGAATGCTAGGAAACAAATGCGTGGTTGATTCCGTAGTATATACTTCTCACAAACAAAAAAAATTATCAAACTATGTCTGAATCATGAAAAAAAAACTATATACAGAAATATAGAAAAATCTATAATTCAACTCCAATCCTCTGGACAGCATTTTCTTCGCGGCGAAATCCTGAAAATGCCAAATTTTGTAAATCACTGAATTTACCTTTCTAAGTTTCTACTCACCGTCCGGTCCTTGAAGAGATACAGTTCTTGGTAGAAATCATAATTGGGCAATGTTAATAAACACATTTGATTCAACTATTGAAATAAAAAGAAGCAAACAGAACACTACACACTATCAAAAGAACCTATAGAATATTTAAAGAATGGCTTCAACCAAATACAAATTCTACTTGACTCTCGACTCGACAAACACCTCTGGCCATTTTGTGCCGTGATGGTGATGTCACGATCAATTTTGTTACCAACCTAATTCCTTCTTTACCGACAAAATCGCAATTGAACCAAAATTCGTGTTAATATGCTTTGCAATTTTCTTCACATTTTATGTTCAAAGTGACACTAATGAGGATAAGAGAATTGTGAACAATTCATAACATTTGGCATCACTTAGTGGTAACAGTGATGTCTTAATGCAACTCATTTTGTACCATAATAATCAAGAAAGCAACATCTCCTAGATGTTTGTGTTAACTGGGTAATGCAAAGTTGAAAATTATAGACCACTCTGCGGGAGACAAAGGTTGTCTGAAAAGGGTGATTGATTTATCAAATATTTCTCTTCTCATTCGCTTTCAAGATGTTTGAAGGTTATAGACGATGTGATAACTTGATTACACTGGTCTTCAGATTATTGCAGATACAAGCTATCGAAACGTCGCGTCGTGAAAAACATTCAACCCATTAAGGCGATGGAGTAATTAAACTCAAGATATTTACTATGTTTTTTGCACTCAAAAGATCAAAAGTGCAGCCTTCATACATATTCCAAAGGTATTAAATTTCTAGAACGTCTCAAGTGATTTAAGGATCACGATAAGAACACACATTAACGTAACTATTCATGAATTCATTGTGAATCTTCGCTATACTTATAATATGCTATCACATCACGAAATGCAAAATTCTGAAAGGAATTTGCTTTTCTGTTTGAAACGAATGACCTAGTCCATCACAACAACTACGAATGTTCACAGCACGAATTTTGCGTCAACTTGAGTTCTTTTCACTTGTCTCTTCTGAAAAAAAGTACACACCAACTTTGAAGAACTTTTAAACTGAGGATACTCGAAGGAAAGTTGGGTGATGTTTGTATCGTTCAGTTTGGAACTGAGTTGACCTAGTTTGTAGTTGTGAAAGCATACATGCTAATTTGTAGGAATTGAGTTGAGTTGTTAGAACCTTTATTTTTTTTTGAACTGTTTATCATGATTGCATTTTTTTTTACTATGGCTTCGTATAAAGCAATTCTGAACGAACGAGTAATTCAGGAAAAAACAAGAAACTAATATAGGCAATGAAGTGAAAATGAAAGTGAACGGACAAGTAGTAAAATCTGATAATTATGAAAATGTAAGGCTTGATTTTCCAAAAAACTAGCAACGAAAATCTGAAACGGCAGAGGCGGCTGCTGACTTGAGCCGAACTTTGTAACCTAATGTTTGCTATGAGCGTTACATTACATCAAACCACAGCAAAACCGGCAGCGAATGCTTGCCTTGAATGCGAGGGTTCATGGGTGGTCCACTATTCTTAGAGTGAAAATGTCATCAGAGCGTTATACGCTCGTAACAAACTGAATAACTAGCGGCAAAAACTTCAAAAAGGGATTCGCGAAAAAAACGACAACCCGATGATCAACTGGCCACGAATGGCTCAGTTTTCTGTTCTGAAAATTTGCGGTGACAACCACTCCAAAACAAGTTGGAGAACCTCTCTCAGATGGATTAATAGCCAGATTGTCCAATTATTGTGCTATTGGATTATAGAAAAAAATCCATTAAGGACCACTGACTCTTAGGAACGAACCAAGGCCACGTGTAGCTGAAAAGAAATAGTACACAGAAATGCCAAACATTTGTTACATCTGAAAGAAAATACCAAAGATAATGTTTTTGGATAATGTGGCTGGGTTAAGAGTGTAAGGCTCTTAATTTGGGGTTGTAGGTTGGGGTGCTCTCGGAGTACCCCAAATTCAACAACCTCGGATTTTGCTTGGTAGAGCTCTCACTAATGGCCCCAGAGACTACGGCAGACTCCTGTGTCTTTTCGGTCTCTCAGGCGCCAGTTTCTTTTACAGTGGTATGCTCCACTCACCTGGTTAGCAACAGATGGAGATACGGTATTCCAGGGGTCAGTTGTCTTGACCTGGATTTACAGCCTCGAGCTGATGCGGGCTTTAATCGCACCACTCGGAAAACTGAATACCGGTTGCTTTAGTCACTTATAGGCTTTGATTCCACACACGGCGACTCTTACTGAAATATGAAAATTGCGGAAAATAATAGCCAAAAATGAACCACACAATAACTTGTTTATTCTCAGCTGTTTCTCTTTAGCACAGGTTTTCTTTCCAGCATAAATTTTACTCAGTCATAACAAATAAACTATTCCTGACAAAATATCAACAATACTAAAAATAAATAAATAATTGTAATTTGTGACAGATGACAGTCTAACTAAATATTTAGACACATAATAAGAATTAACAGTGTTGAAGTAGGGAACTACGTGCAGTGATACCAACCCGGAAAATGAACGTTACTATGGTTTTTAAGGACGGTTTGTAAGAGTTCGACGGGAATCGTTGGCGTACTAGTGGTGACAGTTAGACTTTACTTTTACCAGAAATACACCGGAGTGCACCGTCCAAGTGAAACTCGGCCGTCCGGAAGGACTGACAGTCGTTTTATTAGCAAATTGTCATTTTTCGCGGAATTCGTACGGAAGGCGTTCCCATGGGAAGGGTACGTATACGCTCGGATGGATGGAGTTACGAAGGTACGTTTGATAGGTTTCCGTGGAGGTTTGGTCGCGCTTTTACTCACTTTGTTGAATTGTTACGACTCTATAAATTTCTCTCTCGGAAAAACCAAGCTTATTGTCGGCCCGGTAAGCGGCGTCGCTGATAGATATGCGAAATTTTCTAATGAAAATTATTCGCAATCAGATCAGTGACCCGCAAACACCCAATAAACAATAAGTTAGTATTCCCCGCAACAGAGAACTGAAAAATCTTTAATTCGCGGATTTTCCGGGGCACACGGTACGAATTGAATGATTACTTCCTCTCTCGGAGAAACAAAACTTATTGTCGGCCCGGTAAGCGGCGTCGCTGATAGATATGCGAAATTTTCTAATGAAAATTATTCGCAATCAGATCAGTGACCCGCAAACACCCAATAAACAATAAATTAGTATCCCCCGCAACAGAGAACTGAAAAATCTTTAATTCGCGGATTTTCTGGAATACACAGTAAGAGTTGAGTTGTTACTTCATTGTAAATTTCTCTCTCGGAAAAACCAAACTTATTGTCGGCCCGGTAAGCGGCGTCGCTGATAGATATGCGAAATTTTCTAATGAAAATTATTCGCAATCAGATCAGTGACCCGCAAACACCCAATAAACAACAGAGAACTGAAAAATCTTTAATTCACGGTTTTCTCGGGGCACACGGTACGAATTGAATTATACTTCCTCTCTCGGAGAAACCAAACTTATTGTCGGCCCGGTAAGCGGCGTCGCTGATAGATATGCGAAATTTTCTGATGAAAATTATTCGTAATCAGATCAGTGACCCGCAAACACCCAATAAACAATAAGTTAGTATCCCCCGCAACAGAGAACTGAAAAGTCGGTTTGAATGTAATTATAGTACGCGGAATTGGGAAGAATCGGAACGTTCTTCAAAAATGACAGTCAATCTTACGATACACTGACTAATTGGTCGGCCACGGTAAATTGGGGAAAATGAAAGCTACATTTGATCATCGAAATTCAAGAGAACGTTATACTAATACGGCAAATTTGAATTTTTCACTTAATAAAATGGAACTGATTCTAAACTTAACAGAAAACCACATGAAATGTCAAATAAATGCTAAAACAGTATTTAGCAAAGTTACGTTATCGTAAATTTAGGAACGGCTTTGTGTCAAATACTGTCAAGTGTCAAGAGAACGGAATATTTTAAATTGGCACTCACAGATGAACAAAATAGAAACACTTCAACCAAATGAATCGGTACTTACTGGATATTTTCAACTAGGGTTAACTGGCAAACAAACTATTTAATTAGACGTAGCGAACTGCTGAATAATTTCAACGGTTAGCAAGAATTTAAAGAATAAACTGAACTTAAAAATTATAGAATCAGGATGAGAGTCTTGAATCGGAATCAAAAAGGAATAATCCCCAAAATGAGCTGAGGCTGGTATTTATATATTTTAGATTTCAACAAGAAAATCCACAAGAAACGCGGCAAGAAATTATTTTCTTTATTAGTGGAAAATGTTGAATTTTTCCAACGGATTTGTATTCAGCAAAAATAGGAGATACTCAGTGATGTTTTAAAACTGATGAAACATGTGTCTTAACGCCCTAACAATGCAAATGAAGTTATGGGGTGGTTTTCACCCTCAGCTGAGGAATTAGAAGCTAGTTACAAACCCTAATAAACAATACATTATCCCTGCATACTCCTAGTCAGTCAGACGTACATGAATTTACCTGTAAGTAAGTTTTTGAAGAAGCAACGAAGCATTTTCATTAAGATATCTTAAAACCTTTTTCAGTCAAGTAAATCGGTACAGCTGCTTGTTTAGCAAAACTTACTATTGCTTATTGTCAGGCAGAGGTTTTTATGCTATAGATGGGGTTGAGGGTAACCTCCACAGTTCAGGTAGAACTAGTTATCCCCTGACACGAAGAAACGTAACCCCAGTACCTTATGCAATGAACTGGAGTGTCAGACCCTTCGATAATCGGATGGTTATGAGTCAAGCCAACTATACAGGGTGTATCCAGTCTAGGCCTGCCTATCCTTTGGATAGGTTGCACCTATTGGTGATCGAACACAAAGGTACGTACTTAATGCGCAAAGCATACTTTCCTTGACTGGTTCGGTATTTAATAATGAATATAACAGGTCTTAACGGATACAAGGTGAACCTATTGTGTTCAACTTTATGAAAATAGCCGCAATAGCTCTAGTAACGGAGCCTCAAAAATATGCTTCGTTACAAGAGATGATTCATACAAAACGGTTATCAAAAAATATTGGGTGGAAACAAAGTAAATCAGCTCTGCGATACTGACGTCCCTTTCGATCGAGTTCTGCGCATCCGTCGAGGTGAAGACACGGCCAGAGGGTAGCAGAGCGTTGGGGGAGTCCTCAAACGTGATTTTGCCTGATACTCCAGCATCATCAGGTCATCATGTTGTCCTGGACAACTAGGCACGTACGATGACTCCCCCAACGCTCTGTCACCCTCTGGATATTGTCTTAACTTTGATGGGTACCACCCCTTTAGCATTCACTACCCCTACCGACTTAAGGGCAGAAAGAACTCTACGGAAAGTGGCGTTCGCCGGTATAGCTGATCTACTAAACATGAAATGACAAAAAATACCACTAAAATTATTTCAGCAGTACGACCCATTAGCAATTTATACATTCGATGAGTCATACATATGAATATTTGGAATTTTGTAAGTGTGAATATAAATTCAGAGATGTAGACAGCTACAGAAACTACAATTTCGCTCGTATCGCGTTTCGCCAACAACATTTTAGCATAATCAGGAGCATCATGAATTGAATGTAGTTTTGGTGTTTAGGTTAACATTCTATAAGCATGAAGAAATAAAAATATACCAGAAAAGAAACAAACGAATAGATAGATAGAATAATAGAGAAGGTTTTAGACTGAAACGAAACGTCATATTATAAAAAAAATTAATCATTCAAATTACGCCTCACCTGATTGCCGATCTCGCAGTAGGCTAAGTCAAAATAGTATAATATTATGATACAAGTGTACAACTGAGCCTTTTGAGCACGCGCAAAAAGTTTAGGGACACGACGCGTAGATTTGAATGCTGTAGGTACACTTTTATCATAAGCTATTTTCATTATGCCTGCATCGTGGCTTCAACAACATAAGGTGGATATACTTACATGGAACCAGTGCCGGATTTACATTTTTTATGAGTGTAGGCCACTTTATTTCCGCCGCCCCATGTACATTTCAAAAATAATAATTTTCCTTTTCTGCCGCCCTAGGACCCTAGGACGCTGCCGCCCCTAGGCCGCGGCCTATTGCCAAATCCAGGTCTGCACGAGACAATGTATCGACCGATCTGTGCAATTTATCGTTGGATCTCCAGAATTGTACAGATTTAACGGTTCGTTATGGGACTATTGAAAGTTGTTCGATAAATCCACGGCAATAGGTGGATATACACGGAACAATTTATCGAACGACTTGACCAATTTATCGTTAGATCTCCAAGATTGTACAGATAAAATGTTTTTTTAGGGGACAGTAGAAAATAATAGAGTTATTCGATAAATCAACGGCAATAATTTAAAGCGATAGTTTTGTCATATAATATAATAGTTATTTATTGTATAAGTGTTTTAGATATCATTTTATTTGCGCAAGAATGTTTAAACGCGAGAGCAAAGCTCGAGCGTTTAAATTTCTTAAGCAAATAAAATGTATCTAAAACACGCATGCAATACAACGTTTTATTCACAATCACATTCATTTAGAATCAGAATCGCGGAAATTTTTCATCACAAAATGATTTGACGTTTTGCTCTGACAGCGGCTGTCACCTCCTCAAAAATAATTGAAATAACATACAAAAATATCGGGAGGTGTTGAATGGTTGCTATGTATTTTCGATTGTTCATCGACTCCATTTGTAAAAATTTGTGAAGTTGGTGAAAATAAGTAAAATGTGATTGATATTCAAGATTGTATTTTTTATTATTCCACTAGTGGAATAAAGTAATTTCATTATTCCACTAGTGGATAAAGTGGTATTTTATACGGTTCATAAGTGTGGATAAAACTTAAATTATAAGGTGATTGTGGATAAACACAATTTATCTGCAGATAAATCCGTCAAAATATCGGTCGATAATTTTTAAACCACGCTGCGACATGACAGAGCTTGTTTGTGTTGGAAGGGCGGTACGATTGCCTAGCGCAGTGTTTTTCAACCTTTTTCATGACACGACCCCCGTAGTATGAATAAATATTTCGCTACCCCCGACCCTCCTCTTTTTTTTTCATGTACATATTTTATTAAGTTACAAATAATCCATAAATTTTTATGCAGTTGCATAGTTAGGATTCGGATAAATACATAATTATCAATTTTTTTTCACATCGTATACGTCACCAATTGATAAAAAAAATTTACTGGTGGTCATCGTCTATAAATCAAAACATCTTTGATTCATTTTCGTTGACAAAGTATTTTATTGAAGTAGGATGTGAGATAAACATTAAGGCATATATTATCCCTGGTATGAAAATGGTGTTAGATAATTTGGAAGAAGAATTGTGTCATTACTTCTCAGTGCAAGAGAGATCGGAGAACACTGGGCAAAGGTGGATTTCAAACCCGTTTTTAAATGCAGCTATAAATAAGGTGAATTTGGCAACCAAGCTCGAAGAAAATCTGCTGGAATCATCTGATGAAGGGGTGTTGCACTTGGAATTCAAGCCTGCCAATTTGGATAGCTTTCGGTTAAAAAGAAAGACAGAATACCCAGAATTAACAACAGAGGCTTTGAATTGTTTGACTCCGTTTGTCACCTCGTACCTGTGTGAGTTGACATTTCCATCAATGGTCCAAATAAAAAATAAGCAAAGAAATCGCGTAAATTTGGAGAACGTTTTAATTTTCGAAGTAGCAAAAACGGATCCACGATGGAAGAAATTTGTTAATGAAAAACAAATGCGACCTTCGCATTAAGATGGACGAGTACTCGTAGGTTTTTATTTTTTGTTAATTTGTATTAACAAACAAGCTCCAGAATAATTAACTAATAGTTCGAATGTGAGCGTTTCAACAACATTTAAAGAATTTTGTTCACCAACAAAACTATTGGTTAGTTATCTGGAGATTACCATTTTCTTAATGAATCTATCCTTTAAACATCAATGTTTTCTTTACTGAGATAGTTTTTGCGATCTCTTGCTACCCCTCTATAGAGGTTTGGTGACCCCCCAAGGGGTCGCGACCCACACGTTGAAAAACACTGGCCTAGCGCATTACCGTATCTTGCTGAGTTGGTTTTTCTTTTACTAATTCCAATAATTGACTAAAAGTTGTGTCATCCACGCAGGTAATTTTTTAAATCGCCAGTTTCATCGACTCGCACTTGTCTAAGAAGCGGCATAGGATCCAACTCTTTTTTCAGTAACCATGTTTTCATCCATTTTGTACGATTCCTTGTCCTTCTTCTTCGTTTTATTACTATGTACCCCATCATCCCTACAAGTAACGCTGTAACGCAGCAGTTTCTTCCATGTTCAACTTTAACAACGCCCAAATATGAACTTTGAACACAACTAAACGCCAAAACCTCGTCTCGTACCTCTTCCATTTTAACGCTTAATCGGTCATATTTTTCAAAATAACGAAAGTTCACCGACCACAGATAAATTGATTACATTTGACCCAATAATCTTTCCAAACAACGCACACGTACAAATAAATTGGACCGATTATTTTGACCAGAAATATTGGTCCAATAAAACTTTACGTTAACAGATCATTTACGGTTTAACTGGGAGATTGTTCTCAATAATTTATCTAAAGATCATTTGTTGCAATTCATCGCGACATTAAATTGTTCTGTGAATATCCACCTAATGAGTTGAAGCGATAAATTTTGTCTTTTGACATACACACGATTGATCTGCAGATCAATCCGTCAAAATTGCCTTGCGCATTACAGTATCTTGTGCTCAGTAAATCTTTTACTATTTCCATTTATTGTCTAAAAATTGTGTCATCCATAAGCAAGTAATTTTTGATTTCGTCATGATCATCTTCTCGCAGGAGCGCGGCCAATTATTCAACTGTTTTTTCAGTAACTATACTTTGACCCATATGTATGGCCTTGTTCTTCTTGTTCTCAGGCGAAGTGGTCGTGGTGTTAAAGCGTTTGCTTCTCACCCAGACTGCCCGGTCTGGATATGATTCCCACCGTCTGCCATAGAGCTAAAAAGGTTCAGAGTCGACTTTTACGTAAGCTGAGGGTCACAGATCTCCTTTCTCCGAAAACTCGTACTATGTCCATGATCAACTTTTATAACACACATTCAAACTCTCGAAACCACGGATCGCCAAAACCTCGTCTCGTACCTTTTCAATTTGTACATTTGATGGCCATATTTTTTAAAATGGCGCAAGATCACCGATCAAAGATAAATTTATTAAATTTGATCCAATAATCTTTTCAAACAACACATATGTACAAATAAACTGGACCGATTAATTGGACCAGAATCAATGGTTCAATAATGTGCGATTTAACTGAAAGATTTTTCGTTGCAATTTATCTAACGATTATTTGGTGAAATTTATCGTGACAATAAATTATTTCGTGTATATCCACCTAAAGCTGGAAATGAATTTCAGATCATGATAATTTCTTACACATTTTTTTATTTCATCTAATCAAGTAGGTAATGGACATCTGATGTCAGGTGTTATCTTACAATTCATTTTCGAAATAACAACAAATACCTAATCGTTGTATGAATTGCAAAGAAAATTTTCTGTTAAATTGTACTTGATTTGTTAACGCAATTGAACCAATATTTGTGGTCAATTTATTCGGGCCAGTTTATTTGTATGTGTTGTTTGGAACGATTATTGGGTCAATATAATCAATTTATCTTTGATCGGTGATCTTTTGCCATTTAAAAAAATATGACTGATCAAACGTCCAAATTGAAAAAGTACGAGGCTTTTAGTCGTTTCGAGAGTTTGAATGCTTGTTGTAAAAGTTATTTATTTGTATGTATGTGTTGTTTGAAACGATAATTGTGTCTAAAACCAACCTCTTTGCTTAGGAACCAAGAAGAATAAGAAGGACCCTTACAAAACGGGTCAAAATATGGTTACTGAGAAAAGAGTTAAATCATATACCGCTTCGTCGATAACTGCGAAAAGATCCTGACGATTTTAAAAATTACCTGCAGATGGATGACACAATTTTTAGACAAATATTGGAGTTAGTACAAGGCTAACTAAGCAAGATACTATAATGCGCAATTTTAACGGATTTATCTCCAGATAAATCGTGGTGTATACGTCAAATGACAATAATTACCGCTTTATCTAACTGCTATGGATTTATCTTGAAACTATGAATTTCTACAGTCTTATAACGAACCGTTTTATCTGTACAATTTTGGAAATTCAACGATAAATTGGTCTATTGCTGAGATCGGTCAATAAATTGTTCCGTGTATATCCAACTATTTGTTGACATGGAGGCTTATTTGAAATTTCATTTTGTAAAACTGAGAAATTGGTATTGCTACCTATAGCAATAACCTTTCTGCCTCGGTACCTTTAATTTTTTTAGTGCATTTAACAAGGATTATGATGAAGGTAGTATAAAAAAGATCTTTTCGTCTCCAAACCTCATAGAAATTCAGTTTTTTCTACCGAATTTTGATAATGGACGTAGATGTGAAGTTTTACTCAGGTTTCAATTCCAGAGCTGTCCCAGAATCGTTCGTGAACTGCGTAGAACTAGTGCTTACTCGATTCGATTCCAAAAATTATACTGCGATTGATCAAGAAGGTTTCACAATTTGTGAAAACCCGATCACGGTAAATTCAATGAATCAGAAGAGAACAAAAAAAATGTACATACAACACAACCTTTAAAAACCATATGGTTATTAGGAATATGATTTTCATAAACTGTCTTTCTATTTTAAACATTGCTCATATCTACTTATTTATGTGCTATATAAGTTCAATAAATTCAGAATTGAATGTTTCATTGAAAACAGAAGCTTTTTTGTCCTTCAGATAGTAGATCCGACGAAATATTTACTTCAGAAGCACTCCTAAGATGTGTTCAATAACAACCCCTCAATCATGCCCTCCATCCTCTTGCGTTAAAAATAATCCCAGAACGGTTCGTGCTCGTGAACTAGTACTGATTTCCAAGGACGATTGTGAAAAAACCCCAACTCTTATCACCCCAGTCGAGTCCTAGAATAGTTCCACTAATCCGAACGCGACCAATAGATGTAGATGTCCTTGAACTCACATTCATTCCATTTTCAGACTGTGGGAGGTAAAACACCCAGAAAACAGAGTCAAGAAACGAATATTCTCCACAAAATCAGTCTCATCGAATTCTCATTGATTGAAAGATTAACACAAAATTAAATTTCAGCCATTTTCTTGTTCTTTCAGTCCTTATACTGCAGTTCATATATTGAAGTCGTCTCTTGGAGAAACTCCATCAAAAAGTCAGATTATCATATGCGGATACCGAACGATCTGATAATTTTGTTGGCGCAAAGTTCCACCGGCTGCTCGTGATTTTCGGAGACGTTTTTATGCTCTGAGCGCTTGAAGCAACATGAAGTAACTCGTCCAGGTTCTTCATTTGTTACCTGGTTTGTAGGTCAAACTTACTTTGCAGTAAGTTTGGCGTCTTAAGAATCCGTCAAGGTTCATGGCTGACACTGACTGCGAACTAGTTGATTATTCATGATTCAGATAATTGCCCAAATTACAATGTATGGTGGGACAAATGCACAAAACTCCTCAACGAATTTTTGTACACGGAAAGGGGAGAAATGAATTGCAATTATCTTGTAAATGAATTCGTGACTTCTGAAACAAGCTAGTTTCCTATAAGATGGCATAAATCATATACCAACAACGGATTTTAATGAAATTATCGGTATGTATCTATAACACATTGATTGTCAGGCAAATAAACTCTGACTGCAGACGCCATTTGAAAAAATGCCCATTTCTTTGAAATTTTGGTTAAAAAACGACTTCATCGCTTTCGCTTACTCATTACTTACGGTTGTGTGTGTGTGTGTGTGTGAAGGAGAGTTGACATTACTTACGGTAAAATTAATATTAAAAAACACCTTAAGTTATTCTGTACTTGGACCTGGATTGAAATACATGATTTTGTCACAGTAAGTTGAGTCGATATCCTGGCTGTACTCAATAGTGCAGTCATAATGTGTATTTATTACAGAAATGGTTATCTAACTGTCAACTCAATACCAGGTAACAAGGTCGCATAAATGGTTTTTCAAAATTTCAGATCTTGAAAAATACACTATTAGAGTAAGTAGTGTAGCGAGATCCAGTCCTATAAGCGGTTGAACCTATTTGTTTCACTTCTTATACTAAAAAAAGATATTCTGAAGTCCTCAATTTCGATAGTTCTGTCTTATTTTCTTCATACTTCATTTCTTCGTTCTTGAAATTATTCTGTTATGTTGAATCTCACTATATCTGTTTTGAAAGCCAACATCGGCCTATCCTTCCCTGTTCAATTTGTTGGCGACGAAGTAGGGGATTGGTCAGATATTATGGAGAGTTTGTTGACATTTGAAGTTCGTCGCACCGTAATACAGTGGCGGCTGGTTTAGTTAATAATTTCCAAACAGTTCTTCTTACAGGAACTCTAATTTATTAGAAATTATTATACCCAGAAATTATGCCCCCTTTTTACTACCATCTAACAGATTTTCATCATGTATGGCTTAACAATAATGCGCGTGGGTTACTGGGAGAAAATTTAACAATTTCAAATGATCTGCTTCATAATAGCTATGTTTAACAGAGTTAAATCTTAACAATTGCTTTTTTTACTTCTTCGAAGTAATGAAATCAGATGTAGACTTATCTGTGACTGAAAAAATTTAGTCACTATCATTATCTTCAATCTCTGAAATTTTATGAGATTTGTGATTTGTCAAGATCAATGAAAATAGCAGTAGGTTTTATTAGGTCAGATATTGTGGATTTTTGCGAATGGGAATGAGGTTTGAAATTCGTGGTATGATTCCATTAAAAATTATTATCTATTGGTGTATATGGTGCTCGATTATGACGTCTCCCTATCTCACACAAGTCTCTCGAAGACTTCTGAGGGTTGCGCATAGTGGTACAATCGGTTAACGGAAATAACAATCATAACAATAATTATGATATTTTGTTCATGATGACGAATTCTATGAAGAATGAAAAAGAATTAAATTAATATGAATGAAAAAACTTAATTCCAAAAGGAAAAATATGTTTTTCACATTCTGTGACCAAAATATTCAAAAGCTTGCCGTTCAATGTTTGAATACTGAATAGGTATTCTTGCGCATCGAGTATTGAATCTGTTGCTAACCGAATAACGCACGTCACACAAAAAATATGAACTGTGATTACGCGGGGTTTCTCATCGAACAAATGATCATTAAAAACATCAAAATTGTCACCTTTCATATTTTGGAATGTTTCAATTATTTTTAAATACCTACCCTAGTTTCACAGAAAACATGTCTGAAGTAATCTTCAACATCTTCGTTTTTCTCCTTCCCTGCAGACATTTATATATGACAAATTGTGAAGCTTATACCATCACAATATATTTTATATTTCTATTTGCTGAAATCTAGATATGGCACTGACCTAATGAATTTAAACAGTGAGAACTTTGTAATTTTTAAAATTTTCTTCACAATGATCTCTTCAATAGGTATATACAGTACTACTCAAAACACTGCGAACGTGTAAAAAATAAAAATATCAGTGCAATTGATAACTAACTGTCCGGCGTTAAACCAATATAGTACGAATTTTTTGTCGATCTCTCGTCAAAAGTCAAGTTCAAGATATTACTGCATGTTCGCTTGTAGTTCTTCATTAGGCGGGTGTTCGGCAATAGTAAATTGACCTTATATATTCTCTCCTATGTTGAATCCCACACTTTTGATGCAAATAGATTTGAATGCCTATGACAGTTTAGTTTGAGCAGTAATAACTTCTCAACATATGAAAGTCCAACATCTGATGTTCATATTCAATTTCTGAAATCCCCAAAACATTGAATAGTGGTAACTTTCAGCATAGATTCACATCCAGTGACCATTATTCATATATTTGAGAAAATCGGAAAGCCTGGATCCTCTTAAATTCAACCAAAAATCATAAAAAAATCCTGTTGAAGAATATGGTTAATTGTTAGAATTATTATTGCCGTCAACCTGTTGCACTCCTACGTGCAATCCTCAGAAGTCCTTACTTTTTAACATGCACGAGACCGGTGACCATGCTGTGGAATCGAACCCACAACCTAAAGCTTGAGAGGCGAACGCTCTACCAGCCGACCACCACGGCCCATGACAGAATGATAGTTATGGTTAGAAGTTACTTACGTAATGTTTTGTCACAAATTGAAGAATGATAAATTGATCCAAATGAAATCGAAACCGAAACCGAAACGTGCATGTAAACGAATGAAGCTATTTTGGCTTTAAAACAAGAATGGAAAAGGCATCGATATGTCTTTCATTGCTTTGAAACACCAGGCACCACATTCTGTAGAAACCAACGTGTTTTGCTGTTTGAAGAAATTTTGGTAATTTGAATAAAATTGAATATCGTTATTCTCATAGAAGTGTAATGCAACGGGCACGAAGCAATTCTAATTCATTCCAATATTCCATAGTCAGCGACTATTCGTTCTGATTACGAAGAAAGTTACCTGAAATATATCAGCCTAGTTACTTTAGCAATAAAGTTCAGCACTATTTGCATTTTTTTTTCATACGAATAGTTGAAAACAATTATATATTTCAGTGTGTCAATCAGAATGGATTGAAGAAAGGAACCACATGGCCAAAAAAAAATTCCGGGCATACTGGGCCGGTTTCACTCTAGCAATATTCCTCAACTTCCTTATTATGGACTCTGCTATCATCATAATCTGGGAAAGTTTTCAGGCTAGGGTGTGGAAAAAAACCACATGTCCAAAACAATTTTTCCGGGCGTCCAGGACCGGTTTCAATCCAGCAATATTCACCAACTTCCTTATTATGGACTCTGCCATCATCATAATCTAGGAAAGTTTTCAGGGTAGGGTGTCAAAAAATACCACATGTTGAAAATAATTTTTCCGGGCGTCCAGGACCGGTTCCACTCCAGCAATATTTCTCAACTTCCTTATTATGGACTCTGACATCATCATTATCTAGGAAAGTTTTCAGGGTAGGGTGCGGAAAAAAATACATGTTCAAAATAATTTTTCCGGGCGTCCAGGACCAGTTTCACTCCAGCAATATTCCTCAACTTCCTTATTATGGACTCTGGCATCATCATATTCGAGGAAAGTTTTCAGGAAAGCGTGTGGAAAAATAACAGATATTCAAAATAATTTTTCTGGGCGTCCAGGACCGGTTTCACACCAGCAATATTCCTCAACTTCCTCATTATGGACTCTGCCATCATCATAATCTAGGAAAGTTTTCAGGTTAGGGTGTGGAAAAATACCACATGTTCAAAATGATTTTTCCGGGCGTCCAGGACCGGTTTCACTCCAGCAATATTCCTCAACTTCCTTATTATCGACTCTGCCATCGTCATATTTATTTTAGTTTAGTTTATTAGTAGGATAAGGACGGATAGTACAAACACAGGTATGAGGTGTGAAATTGATGAATAACTGAATGAGATGGAATAAAATGGAACAGGTCGAGATGATACTCAGATTATTACTAAAATTTTCAGCTAACTGAATCCAATATAAACAGTTCAAACAACTTAATGCAACTAATCTGAAGAAATTTATTGATTAAGATGATAATAGATGGACTTAAGTTGGGCAGTACAATGTCAAGGGTGGATGGAACTCCTTGTTTAGTAACTTCAGTGAGGGGATCAAAATTGGGGATAACATTGATCGGGTATTCAAAAAATATATGGTTAAGAGATAAAATTTCCAGAGCTACTGCTAAAGGACCCCGCACATTTAGTACGTAAAATGGCTTTCTGCTAATTTTGCTCAAATTTTGATATATTGTAGATCTTGGCATCTTCATTACGTAGTCCAATTTACAAATCGATCCTATAACCCGTTTTCGAGGTACAGGGTGTCAAAAATTCGATTTTCGCTATTTTGGGAATTATGCATCGATTTGATTTTTGTGCTCTAATTCGAAATTGAACTGTCTTAGAAATGAACTTAATGTATCTAAGTTGTAGTTCATGAGTCCCTCCATACGAATGAAGATCTACAATATATCAAAATTTGAGCAAAATTAGCCGAAAGCCATTTTACGTACTAAATGTGCGGGGTCCTTTCTTGTACTCCAGTGCCCCTGCTCCCCCCTGTTAACTTTTGAAGGAATGACTTACAGACATGGATCAAAACTCGCTTTGAATGGTATCACCGGTACTATTTTTTGGAATGAAAGACATTGTGATTACTTGATAGGGGGCCGAGGGGGGACATCAATTTGAAAATTTCAAATGGCATGGGGGGTCAATTGACACATCGTTGAAAAGAGAATTCAATTTTCTTTTCAATCATCATTTTTTTTTATTCCTCCATTATTTTTTCCACCATATGCACTCGAAAAATCAAGTAAAATTGTGGATCTGAATCCCTTATCCCTTATCTCGATAAATTTGATGTTGAGCAATGGAACAAAAATATTTTGAATAGTAATACTGATACTACTTTTTGAGAGAAGATATATTGTATTTACTCGACTGATGGCACTGGGAGCACGTTAACTTGAAAATTTTGAAATGCGAATAGATCGAAATTGTGAAATTACGTATTAACGAAAATAAAAAAAAATATGGTTGAAAAGAGAATTGAATCCTCTTTTCAACGATGTGTAATTTGATCCCCCATGCCATTTGAAATTTTTCAATTGATGTATCTTGCAATCGCAATGTCTTTCATTTCAAATAGTAGTATCGGTGATACCATTCAAAACGTTCATTCCATGTTTTTACGTCAAAAGTTAACAGGGGGAAAACTGAAAAATACCGCACTGTATATATTACTGGAGGTCTGTAATATAAGCGATGGCAAATCAATTTTGTAGCTAACCATTGTTGTCTATAGATTAATTTCTTCCGTTTCTGGTTTAACTAAAATAGATCCATTATCTAGGTGCGATTTCACTATTCCATCGAATACCATTGACATGGTTTTGGGATCTGCGCCACACCATACCCTGCAGAAACATTTGATTACATTCAAACCAATATTCGCAGGAACTATAATATTATCTATACCTGATATGTTCGTCCCATTTTAAATTATGAGTTAGTATCAACTGGGGGCAGTTTTTGAAGATGAAAACGGATGCTGATGATCCCAAGTGTGGTCGTCTTGGTAAAGCAGCATAGAAAGTGCGGGACTTGTCTCCCCCCCTACACATTTACTGACGCTCGCTCTTATATGTCTGAAAATACAGAAAAAGATTTTCCTAGAAGAAAAGAAGTACAGAAAAAAATGACAGGAATTTGAAACAGGATTCGCTTCGGCAAATGGAGGTCAAGAAGTGGATGATAAAAGAAGACTAGGCCAAGCTACTGATCTTGAGAAAAAAAGGAAAAAAGCAGGATCTCCATAACAAAATATTGTTATAACAGGCAACTGAAGATTTCGATAACAGTTAAAGTTTGAGGGGTTGAATGTCTATCGCAACAGAAGCTAATGACAGAACAGCGTAGAAATCTTATGAAAAATGAGAAAGAGTGATACAATCAGTGACCTCTCAAACAAAAAACCCAAGAAACACTAAGCATTAAAATTGTGACATGTTTCTTATCTATATTATTTCACTTTGTTAGTTCTGTTGTTTATTTGGAGGGGGGGAGAAATTTAATTTTTTTATTGATATGCCTTTCGAGTTTGCATTTTCATTTTATGTGTGTTGTAAATGAAGCATATTTAAGGTGATTTTTGTTAAAATTGTGCCATTAATGTTGAAAATACATAATATGACCATTTTTGTGGTTCGTTTTGTTCCCTTTATTCGAACTCATAAGCCTCTTTTTCTCCTTTTCGGAAATAGTAAGTCACTGGGAGCCCTGGAATAGTTTCAGCTGAATCAGTGTTGATAAGAGTCAGCAGAATCTTCTTGTCGTGTTCAGTATTTTCACGATTCTGATGGTGTTCGTTCCTACAGTAATACTGAACTGATTATAATTGGTTTTTTCAATCCTCTAAGTACCCTGATTTCATTCGCTGACTCAACGTGATCCGTACAACCTTCTACTTCCTAACTTAGTTTCAACTTTCAATTCCTTTCGTTCAACTTGTCCCTCTCCACGGATCAACTTCCTTATATACATCATTCGAATCATCTAGAACGCCCATAACGCCAAGAAACGTCAATTCATCTCCTATTATGATAATTTTACTGGATGGATGGTTGAGCTCTTAATCAAAGATGTGATAGTTTTTCACAATTAGTCAGCTTAAACGACACCACATTATATCCTTTCGACACGTTGGCGTGTTATTAAGTTATTGCTCGAGAGGAGGTAAGAGCCACCGTTGAATCGGAAGCGCAAATGAGGTTAATTACTAAGGCGAAGCATGTATATAACTTGTTCTTGTTGGGGAGTTTTGGTAGAGGGAAAACTAGTTGATTTTTTCGACTATAGGTGGTATTGTAGTGTATGGATCTTGACTACCGGTATCAACTTGGCAGGGCAAAAAGTATAATCTTGAACCGAAGTGCAATAAATGTCAATAACCCGCAATAGATCCTACTCCAAATATGTATAACAAAATTATTTCCGTTCACTCTAGAGAAATGGGCGAGATCGACATTATTACCCTCGAATGCCTCTATAAAGGGCGTATTGGCGAGATAAATCAAGTCACGCTGCGTACATTGACAAGACCGAAATTACTTGGCGCTAAATCCTTGGATATTATCGGCTTTCCATCGTCAGTTAAGTGGTTTGTGCTGTTTGCTTAAAACTTTTCAATGAATATCGATGTCGTCGCAGTTACAGAGAACGCTTTAGACATAAAAATCTTACCGAAATCAAAAGTCGCTAATGTACTTACTTGTTTCGTGCCCAAACTTGGAAAATGATTGAGTGTTTATACACAAAAAAAAAGAATTATTTTTGTTATATCTGTCATAATTGAGAACATCGTGAGTATAGTTTATTATGACACAAGTGTACGCAGCGAGTTTAAGAGAAATTCATTATACAGTGCGGCTTTGTATATCCCCCCTGTTAACTTTCGAACGGTATGACGTACAAATATGAAACAAAAACAATTTTGAATGCTATCGTTGGTACTACTTTTTGGAATATGAGACATTGTGATTGTTCAAGTGACATAACATTTTTTCGATTTTCCTTAATACTTATTCCATAATTTCGATCAGTTTGCCTTTTGTAATTTTCAAATTAATGTGCCCCAGCGCCATCTATCGAGTAATTGCACCGTAGCTTCTCTCAAAAAGTAATACTTTTCAAAAAAATGTCTGTCCCATTGCTCCACATCAAACCGTTCAAATTTTTCGAGGTAACAGTTCTTTCTGCTCTCATAGGTACTTGATAATTAGAGTGCATATTGTGAAAAAAATATTGATGAAATCCAAAAAATTTAGATGGTTGAAAAAAGAATGGAGTTCTTTTTTCAGCGATGTGTCACCCCTATGCCCTTTGAAATTTACCATTCATTATTTGAAACGGTTTTTGTCGGGACTATAAAAAGCCGCAAGATAAAGGGCAATTCAAATTCGACCTCCACTATTGGGATCTCCTAAACTACAGGAGATACGTCGAAGCTTAAATTGGGGCAAAGTTGAGTATTCTGGTGCTTAACAAAATACTGTTTTGAAACTTGGAAAATTCCGAGAATTTCCGGAAATATCGGGAAAAAACTGAAAATCGGAATTTTCGTTTTTATTTTTTTCTATCGTTATTTGACAACATAGCTCAAAACCAAAACTTCATTTTCATTGATACTTTTTTCCAGCTACACGTTTTCATGTTCAGATTTTCTATCCGACGTTTCGTCTTCTGGCATTCATCATCAACTTTTTTTTCTGTTACGTGCGCCATATTGTTTTTGTATACAGAAAAATAGTGATTCTCATTCTGATTTCATTGATGTATAATTTGTTATGATTTGCACTTCTGAAACCACAGATATTTAAAAAAAACAACTTCATCTGAGATGGTCATGACTCCATCGAAAAATTTTGTTTAATAAACACTAGTTGTCAGAACTCATTAAACATCATAAGTTTGCACAAATACTTCAATCGAAATGTCCTCATTCTCAAATGAAGAAAAACGAGATATGTTGAAACTTTATTATAAATTTGATTGGAATAGTACGAAAACAACACAAATTTATTTTGAATTATATCCGGAAAGACAACAGCCGGATAGAACATTATTCGGAATTTTGGGCAAACACTTGGCTGAGTACGGTGCGTTTCAAAAAACAAGAATGAAATATGGAAGCAGAATGGAACAAAATATTAGACGTAACTTATTAGCCGAGGTAAAATAATTGTTCATTCCATATTCGAAGAAGTATGATCATTTTTGGTACTTTTTTAGATAAATGCAGATCCTTCCAAATCAACACATCAAGTCTCGGCAGAAATGGATGTGCCACAGACGAGCGTTTGGAGGGAATTAAAAAAAAGTGGTTAGTGATAAATTTGCAAAATCCAACGCGAACAGAACTTAAGCATGTTTTTCTAGAAAAGCTGTTATATAAGTGCTTCAAGGTGGAGTCTGGAATCTTCATATAGTAAACCATCAGAATGCTCTAAACATGAGAAAAATAGAGTACAGATTAACGTTAATGTTGACCTTATTATCTAGTGAAACTCACAGAGGTCAATGAAATACTTCGGAGAGTAGTTTAAAATCATCTAGATTTTGATGCCAGTGTACTGAAGACCAAAATTTTTATAATTTTTGTTATGTAAACTACAAGTTATTGATTTATTTCTATATCTTGAAATGTTCCTCCTTCTGAAAGTTGAAAATCATTCGAAATTGTAATCTGTTCAGAAGGTAGTGACTGATAAATTCACTCCCTTAGATTGAAAAGTCGAATGATCAATGTACATTCCCCAGCTTGGTATGTAATGAGCCATTCCTGTTTCGATAAAATAACACTGTTGGAATGATTTATTATTTCATATTTGTTGTATTCGTCTATTTACCTTTGAGTTTATCATATAGGTATGTTATATTATTGTATGCGAGTTGGCCTTCTGATTTTGGAACTACTCTGGTTAATGCTTCTAGCGGAAAATGCTGTGTCTCATGAACCCTTTTATTGCAAAGAATGATTGTAAAAATGCGATTCAATGAATGAATTTAATTGCTTTCTTACTTAACAAAAATTGATAATTCCATAGCAACGAACTGAATTTGTTTTGAGGATGATTTGACAATGATCAAATTAATAAGAGCCGATGAAAAAATTAATATGATATCAAATGCTACATCCAAAGTTATTGAAAAAATATAGTATTAAAAAAGTCAATGAAAAAGTAATTTTCTGTCTCCAGTTATTACAAAAGTTTCTTCTATATAATAAATCAGAACAGTATCCAAATTTTCTTGACATACCTTTTTGGAAAATTTAAACTTTAAAACAAATCCTTTCATATCCAAGCTGATAAAAATAGAATTTTCAGCAACTTTTCATACTTCGAGTTTTGATAACGGAGACAGATTTAGTCTCCGAAACGTCAACGTTTTCGAAAAAGACAAGTATTTTTGTCAATTTAAATTTACGTTACTGACGAAATTATTAAACTGTTTTCAAGACAACAGTCTCCTAAACGTAGTAACTGATCGGGGCAAATTGATTATTGCCCCTCTACACTTTTACAGATTTCTTTGAATTAACATTTTTTCATTTTCAGACTGTGGAAGGTTAAAATTCCCAAAAAGGTATTTCAAGAGACGAATATCCTCCACAAAAACAAACTTACATTCAATACTTAGTATCCAAATGTTAATCTCTTCCTCAACGAATTGGTATGAATCATTTTGAATAAACAGCTGTTTTTTTTTTCAGGTAAGCCATCAGTTCAACTAGTTGCATACGAATGACGAAGTTTAAGTAAGTTTACTCAACCAAATGTAATAGGTATACTTTTCTACCACTATTTAGAAGCTGATGTTTTTCGTGAACAATTTAAGAAATAGCACGCTGTTCTTAGTAATCATTGACACCACAATGAAATGAATTCGAGCGTGGACTAATCAGTAAATCATTGAAAATGAAAAGCGATAATGTCACAACACTGACTGGAAAATGAATGTAAAAAAATTATTAAATACATTAAATATACAACAAATAGTAACTAATTATATTCTAAAAAAGCGCATCTGAAAGTATTGTGATGTTTGTATATAGGCGGATTTACCGGATTCATAATTTATTGCATATGCGTAATTTTAATGCATACCTAATTCATAAAAGTTCAATACAAGGACTCGATTGAAATGATTTACCCGTTTCACAATATATGTGTTGAACTTTTATGGATTATGCAATAAAATTACGCAGTATGAATCCGGTAAATCCGCCTTAAATTTGCGCATAATATGCAATAAATTATGCATTTTGAATCCGGTAAATCCGCCTTTAGACTTTGAACATAGTTTTAAAAGTAATGTTTCAATTGCAAGCTCGAAAAAGTTAAAAAGTAACATAAAAAACTCACAACGCAAACAAAAATTAAAAGACTGTCTATAAATAAAATGTTTAGAGGTTTGAGTTTGTTGATTGACGCGATGCTCATGTTCCACTGGTGCACTTGATGGAACTGCGTTATTAAATTTTTAAGATGAATTTTTTATAATGGAATAATCGTCCAGAACATTGAAATTTGTTCTGTGATCTTCAAGGTATCTTCCAAATTTGGCATATCAATACATTTTAATGCAGTGTAATATCAACCTAAGATTGTTGGGTTACAATTATCTTGGGTTTAGCCAAACCCACACAAAGAAAACAACCACTTGAAAGTCGCCTACCCTAGGAAGTATTTTTCCTATTATTTAAATGACAGTTAATTATGTTAAGTTATATTTTACTGGTCATCATCCTTTGAATACAATATCTGGAAGTATCTTCTCGCCCTCTGGCTGCTTGTAGTTTCACTGCAATGACTCTATAGGGTCTCTCAGGATGAAGCCCTTGAAACCACTTATTTTATCAATACTTGAAGAGTATTTAAAATAAATAAAAGGCAAATTGCTGTCACCACCCCGATTTTGGTTTATTGGTGTTGTTATAACCGAGCTAAAATAATGTAGCTGGCTAGGGCATACCACCTATCTGGTTTCTCAAGGCCTAACTCAACTCAAACTTCCAAAAAGGCTTAGATCCAGCCGTCTGAATTAGGGATTTTAATCAGAAGGTAGCTAGACTTTTAAAATAATAAGCCCTGAATGAAATTAACAGATTTAATGAATAAAATAAAAAATGGAAAATGTCCGATGAGGAATGTCATAAATGTGTAAAACAAATAAAATAGTCCATTTGTAAAGGGAAATAAATCCGTACTTGCAAATAAGCGAAAATATCATCAGTTTTTCAAATATAATGGTCACAAATATAATGGTCACCCTCTCATAAAGAAAATTAAAGCTTGCGCTACTGTTATGACGGTCTATAAGCAGGCAACTCACCAACTTGAAATTCTAAATGTGTTTATCCATCAGATCTCTCTCCTATTTGGAATCTCGACTTGCAAATTCGTTCTTGTAAGCACTAGATACACTTTCAAAACACACATTGCAATTCAACAAAACTATTTTCAACTACTATCGCTTTTGAATACGGCACTATTAGTAGTAGTAGTAGTAGTTCTTTGGAGAGGCCGCTACCGCAGCCAGGCAAGTAGGCCCTCATGGACCCTTTTTGCCATCCCCTGTTCTCCACTTATCTACGTTCATCCTCCTAATTTTCCTTTTCGAACCTTTGTGACCTCCTAATGAAGGTCAGTATGTCCGACCATTCCAAATTGATTAGTTCCTCTTGTTGGAGTTTGTCAACTCCGAAGGTTCCAAATCTTAGCCTCCCGTATGCCTCACACTCGCCGAGGAAGTGAGATGAAGTTTCTTCATCTTCTTCGCATTTTTGGCAAGTGGGACTGTCTTCTATGCCTATGAGTGACAGGTGTCTGCCTAACTTGTTGTGTCCTGTTAGTATTCCTATAAGGAGGCGTAGCGCTTGGCGATTTCTGCCTAAGAGCCATGTCGTCCTTGACTTATTGGAGCCGGCCACGAAGTCTTTTGACTGCCTGCAGCCGGTGTTATCCCTCCAAAGTTTATTCAGCTCTTCTTCTGCCCACTCGTCGAGGGCTGAAGAAGTTTGGCTTCTTGCGATGCCTAGTACAGGCTCCGGTCCACAGAACGGCGTTGCGGATCCGGATCTGGCAAGTCCGTCTGCCACCTCGTTTCCGCGCACCCCTTTGTGTCCCGGGGCCCATACCAGCTGAACTTCCTTCGTTTCAGCTAGCTTCTCGAGCGCATCTCCACATTCCTGTACAAGCGCTGAGCTTGGTTTAGGATGGCAGACGGCTCTGAGCGCTGCCTGACTATCCGAACAGATATAAATTCTCTGTTCGGATCCATCTTTCACCTCTTCTCTAATAGCTACGGATAGGATGGAGAACACTTCAGCTTGAAAAACTGTTGTATATCTGCCCAAAGCGTAGCTCTCTCGTACTTCTCTTCCCTCCAGGTAGATTCCGGCACCCGAAGCCTGCTTGTCAGTTAGACGCGAACCGTCCGTATAACATATTAGGCTTCCTGTGCTAAACTCCACCGTGTTTCCTTCCCATTGTTCTCTGCTCGGAATAGTAAGCGTAAACTCTCTTTTCCATCGCAGTCTGTCTTGTGCGCTTTTCACTCTGAGGGCAGAGATAGGGATCTCCTATTCCGCCCACTTCGCGATTTCCGCATGACCTATCATCGCTCCTTCGTTCACCCAGACTCCCGAGTCTCGCATCCTCAAATGGGCTGCCATTGCCTCCTCTTGATCCAGACTGGAAGCGGTGGCAGCCTCAGCAGTACCTCCAACACTGCGGTTGGAGTCGTTCTCATTGCGCCCGTTATTACCAAACAGGCCAACCTCTGAACCTTGGTGAGTTTTCGGCCTATTGTGCTACCCTGTGCGCCTGGCCACCACACGGCTGACCCATAATGGATCTTTGGTCTTTCGACTGCCGTGTACAGCCAGCGCATGATCTCTGGATTAGTGCCCCAATTACTTCCTACAATTCTCCGCAGTTGCCATAGGATTGCTACCGACTTTTGAATAACCCTGTCTACGTGCGGTCTCCATGAAAGTTTGGAGTCCAGGACCACCCCCAGGTATTTGACCTGCTGAACTAGCTCCAGCTCTTGCCCAAACATGATAGGTGGCCTGAATCCATCTTTTTTCCTCCGATTAGTGAACAGGATCATCTCTGTTTTTGTCGGGTTCACTGAGAGTCCTGCATCACCGCACCATCTCTCAACTATTCTGCAGGCAGCCTGCATACGGTCGCAGACGACTCCGATGAATCGTCCGCTGATTAGGACAACTCCAGCGTCCGCGTATGCCTGCGCCTCGAAACCTTCATCTGTGAGTTTACCCAGGAGTTCATCCATTACTAGGCACCACAGATGGGGAGAGAGGCAGCTCCCCTGAGGGCAGCCCCCCCCCTACCTCGGATTCCAGTCTGATGTGTCCTCGGGATACCTCGACCTTTCTTCTCGTAAGCGACGATACAACCCAGCTGACCATTGAGTGAGGCGTTCCTCTGGCCCTTAGTGCTGCCTCTATTGTCGCTGTTTTTGCCTTGTCAAATGCGCCTTCCACATCGAAAAATACCCCTAATGTTACCTCTTTAAACCTTATTGTCCTTTCGATCCTTCGCACTACAGCGTGGAGGGCCGATTCAGTCGACCTTCCCTTTCTGTATGCGTGCTGATTTCTGTGGAAAGGGCTCACCCTTAGGGGCCCCTCCATCAGGAATCTGTCAACCACCTTCTCCAGCGTTTTAAGCGGGAACGGTGTTAGGCTGATGGGTCTAAAGGACTTTGCTGTTGTGTAGTCTCTTTTTCCCGCCTTGGGGATAAAGACTACTCTTGCTGACTTCCAGACCTTTGGTACGTACCCTAGCGCTATACTGGACCGGAATATCCTTCCCAAGATTGGGAGAAGAAGTTCCAGGCCCCTCTGTAGCATTGCCGGGAAAATTCCGTCGGGTCCTGCTGCCTTATATGGGTTGAACTCGTTCACTGCCCAGGCTATGGCATCAGACGTAACGACCCTCTCTGCCAGCTGCCAGTCCCCGTGGGGGACCTGCTGTGTTGGCAGAGCCCGTTGGTCGTCCCCGACACCACCCGGGAAGTGTACTTCCAGCAGATATCTGAGCGAATCTTTGGAGGAAGTTGTCCATGTCCTATCTGGTTTCTTCAAGGTTGTTATGGAACCTTCTGTCTCGTTGCTCAGGATTCTCATGAGCCTGGCGGATTCCGTTAGGGAATTGATTTCCCCACAGTAAGACCTCCAGCTAGCTCTTTTGCTTTTCCTTAGCTCCTTCTTAAATTCCCTTCTCGCGGTTTTGTAGTTTTCCCACGCATTCTCGTTGCCATCCTTAATGGCCTTGTTATGAGCCTTTCTGGTTACTTTTCTCAGGCCCTTCAGCGACTGGTTCCACCAGCGAACCCGGCGCTTTGGGGCCGTTCTCAAAGGACATGTCTCTTCAAATGCCTTGGTCATTGTTTTTCCTAGTTCTTCTACTTCCTGATCTAGTTGTTCCTCCGAGAAAATATCTGCCTGATCCCTTGACAGCCCTGAGAGACCTTCTAGGAAGGTGTCCCAGTTGGTTGCTCTAGGGTTTCGGCGTTGAGGAACAGCCTCTGCTTCAGCGTAGACATCAAACCTTATCATTCGGTGATCTGACATCGATATGTCTGCCGATACACTCCAATTTGTTATATCACCTAATATATCTCTCGTTGCCAATGTAACGTCAATCACTTCCTGTCGGATACGATTGATGAACGTTGGTTCCGTCCCCCTGTTCAGTATCTCCAAACTGGTCGTTGCTAGGTATTCAAGTAGTGCACTATTATCTTTATTATTATTTCTGAACATACAAAACTGTCCCGATCATTATACATATAGAACTACTACTGAGATACTGTTAAACTTCCCCTTATTTTTAATGAAACGGTTACTGTTACTCATTATCAGTTTACCAAGAAAAATGCTCAAAATATAATATATTGAAAAAAAAACGGCGATATGGATTTTAAGAAAAACATTAAGAAACCATGCAAAACTATGAAACCGGTCCGTAGGTGGTCCCCCATATGGGTTGAGACATGTTTTGGCGTTAAGATTGGGAGAACATTGCAAAGTAGTTCTTGTAGAATACTTTGCCAATAATCTAACAGATGTAATTCAATGGTCGTAGGGGACAGTAGTTGTTTTCTGTTGTAGACTTGTCGACGAGTATACCTATTGTATAGGTTAAAAGCAGAAGACTGGATTGCTCAATCCATTTTTATTATCAGTTTAATGGGCTCCTGCCAAGTAGTGTAATTGAATATTTTCTTTTGAAATTAAAACTCGTCGGCCCCACAGAGTATTACACTCGTTTACTGCACCCCCTCGTGGGGGGTGGTACAGAGACCAGCCTTCGATCAGGCCGTATGTACTCTTCCCGAACGCGTCACCGAATCTTTCTTCAAATTCGTTTTCCTCAACCGATCGAAATAATTCCACTTGATCAACAATTATTTAAGAATCAGCAAAAGCCATATCAGTTATATTCGACACTACTCGTGTTTTTAAGCAGCGTTTCTCAACAAAGTAGCCATTCATTACTATCAATATTGAATATCGTTTAGTCTATATGAGTTTGAGAGGTATGAACTCCCACGATAGAAGTCTGGACTCAAGAAAATGTTAAATTGAACACGAAATGAAAATAAAATTTTCTTAACCTGAGCAAGATTTTGAGAATGGTTACAGGTCTTAGCTGAGTCATCAGTCTCAAAATCAAAAAATGTATCTGTTTCTGAAATTCATGTTTCCAGGACAACAGTTTCGTCAGAATTTACCATCTGCTGCCTTCTGCTGGCATTCTCTTAAAAATTTAGTCTAAATCTTATCTGTAACCATGAATTCTGAAAATTTTCGATTTAAATTATTAATACAAGCATTCGGATTATTACAGTCAGTTATTTTTATCTGTCTGTAATTTGCTCAATTTGACTTTTAGCGATACTAAGTAACGGAGTAAGTAGGTAGGTACCCATAATAAGTAACAGTTTTTCTCGCATTGGAATATCCAAAGCACAAGCTAATTTTGTAAATAACGTATTTCGATCTCTTTGAAGGAAATTCTCAGATCTAATTTCTGGAATATTTCATTTAGTTTTTCGGAGTTAGTTTTTCGGGGTTATTTAAAATTTGTTTTAAGGAGTCGTATATAGAATTCCATCTTGTGAAACCGGGTTGACTTAAGAATATTTTTTTCAAATGTTTGTGTGTGGCTTTGCTATAGTATACACGTTTTAAAGTGTCTCTCTGTTTTTACTTGCTGCTAGTGGAAATAATAATAACTATATTCAGTGATTTTCATCTGACGTTTTGAGTAAGTGTTTGACTATGAATACATGGTATCATTTTTGCAATATCTAATAAGAAAACCTAGATATTTGATAAAACTTACCGGGCAAGCCCTGATTGCAATTAAACGAGAACAAATAAAAACGTTAGCTAATTTTTTTTTTCTCTCAATCTCGGAGATAGGGCTAATCAGTGCCATTTAGTGATAAATATGAGTAACCAAGAACATCTGGAGGGCAGTGGCGTACCATTCATGGCCCAGCAGTTTCAGTTGTTGAACTCACAACTCGCCGCCCTAACAGCTGGTATGAATGATATAAGAACCTTGTTAGCAGAACAAAACCAAAAAATCTATGGATGTATGGCACACATTATTAACCTAAGAGAAGAAAATGAAACGTTCTAGAAAACGATCTAGAAAAAAAATTGGACGTTACTTCAGTCCCAACAATATAGGCGGAAGTGTCTTCGAGATTAGAACGTGAAAAAAATGTAATAATATCATCGACGAATCTGTAGATACCACTAAGGCGGTGTCAGATATTTTACTTGAGCTCAATTTACCCAAACCAACCAACCCTCCCAAGACGTACAGACTTGGTAAACCAGATCCGTCCAAAAGTAGAATTTTCTTCTCGGCATGAAGCGCTTTCAATTTTAACCAAAAGGTCTGAAACGTTATTTTTTAAATTATTAACTATTCAGGGTATATCGAAATTGTTAATCAAATTTTACATGTATTTTACTACTATTTGCCTTCTGCATTTATTTCATAATGTTCAAACACTAACAATACCTATACTGCTATCAAAATATTGCTTCTTCGAGAGTGTATTCACTGATAATCCATCCAACTATTAGCGTGTTCCGTTTCATGCATTCATCGCATCACTGTTGCAGACATAATCAAGCGTTCCGTTTCAACTAACTTTGACGTTGGTGGGTTGAATCGGAACGAATTGCTTGCGTGGTGCATGCCGTTTCCCGATAAGGTTGACATTTATCACTTCATCAGTTAACCAAATTCTTATGTTACGGAAATGAATCTGTTAATCTAGTAAATAAATTAATATGGGTAGAACGAAAGTGTTAATAGCAAGAGTAGGAAGCGAGCTTTGTGAAACTGAGAGTAGCTCAGATTCTATGATACAAGTGATAGTTATGAGGATAATATCGTCTGTCCCAGGTCAAAACGACGAATATGCTAATTCCAGGGTTCTGACTTCAACATGTAAAATACTAATTCTCTACCAAAATGTTCATTGCCAAACTCACGAAAGTGCTATCAGGTTGTCTACTGTGAACGAGAGTGAATTCGCCAATGTGAAAACTTACCTAGGTTTTCAAAGCAAGAAGCACGAATATTCTTGAAACTCTCCTCATTCGAAATGACAAATTGCACATTCGTGGTTTTGGCATGAGACCGACGATATGATGTTGAACGAATTGACGATTTTTTCTTCCATTGTATGGTAAATCAGGTAAATGCGATAATCACGATACTTGACACTTCATCAAATATCAAATTTATACTTTTAATTCGGTTTCTGACGTTTCTGTTTGAACGTGACTTTTGAGTTTGACAGATCTAATTTGGATCGCATTGATCGCTGCTAGACGAACGGGCAGTAGCTCATGCACTTTCGATGTCTCAAGGCCAAAGAGGGGAATATAAAAGTGGGCGTGTCAATGCGTTCCCAATGTAGGAAACGGAACGGTCAAATGCGCATTATGTCCTCAATGCATGAAACGGAACACGCCTTATTTCTCAATTGAACACGGAATTAGGCGGCCCCATTGCATAATACTACCAGGTATATCCATTTTACATTTACGTCATTGTGTTTTGGTAACGTCATATTTCAAGTTATTTCAAGGTTATTAATTGTCATTCGTGATTTAGTTGTTTACTTTTGGAACTCTGTTAATACATGCCATGCAGTATTACTCAGACGTGTTTCATTTGAGGATAGGGCTTCATAATATCTTTCTAGCTTGTGGAAAAAGAATAATAAGTTGAGAGTGTAATACCATTGTTTATATAGAATTAAGATAGTTAGTCAATACCTGTGTAATTGGTGTTGGACGCAAACGCGAGTGTCATCTAGCATGATTAGTTACAAGCATGAATATTTGTCGTCATTTTAATGCAGGTTTCTTCTAAAAACCCTGATTTTAATGCTGTCCCATTGTTTCAATCAAGTTACGACATGACTTGGAGGCCAGATCACTGAAGTTACGACATGACTTGGATGCGAGCTAACTATCGCCATCTACATGTCGCATTTTGATCCAATTATAATCCCATAAGGTTGACTAACTATCTTCTATATAAACAATGGTAATACTCTTCGAGAAGTGTACTTGGCAACAATGTACATGGATTTGACATTTTGACCTAAAGTTTGAGAAGAAGAAAATTAATTAGTTTTGACTGTCGTCTGTCACCAGTGTGCTGGATTTTTCACTTTTGACTTGATTGGTGGATAAGTTGTAAGAATTTTATTTCCAATTGTAAGGTCAACTTTGATAATATTCAATTATTTATATAGCCAGTTAGTATTGTGTAAGAACGTACCCGTACAGTCATTTCACTATAATTTAGATTTTAATAATTATACTCCTTCAAACCGTTAGCTGTTTATCATTTAGAGTGTGGTAACCTTAATTTTTAATACTATTCGTGTTATATGGAAATCGGTATAAATAATATATAGGGTGAGCCTGCATCATATTTCTGGCGCCCACATTCGTACATCTCATCACAATTTCTTTTGTATGACCCACTCCCGTCTCCACTTGAGTTAGTCGCGAGCCACCCTGTCGCTCTGACAGCTTCGTTGCCATTATAAAAGTTGAATCCTAAGTTAAACCTGTGGCAGGTCAAAACTGCGTCTGAAACAGTTTCCCAATGTGACGTTCAAAAATGATTACACGCCAAGACTACGTATTGAACTTACTGCTATGTATAAGGAAATTGAACGCAGAAAGGCCCTTGGAGAAAATCTTCGTGTAAAATTTGTTTTCGGTCAGCCGACGATAGACTCCGCATCTCCAAAAAGACCTCGCGATGAAGAAGAATCTCCAAATAAGAATGCTGCAAAAATGAACAAAGGAGAAACCAGTTCTTCAAAAAACTTTCATTAAAATTTTGGAATTGTCATGGATATAAGAAAGTGTTTAATTTGGAAGTGATAGACTTTGATATTTTGTGTCTAACTGAAACTTCGCTTACTTATGACATTTCGAATGTTCCTGATAACTCATTAGATTTTGATTATATAACATCGGATGCTACAAAGGAAAAATCATTAGGTAGACCTAGTGGTGGTATGTGCATTTTTTATAGAAAAATCTTTGGCGTAATTGTACTTTATAAATCGTCACACCTTCTTATTTGCTTGTTCAGTAAAAGTGATCATAAATTTATTGTATGTAACGTATATTTCAAACCATCTTTAGAGATGGGTCATATTCTTGACTGCTTCCAAATTCTTTTATCGGACCTGTTAGAAAGATATATTGATACGCTAATAGTCATTGCGGGTGACTTTAACAGAAGAATTGCTTGCCACGGTACTTACTGTACCTCATGAAATTATTAAAGGCTCAAATATATTGGAAGATCGTATAAGTTTAGACATAACATTAAACTCTAGAGGTAGGCAGATTATAGACTTCATGGATAACAAACAATTCATTCTGTGTATTGAATGGTAGAACAGCGTTAGATACACCGGGTCAATTTACATACATCAGTAAACTGGGTAGGAGTGTGGTCGATTTGTGCATTTCGGATGTGAATAATTTCTATGTGGAGGAAGATGACTTTTTGTCTGACCATTTCGCAATAAATATAACTTTGAACTTCAAAAGCCTGTATGAACATAAGGACTCTGGTCATTCAAATAATGATAATCCATGTACGATATTGAACTGGAAGACTGAGTTTCATTTAAATTATAAATTGAGAATGATTCGATCAAACAGAGCCTATTACATTGCCCAGAAGCTGGTATAATATCATAATAACTATGTTGCACAATGGTGGTCCAATAAATAATCCCGAAAATTAAAGAGGCTTAGCCTTAGTAAACTGTTGTCTCAAAATATTCACAAACCTCATACTCAATAGACTTTCGATATGGGTTGATGATTGCAAAGTATTACCAGAGTGCCAATCTGGGTTTCGCCCAGGTCGAGGATGTGTAGACAATGTTTATACTCTGAGCTCTGTAATAAATTTCCATATTAGACATAGAAAACGAAAACTGTTCGCTATTTTTGTTGATTTCAGAAGAGCTTTTGATTCGGTCGACCATAACTTACTCTGGGATAAATTAATCAATATGGGAATATCAGCAAAAATTCTTCGGATAATACAAATATTGTATGCTAATGCAAAAATGCAAATAAAAGGTTCTGATGGCCTCTCTAGATTATTCGACTTAACAACTGGTGTATTTCAAGGTGAACCTTTGAGTCCCCTCCTCTTTGCTCTATTTATAGCTGATATAGAAACATTCTTCTATGAAAGCCGGGCTGAGGGTGTGAACATTAATGATAGAAATGACGTATTGGCATTATTATATGCAGATGATCTGGTGATTCTTGCACACTCAGAAATTGATGTCGTAAAAAAATTGAAGATTCTAGAGAAATATGCTGCATGTAATGATTTGACCGTTAATTTACGAAAAACTAAAATTATGCAATTTGCTCGAGGTGGATATCGTAGACCTGATTATGTTTTCTATTTTATCGGACAACCATTAGATGTAACTGATAAATATGTTTATCTGGGAGTAACTTTCACCTCTTCAGGACTATTCAATGAAATGTCATCAGTTGCTAACGTCAAGGGAAAACAGGCTATTGGTTCAGTATTCCCTATTTTATCTAAAACTAAAATTGACACCTGGTATCCACGAATAAAATTATTCGAGTCATTAGCAATGAGTGTTATGTTCAACTCTGTTACAGCATGGGGCATTAGATATTTGGAAGTAGTAGAAAGAGTACATCTCAGTTTCTTAAAAATAATTCTTTTGGTGCCTATTAATACACCTGATGCAATAGTTCGGTTGGAAACGGGACGAGTTAAACTTGCATATAATATTTTTAAAATTACCCTAAACTGGCTTTACAAGATTCTTACAACGGAGAGTGATCGTTATCCAAGACTTTGTTTTGAACAACAAATACGATTGATAAACTCTACTGATGCAAAATATAATTGGGCACTTCAAGTAAAACATTTTTTTACGGATCTTTGGATATTTGGAATGCTATTACTGGTCATACTTTGATTACAAATAGAAGGAATATACTCAGTAAGTATTATAGTTATCTGTTCAACAATGATGTCGCAATGGCATATCGTTACCCTTTCATGTCAATGTACAATGCTCTGAGTACCTCACAGGAACCAAGCTCATATCTGCCGTTAAAGCTACCCATACAGATCACCCGCACTCTTGCACAGTTACGCATGGCCAATCATTTCAAGATCAAGTTCACATTGAATGGAATTGTGTATTCGATTGATCCAGATGAAATATGCTCCGTTTGCAATAGTAATGAAACGGAAACTTTATTTCATATAATCTTCGAATGCCCAATTTACACTGTTATGAAACAAAATAAACAATGTCTTCAAAATCTGGAAGAACTAATAAATGCCTTAGAGAATATAACTATTTCTGTAGCCAAGGAAATCTCAGAATATATCTGGAATATTCTCAAGCTACGTTCATTTATATTGAGTGAATGATGTTTATTTTAGTATACTCTTATGATTGTACAATCCACTATTAGCAAATTGTTATTTGTTTTATTTTTTAAGCATATTTAATTTTTTTTTATTATTATTATTCTTACACATACTTCTTGCTGTAAACCCGTTTTTAGAAGCAATAAAATTATTATTATTATTATTATTATTATTATTATTATTATTATTATTATTATTATTATTATTATTATTATTATTATTATTATTATTATTATTATTATTATTATTATTATTATTATTATTATTATTATTATTATTATTATTATTATTATTTTTTCTCCTAGGAATGTACCAGTCAGGCCCTGTCTCCGGTGCTCCGATACATCCGGAGGGCGCGCTGGTGTCGTTAACCCCAATAACCACTCCCTACGTCCGTAGGGTGAGTGATTATTGGGTCCGAGAATCGTGTGCCCTGAGTAGACGAAGCGAACCAAGTATAACGGCCTTCTGCATTCGCGCTGCTAAGATTTCTGCCATATTACGGCAAGCAGGTATTATCCTCAAATTGGAGAGCAGTGTGTCCATCATTCCACCAAGGACTCCTATGATCAGAACCACCATTTTGACAGAATGGTCCGGATATAACCTGCGGAGTTCAAAGAGAAGATCTCGATATTTAGTCCGTTTTTCCTCCTCTTTTCGAACGATATTCATTTCGCCTGGAGCGGAAAACTCCATGACGAATATCGTTCTACTTTGGTGGTCGAGGAGGACAACATCAGGCTTATTGGCTTGTATTTGCCTGAGGGTGGGGAATGAGTAGTTCCAATAGATTCGGCATCTCTCATTCTCCACCACGGACTCAATATCCCCCGGAGCATAAGGCAACACCGGTGTCTCGTCTATACCGTACGAGTGTCGTAGGTGGTAGTACAACACTCGTAGCGCCGCGTTATGCCTGTGGATATAGGCTGAGACCGCATAAGATGGGCATGCTGATAGCAAATGCATTACGGTCTCAGGTGCCCCACGACATGCCCTGCATCGGGTGTCAGGGACGTCTATACCCATCACGCGACTACGGTAGACAAGGGTGTTGAAGACACCATCCTGGCAGGCCATTATGAATCCCTCGGTCTCCGACTTTAGCTCACTCGACCTGAGGAAGGCAAAGGTCAAGCTTTTGGATAAGCCAAGGTCTTCGATGTTATGAAAGAAGACACCATGCATTGGCTTATCCATATGTAGCTGTAGCAGGACCTCTGTCTCCGCAGCTTTTATCTGAGCTTTTTGCTGAACGGGTCCCAACTCGGTGACAGAGTTTGGGTTAGCCCGTTCAGTGTCGAAAACGAGACCGAGTTCATCGGCCGCACGGGTAGCTGCCTTAAAAAGGAATGCTCCAATCCCTGCTTTCTCATGGTCGCGGACCATGCAGAGAAGGGGATCTGAACTCCTGATGACTTTACAGGCCCCATCCAGAACCATTCTGTTATGCAGACACTCCAAACTCAAAAGTCCACGGCCTCCCCGTTGTCTGGAAAAGTATAACCGTGGAACGGACGATTTAGGATGCAAGCTCCTATTGAGATGCATCATTTTGCGAGTCTTAACGTCAAGTTGTCGCAGCTCTTCCTTAGTCCACTTCATCACTCCGAAAGAGTAAAGAAGGATCGGAACGGCAAGCATATTAGTTGCAGCAACTTTGTTCTTCCCCGACAGTTCTGATGACCAGATCTGTCGGAGTTTATGCTGATACTTGCCGCGGAGAGAGTTTTTAACTGAAAATACCTCTTGGGAGCGGCGTTGTTCCACCCCAAGGTAGGTATAAGTCTCTCCGGCATCCAGATGATGTAGGATGCTTCCGTCTACGAGCTGGACATCCTCTCCGTATTCCTCGCATCGTCCTCTTTTGAGATGAACCGTGGCACATTTGTCGATCCCAAATTCCATACCGATAGCATGCGTATATTCTTCCACCACCCTAAGGGACTGATGTAGGTCCCTTTCTCCAGAGGCATACAATTTGAGGTCATCCATGTAAAATAGATGGGTGACATTATGCCTCCGGTTGCTGGGGGTGCCGCAGTTGTACCCACGGGTATTCCTGAGCGCAACGGACAATGGCAATAGTGAGATGCAGAAGAGAAGAGGGCTAAGGGAGTCTCCCTGAAACACACCTCTTCTAATGATGACCTGCTCTGTTTGGACTATGTCTCTACCAGATCTTATGGTGAAGCGAGTCCTCCAGAGCGGCATCAGTTGTCCAATGCATCCCACTATTTGACCGGGTACCTCAAGGCATCTGAGCAAATGCATGATTAACTCATGTGATGTTGTATCAAATGCCTTGCGGTAATCGATCCAGGCCATCGAAAGGTTACGCTTATACTGCACGGAGTCCTGCGTGATACATCTATCGATGAGCAGGTTCTCCTTGCACCCGGCGACCCCTTTCTTTGACCCTCTTTGCTCATTTATCCGTTCATACACCGGATCAACTGCGGAGAGAATGCGCGTGTATAAGATGCGCGTAAACACCTTATAACACGCATTCAAGCATGTTATCGGCCTGTAATTCTTTGGATCAGACAAATCTCCGTTTTTGGGGATGAGCACGGTTCGCCCCTCGACAAACCACTCTGGAATCTGCTGCTCCCCATCTAGCCATGAGTTGAAAACTCTGGCCAGATGGCGGTGGGTTGTTGGAAACTTTTTCCACCAATAGTTATTCAACCCATCAGGGCCTGGAGCAGCGAAATTCTTAGAGCCTTTTAGGGCCCCTCGTACTTCTTCCGTGGTTATCGGAATGCGCAGATCATTGAGCTCAGGCTGCCGAAGCCTCCTGCAAAATGCTTCGAACTGCGCTAGGGCTGGAGTATCTACATTGAGTGGTTGCGGATACTCATAGATATTCTTCCAGAATGTTTCCACCCGATCTGCAGCCGGCGGGTTATCGACAACACGTGGAGGCTCTTGGAATAAGCGAGAAGGTTTATCGCGGAACTTTATATTTTCCGCGATACCTCTCGCCCGCCTCACTAGTGACTTCTTTGCAGCCACTAGCATTCGTATCCTATCAAGGCAGTGCTGTTTGATGGTGAACAGCACACCTTGATTTAATGTGTGGTGAGCTCGTCTCAGTTTTGCGGCAATTCGCCGCACTGCGGGCGTGAAAGGCCTATTGGCCGCCACGAAGTCCACCACACACTGGATACGAGACGCGTGTTGTCTCGCCGACTTGATCTTGGCTTCCATCTTGTGTACACGTCGTTCATGCCTCCCTAACAGAGCGGTGGTGTCCCTCCTCTCCGTTTGGGATAGAGCATGAGCGGCGTCGTACACGACAGAATTGATCTGCCAGATGTCAGCCTCTTCTGGAAGAACATCGCCAATTTCCGCATCCACCCGTGCCAGTTCTTGCGGCTTCAGGGGCTTCATATTGTGAAGCGCCCTGCGGGTTCTGATATCCTCCATCAGTGGAACAATGCGATTCTCCTCCACAGCCAAACCGACACGTGGCATATCTGCCACTTCGATAACTGGCTGAGGAGGAGCTCTAACGTAGCCTCGAGCCCGAAGATGGGATACATAATCCCTGAGATTTTGTGCGGAAAACGCTGCATGCTCTGGGTGTCTCTCACACCACAGAGCATGCATTCTCGCCATGTATCCTCTCCGGGCGGGCTCACTGCTCTCGTAGCAATGCAGAAGTCCGTCCCTTAATTCGTCCGTCCACTCAAAGCGTCCGTTGTTATCGCGGTCGTCATCGTTTGGCAAATCGTCGTTGGCCCCACCACCTTGCCTATGACCCCTAATCCGAGGGGGTCGGTTGTGGGGGCCTCTTCCTCGATCGTTTGGAACCGAGTAGTAGAGTTTACTGGGGGGTTAACCCAGTAAACCCACGGCCGACACCGGAGGGAAAGATGCTTTTTCCCTCCCGGATGCGCATGAGCTGCCGGTCCGATTTTGCATCCTTTGCTCGGGTAGGTGGTGTCGCTACTCACCAGGGCCTTAGGTGTTGGTTGACCCCCCTGCCTATTATTATTATTATTATTATTATTATTATTATTATTATTATTATTATTATTATTATTATTATTATTATTATTACTATTATTATTATTATTATTATTATTTTCCGTTGGGAATGTACCAGTCAGGCCCTGTCTCCGGTGCTCCGATACATCCGGAGGGCGCGCTGGTGTCGTTAACCCCAATAACCACTCCCTACGTCCGTAGGGTGAGTGACTATTGGGTCCGAGAATCATGTGCCCTGAGTAGACGGAGCGAACCAAGGATGACGGCCTTCTGCATTCGCGCTGCTAAGATTTCTGCCATATTACGGCAAGCAGGTATTATCTTCAAGTTGGAGAGCAGTGTGTCCATCATTCCACCAAGGACTCCTATGATCAGAACCACCATTTTGACAGAATGGTCCGGATATAACCTGCGGAGTTCAAAGAGAAGATCTCGATATTTAGTCCGTTTTTCCTCCTCTTTTCGAACGATATTCATTTCGCCTGGAGCGGAAAACTCCATGACGAATATCGTTCTACTTTGGTGGTCGAGGAGGACAACATCAGGCTTATTGGCTTGTATTTGCCTGAGGGTGGGGAATGAGTAGTTCCAATAGATCCGGCACCTCTCATTCTCCACCACGGACTCAATATCCCCCTGAACATAAGGCAACACCGGTGTCTCGTCTATACCGTACGAGTGTCGTAGATGGTAGTATAACACTCGTAGCGCCGCGTTATGCCTGTGGATATAGGCTGAGACCGCATAAGATGGGCATGCTGATAGCAAATGCATTACGGTCTCAGGTGCCCCACGACATGCCCTGCATCGGGTGTCAGGGACGTCTATACCCATCACGCGACTACGGTAGACGAGGGTGTTGAAGACACCATCCTGGCAGGCCATTATGAATCCCTCGGTCTCCGACTTTAGCTCACTCGACCTGAGGAAGGCAAAGGTCAAGCTTTTGGATAAGCCATGGTCTTCGATGTTGTGAAAGAAGACACCATGCATTGGCTTATCCATATGTAGCTGTAGCAGGACCTCTGTCTCCGCAGCTTTGATGTGAGCTTTTTGCTGAACGGGTCCCAACTCGGTGACAGAGTTTGGGTTAGCCCGTTCAGTGTCGAATACGAGACCGAGTTCATCGGCCGCACGGGTTGCTGCCTTAAAGAGAAATGCTCCAATCCCTGCTTTTTCATGGTCGCGGACCATGCAGAGAAGGGGATCTGAACTCCTGATGACTTTACAGGCCCCATCCAGAACCATTCTGTTATGCATACACTCCAAACTCAAAAGTCCACGGCCTCCCCGTTGTCTGGGAAAGTATAACCGTGGAACGGATGATTTAGGATGCAAGCACCTATTGAGATGCATCACTTTGCGAGTTTTAACGTCGAGTTGTCGCAGCTCTTCCTTAGTCCACTTCATTACTCCGAAAGAGTAGAGAAGGATCGGAACGGCAAGCATATTGGTTGCAGCAACTTTGTTCTTCCCCGACAGTTCTGATGTCCAGATCTGTCGGAGTTTATGCTGATACTTGCCGCGGAGAGAGTTCTTAACTGTGAATACCTCTTGGGAGTGGCGTTGCTCCACCCCTAGGTAAGTATACGTCTCTCCGGCATCCAGATGATGTAGGATGCTTCCGTCTACGAGCTGGACATCCTTTCCGTATTCCTCGCATCGTCCTCTTTTGAGATGAACCGTGGCACATTTGTCGATCCCAAATTCCATTCCGATAGCATGCGTGTACTCTTCCACCACCCTAAGGGACTGATGTAGGTCCCTTTCTCCAGAGGCATATAATTTGAGGTCATCCATGTAAAACAGATGGGTGACTTTATGCCTCCGGTTGCTGGGGGTGCCGCAGTTGTACCCACGGGTATTCCTGAGTACAACGGACAATGGCAATAGTGAGATGCAGAAGAGAAGAGGGCTGAGGGAGTCTCCCTGAAACACGCCTCTTATAATGATGACCTGCTCTGTTTGGACTATGTCTCTACCAGATCTTATGGTGAAGCGAGTCCTCCAGAGTGGCATCAGTTGTCCAATGCATCCCACTATTTGATTGGGTACCTCAAGACATCTGAGCAAATGCATGATTAACTCATGCGATGTTGTATCAAATGCCTTGCGGTAATCAATCCAGGCCATCGAAATGTTACGCTTATACTGCACGGAGTCCTGCGTGATACATCTATCGATGAGCAGGTTCTCCTTGCAGCCGGCGACCCCTTTCTTTGACCCTCTTTGCTCATATATCCGTTCATACACCGGATCAACTGCGGAGAGAATGCGCGTGTATAAGATGCGCGTAAACAACTTATAGCACGCATTCAAGCATGTTATCGGCCTGTAATTCTTTGGATCAGACAAATCTCCGTTCTTGGGGATGAGCACGGTTCGCCCCTCGACAAACCACTCCGGAATCTGCTGCTCCCCATCTAGCCATGAGTTAAAAACTCTTGCCAGATGGCGGTGGGTTGTTGGAAACTTTTTCCACCAATAATTATTCAACCCATCAGGGCCTGGAGCAGCAAAGTTCGTTGAGCCTTTGAGGGCCCCTCGAACTTCTTCCGTGGTTATCGGATTGCGCAGATCATTGTGCTCAGGCTGCCGAAGCGTCCTGCAGTAAGCTTCGAACTGCGCTAGGGCTGGAGTGTCTACATTGAGTGGTTGCGGAAACTCATAGATGTTCTTCCAGAAGGTTTCTACCCGATCAGCAGCAGGCGGGTTATCGACAACACGTGGAGGCTCTTGGAATAAGCGGGAAGGTTTATCGCGGAACTTTATGTTTTCCGCGATACTTCTCGCCCGCCTCACTAGTGACTTCTTTGCAGCCACTAGCATTCGTAGCCTATCCTATTTATGGTAAACAGCACGCCTTGATTCAATGTGTGGTGAGCTCGTCTTAGCCTTGCAGCAATTCGCCGCACTGCCGGCGTGAAAGGCCTATTGGCCGACATGTAGTCCACCACACACTGGATACGAGACGCGTGTTGTCTCGCCGACTTGATCTTAGCTTCCATCTTGTGAACGAGTCGCTCATACCTCCCAACAAGAGCAGTAGTGTCCCTCCTCTCCGTCTGGGATATTTCACGAGCGGCGTCGTACACGACAGAATTGATCTGCCAGATGTTGGCCTCTTCTGGAAGAACATCGCCAATCTCCGCATCCACCCGTGCCAGTTCTTGCGGCTTCAAGGGCTTCATATTGTGAAGCGCCCTGCGGGTTCTGATGTCCTCCATTGGTGGTATGATGCGAGCCTCCTCTGCAGCCAGACCGACACGTGGCATATCTGCCACTTCGTTAACCGGCTGAGGAGGAGCTCTAACATAGCCTCAAGCCCGGAGATAGGATACATAATCCCTGAGATTTTGGGCGGAAACGGCGGCATGCTCTGGGTGTCTCTCACACCAAAGAGCATGCTTCCTTGCCATGTATCCTCTCCGGGCGGGCTCACTGCTCTCATAGCAATACAGAAGTCCATCCCTTAATCTATCCGTCCACTCAAAGCGTCCGTTGTCATTGCGGTTGTCGTCATTTGGCAAATCATCGTTGTTGGCCCCACCACCTTGCCTTTGACCCCTAATCCAAGGGGGTCGGTTGTGGGGGCCTCTTCCCCGATTATTTGGAACCGAGTAAAAGGGTTTACTGGGGGGTTAACCCAGTAAACCCACGGCCGACACCGGAGGGAAAGATGCCTTTTCCCTCCCGGATGCGCATGAGCTGCCGGTCCGATTTTGCATCCTTTGCTCGGGTAGGTGGTGTCGCAACTCACCAGGGCCTCAGGTGTTGGTTGACCTTCCTGCCTATTATTATTATTATTATTATTATTATTATTATTATTATTATTATTATTATTATTATTATTATTATTATTATTATTATTATTATTATTATTATTATTATTATTATTATTATTATTATTATTATTATTATTATTATTATTATTATTATTATTATTATTATTATTATTATTATTATTATTATTATTATTATTATTATTATTATTATTATTATTATTATTATTATTATTATTATTATTATTATTATTATTTTTTTCCCGTTAGGAATGTACCAGTCAGGCCCTGTCTCCGGTGCTCCGATACATCCGGAGGGCGCGCTGGTGTCGATAACCCCAATAACCACTCCCTACGTCCGTAGGGTGAGTGACTATTGGGTCCGAGAATCATGTGCCCTGAGTAGACGGAGCGAACCAAGGATAACGGCCTTCTGCATTCGCGCTGCTAAGATTTCTGCCATATTACGGCAAGCAGGTATTATCCTCAAGTTGGAGAGCAGTGTGTCCATCATTCCACCAAGGACTCCTATGATCAGAACCACCATTTCGACAGAATGGTCCGGATATAACCTGCGGAGTTCAAAGAGAAGATCTCGATATTTAGTCCGTTTTTCCTCCTCTTTTCGAACGATATTCATTTCGCCTGGAGCGGAAAACTCCATGACGAATATCGTTCTACTTTGGTGGTCGAAGAGGACAACATCAGGCTTATTGGCTTGTATTTGCCTGAGGGTGGGGAATGAGTAGTTCCAATAGATCCGGCACCTCTCATTCTCCACCACGGACTCAATATCCCCCGGAACATAAGGCAACACCGGTGTCTCGTCTATACCGTACGAGTGTCGTAGATGGTAGTATAACACTCGTAGCGCCGCGTTATGCCTGTGGATATAGGCTGAGACCACATAAGATGGGCATGCTGATAGCAAATGCATTACGGTCTCAGGTGCCCCACGACATGCCCTGCATCGGGTGTCAGGGACGTCTATACCCATCACGCGACTACGGTAGACGAGGGTGTTGAAGACACCATCCTGGCAGGCCATTATGAATCCCTCGGTCTCCGACTTTAGCTCACTCGACCTGAGGAAGGCAAAGGTCAAGCTTTTGGATAAGCCAAGGTCTTCGATGCTGTGAAAGAAGACACCATGCATTGGCTTATCCATATGTAGCTGTAGCAGGACCTCTGTCTCCGCAGCTTTGATGTGAGCTTTTTGCTGAACGGGTCCCAACTCGGTGACAGAGTTTGGGTTAGCCCGTTCAGTGTCGAATACGAGACCGAGTTCATCGGCCGCACGGGTTGCTGCCTTAAAAAGAAATTATTATTATTATTATTATTATTATTATTATTATTATTATTATTATTATTATTTTTTTTTCCCGTTGGGAATGTACCAGTCAGGCCCTGTCTCCGGTGCTCCGATACATCCGGAGGGCGCGCTGGTGTCGTTAACTCCAATAACCACTCCCTACGTCCGTAGGGTGAGTGACTATTGGGTCCGAGAATCATGTGCCCTGAGTAGACGGAGCGAACCAAAGATGACAGCCTTCTGCATTCGCGCTGCTAAGATTTCTGCCATATTACGGCAAGCAGGTATTATCTTCAAGTTGGAGAGCAGTGTGTCCATCATTCCACCAAGGACTCCTATGATCAGAACCACTATTTTGACAGAATGGTCCGGATATAACCTGCGGAGTTCAAAGAGAAGATCTCGATATTTAGTCCGTTTTTCCTCCTCTTTTCGAACGATATTCATTTCGCCTGGAGCGGAAAACTCCATAAAGGATATCGTTCTACTTTGGTGGTCGAGGAGGACAACATCAGGCTTATTGGCTTGTATTTGCCTGAGGGTGGGGAATGAGTAGTTCCAATAGATCCGGCACCTCTCATTCTCCACCACGGACTCAATATCCCCCGGAACATAAGGCAACACCGGTGTCTCGTCTATACCGTACGAGTGTCGTAGATGGTAGTATAACACTCGTAGCGCCGCGTTATGCCTGTGGATATAGGCTGAGACCGCATAAGATGGGCATGCTGATAGCAAATGCATTACGGTCTCAGGTGCCCCACGACATGCCCTGCATCGGGTGTCAGGGACGTCTATACCCATCACGCGACTACGGTAGACGAGGGTGTTGAAGACACCATCCTGGCAGGCCATTATGAATCCCTCGGTCTCCGAGTTTAGCTCACTCGACCTGAGGAAGGCAAAGGTCAAGCTTTTGGATAAGCCAAGGTCTTCGATGTTGTGAAAGAAGACACCATGCATTGGCTTATCCATATGTAGCTGTAGCAGGACCTCTGTCTCCGCAGCTTTGATGTGAGCTTTTTGCTGAACGGGTCCCAACTCGGTGACAGAGTTTGGGTTAGCCCGTTCAGTGTCGAATACGAGACCGAGTTCATCGGCCGCACGGGTTGCTGCCTTAAAAAGAAATGCTCCAATCCCTGCTTTTTCATGGTCGCGGACCATGCAGAGAAGGGGATCTGAACTCCTGATGACTTTACAGGCCCCATCCAGAACCATTCTGTTATGCATACACTCCAAACTCAAAAGTCCACGGCCTCCCCGTTGTCTGGGAAAGTATAACCGTGGAACGGACGATTTAGGATGCAAGCACTTATTGAGATGCATCACTTTGCGAGTTTTAACGTCGAGTTGTCGCAGCTCTTCCTTAGTCCACTTCATTACTCCGAAAGAGTAGAGAAGGATCGGAACGGCAAGCATATTGGTTGCAGCAACTTTGTTCTTCCCCGACAATTCTGATGACCAGATCTGTCGGAGTTTATGGTGATACTTGCCGCGGAGAGAGTTCTTAACTGTGAATACCTCTTGGGAGTGGCGTTGCTCCACCCCTAGGTAAGTATACGTCTCTCCGGCATCCAGATGATGTAGGATGCTTCCGTCTACGAGCTGGACATCCTCTCCGTACTCCTCGCATCGTCCTCTTTTGAGATGAACCGTGGCACATTTGTCAATCCCAAATTCCATTCCGACAGCATGCGAGTACTCTTCCACCACCCTAAGGGACTGATGTAGGTCCCTTTCTCCAGAGGCATATAATTTGAGGTCATCCATGTAAAACAGATGGGTGACTTTATGCCTCCGGTTGCTGGGGGTGCCGCAGTTGTACCCACGGGTATTCCTGAGTACAACGGACAATGGCAATAGTGAGATGCAGAAGAGAAGAGGGCTGAGGGAGTCTCCCTGAAACACGCCTCTTCTAATGATGACCTGCTCTGTTTGGACTATGTCTATACCAGATCTTATGGTGAAGCGAGTCCTCCAGAGTGGCATCAGTTGTCCAATGCATCCCACTATTTGATTGGGTACCTCAAGACACCTAAGCAAATGCATGATTAACTCATGCGATGTTGTATCAAATGCCTTGCGGTAATCAATCCAGGCCATCGAAAGGTTACGCTTATACTGCACGGAGTCCTGCGTGATACATCTATCGATGAGCAGGTTCTCCTTGCAGCCGGCGACCCCTTTCTTTGACCCTCTTTGCTCATATATATTATTATTATTATTATTATTATTATTATTATTATTATTATTATTATTATTATTATTATTATTATTATTATTATTATTATTATTATTATTATTATTATTATTATTATTATTATTATTATTATTATTATTATTATTATTATTATTATTATTATTATTATTATTATTTATTTTTTTTCTCCTTAGGAGTGTACCAGTCAGGCCCTGTCTCCGGTGCTCCGACCCATCCGGAGGGCGCGCTGGTGTCGTTAACCCCAATAACCACTCCCTACATCCGTAGGGTGAGTAATTATTGGGTCCGAGAATCGTGTGCCCTGAGTAGACGAAGCGAACCAAGGATAACGGCCTTCTGCATTCGCGCTGCTAAGATTTCTGCCATATTACGGCAAGCAGGTATTATCCTCAAGTTGGAGAGCAGTGTGTCCATCATTCCACCAAGGACTCCTATGATCAGAACCACCATTTTGACAGAATGGTCCGGATATAACCTGCGGAGTTCAAAGAGAAGATCTCGATATTTAGTCCGTTTTTCCTCCTCTTTTCGAACGATATTCATTTCGCCTGGAGCGGAAAACTCCATGACGAATAACGTTCTACTTTGGTGGTCGAGGAGGACAACATCAGGCTTATTGGCTTGTATTTGCCTGAGGGTGGGGAATGAGTAGTTCCAATAGATCCGGCACCTCTCATTCTCCACCACGGACTCAATATCCCCCGGAACATAAGGCAACACCGGTGTCTCGTCTATACCGTACGAGTGTCGTAGATGGTAGTATAACACTCGTAGCGCCGCGTTATGCCTGTGGATATAGGCTGAGACCGCATAAGATGGGCATGCTGATAGCAAATGCATTACGGTCTCAGGTGCCCCACGACATGCCCTACATCGGGTGTCAGGGACGTCTATACCCATCACGCGACTACGGTAGACGAGGGTGTTGAAGACACCATCCTGGCAGGCCATTATGAATCCCTCGGTCTCCGACTTTAGCTCACTCGACCTGAGGAAGGCAAAGGTCAAGCTTTTGGATAAGCCAAGGTCTTCGATGTTGTGAAAGAAGACGCCATGCATTGGCTTATCCATATGTAGCTGTAGCATGACCTCTGTCTCCGCAGCTTTGATGTGAGCTTTTTGCTGAACGGGTCCCAACTCGGTGACAGAGTTTGGGTTAGCCCGTTCAGTGTCGAATACGAGACCGAGTTCATCGGCCGCACGGGTTGCTGCCTTAAAAAGAAATGCTCCAATCCCTGCTTTTTCATGGTCGCGGACCATGCAGAGAAGGGGATCTGAACTCCTGATGACTTTACAGGCCCCATCCAGAACCATTATTATTATTATTATTATTATTATTATTATTATTATTATTATTATTATTATTATTATTATTATTATTATTATTATTATTATTATTATTATTTTTATTATTATTATTATTATTATTATTATTATTATTATTATTATTATTATTATTATTATTATTGTTATTATTATTATTATTATTATTATTATTATTATTATTATTATTATTATTATTATTATTATTATTATTATTATTATTATTATTATTATATATAACCTGCGGAGTTCAAAGAGAAGATCTCGATATTTAGTCCGTTTTTCCTCCTCTTTTCGAACGATATTCATTTCGCCGGGAGCGGAAAACTCCATGACGAATATCGTTCTACTTTGGAGGTCGAGGAGGACCACATCAGGCTTATTGGCTTGTATTTGCCTGAGGGTGGGGAATGAGTAGTTCCAATAGATTCGGCATCTCTCATTCTCCACCACGGACTCAATATCCCCCGGAGCATAAGGCAACACCGGTGTCTCGTCTATGCCGTACGAGTGTCGTAGGTGGTAGTACAACACTCGTAGCGCCGCGTTATGCCTGTGGATATAGGCTGAGACCGCATAAGATGGGAATGCTGATAGCAAATGCATTACGGTCTCAGGTGCCCCACGACATGCCCTGCATCGGGTGTCAGGAACGTCTATACCCATAACGCGACTACGCTAGACAAGGGTGTTGAAGACACCATCCTGGCAGGCCATTATGAATCCCTCGGTCTCCGACTTTAGCTCACTTGACCTGAGGAAGGCAAAGGTCATGCTTTTGGATAAGCCAAGGTCTTCGATGTTGTGAAAGAAGACACCATGCATTGGCTTATCCATATGTAGCTGTAGCAGGACCTCTGTCTCCGCAGCTTTTATGTGAGCTTTTTGCTGAACGGGTCCCAACTCGGTGACAGAGTTTGGGTTAGCCCGTTCAGTGTCGAAAACGAGACCGAGTTCATCGGCCGCATGGGTAGCTGCCTTAAAAAGGAATGCTCCAATCCCTGCTTTCTCATGGTCGCGGACCATGCAGAGAAGGGGATCTGAACTCCTGATGACTTTACAGGCCCCATCCAGAACCATTCTGTTATGCAGACACTCCAAACTCAAAAGTCCACGGCCTCCCCGTTGTCTGGGAAAGTATAACCGTGGAGTGGAGTGGAGTGGAGTGGAGTGGAGTGGAGTGGAGTGGAGTGGAGTGGAGTGGAGTGGAGTGGAGTGGAGTGGAGTGGAGTGGAGTGGAGTGGAGTGGAGTGGAGTGGAGTGGAGTGGAGTGGAGTGGAGTGGAGTGGAGTGGAGTGGAGTGGAGTGGAGTGGAGTGGAGTGGAGTGGAGTGGAGTGGAGTGGAGTGGAGTGGAGTGGAGTGGAGTGGAGTGGAGTGGAGTGGAGTGGAGTGGAGTGGAGTGGAGTGGAGTGGAGTGGAGTGGAGTGGAGTGGAGTGGAGTGGAGTGGAGTGGAGTGGAGTGGAGTGGAGTGGAGTGGAGTGGAGTGGAGTGGAGTGGAGTGGAGTGGAGTGGAGTGGAGTGGAGTGGAGTGGAGTGGAGTGGAGTGGAGTGGAGTGGAGTGGAGTGGAGTGGAGTGGAGTGGAGTGGAGTGGAGTGGAGTGGAGTGGAGTGGAGTGGAGTGGAGTGGAGTGGAGTGGAGTGGAGTGGAGTGGAGTGGAGTGGAGTGGAGTGGAGTGGAGTGGAGTGGAGTGGAGTGGAGTGGAGTGGAGTGGAGTGGAGTGGAGTGGAGTGGAGTGGAGTGGAGTGGAGTGGAGTGGAGTGGAGTGGAGTGGAGTGGAGTGGAGTGGAGTGGAGTGGAGTGGAGTGGAGTGGAGTGGAGTGGAGTGGAGTGGAGTGGAGTGGAGTGGAGTGGAGTGGAGTGGAGTGGAGTGGAGTGGAGTGGAGTGGAGTGGAGTGGAGTGGAGTGGAGTGGAGTGGAGTGGAGTGGAGTGGAGTGGAGTGGAGTGGAGTGGAGTGGAGTGGAGTGGAGTGGAGTGGAGTGGAGTGGAGTGGAGTGGAGTGGAGTGGAGTGGAGTGGAGTGGAGTGGAGTGGAGTGGAGTGGAGTGGAGTGGAGTGGAGTGGAGTGGAGTGGAGTGGAGTGGAGTGGAGTGGAGTGGAGTGGAGTGGAGTGGAGTGGAGTGGAGTGGAGTGGAGTGGAGTGGAGTGGAGTGGAGTGGAGTGGAGTGGAGTGGAGTGGAGTGGAGTGGAGTGGAGTGGAGTGGAGTGGAGTGGAGTGGAGTGGAGTGGAGTGGAGTGGAGTGGAGTGGAGTGGAGTGGAGTGGAGTGGAGTGGAGTGGAGTGGAGTGGAGTGGAGTGGAGTGGAGTGGAGTGGAGTGGAGTGGAGTGGAGTGGAGTGGAGTGGAGTGGAGTGGAGTGGAGTGGAGTGGAGTGGAGTGGAGTGGAGTGGAGTGGAGTGGAGTGGAGTGGAGTGGAGTGGAGTGGAGTGGAGTGGAGTGGAGTGGAGTGGAGTGGAGTGGAGTGGAGTGGAGTGGAGTGGAGTGGAGTGGAGTGGAGTGGAGTGGAGTGGAGTGGAGTGGAGTGGAGTGGAGTGGAGTGGAGTGGAGTGGAGTGGAGTGGAGTGGAGTGGAGTGGAGTGGAGTGGAGTGGAGTGGAGTGGAGTGGAGTGGAGTGGAGTGGAGTGGAGTGGAGTGGAGTGGAGTGGAGTGGAGTGGAGTGGAGTGGAGTGGAGTGGAGTGGAGTGGAGTGGAGTGGAGTGGAGTGGAGTGGAGTGGAGTGGAGTGGAGTGGAGTGGAGTGGAGTGGAGTGGAGTGGAGTGGAGTGGAGTGGAGTGGAGTGGAGTGGAGTGGAGTGGAGTGGAGTGGAGTGGAGTGGAGTGGAGTGGAGTGGAGTGGAGTGGAGTGGAGTGGAGTGGAGTGGAGTGGAGTGGAGTGGAGTGGAGTGGAGTGGAGTGGAGGGGAGCGGAGCGGAGCGGAGCGGAGCGGAGCGGAGCGGAGCGGAGCGGAGCGGAGCGGAGCGGAGCGGAGCGGAGCGGAGCGGAGTGGAGCGGAGGGGAGCGGAGCGGAGCGGAGTCAAGCAAAATGAAAACGAATACGAAATGGAAAACGAAAACGACAATGACAACGAAAACGATAACGGAAACGAAAATGAAAACGGGAACGGAAAGGAGAGGAGAGGAGAGTAAAGGAAATTGAATAAAATGAATGGTCAAACAGAAATTACAAACTTTTGTTCCGAAAAGAGAAATTGGATTGTTTTTCTATATATCAATCGTATTCAAGCAGGGTATTGTTTTAATTTTTTCAATAATTCAATATAATAACTAAGCGAATGTCAATAACTTTTTTATACCTGCATCATAAATCTTGTCAAATGCAAAAAAAAAAAGATTGCGATATCTTCAAACTTTTAGACACTCACTTCATACAGGGTGACCCACGAAGATTAGGACAGGGAATATCTCGGAACTCGAGAGTAGTAGAGAATTGTAATTCTGGGGCTCTAAATTAAAGCAATTGTTGCAGCTTTTTTTGATCTTATGTTACCCTACTAGCTTTTTGTTTTCGGTCACGTGACATCAGATTCAAAATTATTAATTGGAAAACCTGTGTATTTTGGCATTTCTATGGTCCTCCTGATAAAATGATTCCAAAAAACCATCACAGTTGTTGTCTAAGACTATTAGTTTAAGAACTTCAGGTACTTCAATATCCTTTGTCCCACAACGTTTTTTAATAAAATTTGGGTGATTAAAATAATTTTGCCTTGTTTTAATAATCACAAAATTATAGGACTGCCCAAATATGCAGGGTGAAACAAAATCTAAATAATTTGCCAATTGCTCGTTTCAGAAGACGTGTGACAAAGGATTTTGATACTGATGTATCCTTGAATTAATCGTTTCAGGCCACTAGTGTGATAGTTCGTTGAAATTGTTTCATCGGGAGGAACATAAAAATACCAAAATATACAGGTTGTTCTATTAATAATTTTGAATCTAATGTCACGTGACCGAAAACAATTTGGTTACATAATTTCAAAAAAAGCTGCACTAATTGCTTCAATAATTACAATTCTCCGCTACTTTCGAATTCCGAAATATTCCCTGTCCTAATCTTCGTGGGACACCCTGTATATCCCAAAATATGTAATGTCCTTTATGATTGTGATTTTCAAGTTTTCACAGGACACGTTGTATTGAAATCCAGCGATTGGGAGAAAATTCCACATCCAGGACCGTCTTTGAATTTAGATCTATCCATTTATTTGAACGATCTGTATCATTTGTAAGTTCTGTTAGTGATCTGAGCAGTTACAATGTGAAATAATTTGGTTGTTTTTCGTTAAATTACAAGTAAAAATAAAATTATTTCATTTATCTCACTAGTCCTCACGACATGTCCATTTAAACTCCGTTATGTTACTAATTAGTTACACATGATCCACTTGACAGAAAAGTGGATAATTGGAAATTGGAGTTCTCAAAATAATTTTACTTCGTAGGAAAATTTGAATGGTGTATAGTGTGTCCCACTTACCATGCTCACCCTGGGTATCTTTTTAATGGTAAGAAATACGAGGTCGGTTAAATGACACCAAATGTGGAGTTTATCAAGGCCAACTATAATGTGAAAAAATATTTTGATAAAATCTATTCGTTTTTGTTTTATACGCAAATAACAGATTTTGATCATTTTCATGTCTCTTGCAAGTGAATTTTGACCCACTTCTGGCGGTCCTAATAACTTGAAATTTGACAGATGTTCATAATTCCGGTGACGATGCACTATGGAATTTTTATTGAAATAAAAAATAGAAAATGGCGGCTCTTCCAATATGGCGAACGAGATTTGTGATTATGGTCCGATTCCTTTCAAAATCATGTTTTTTTTGTTAAAATTTATAAATTCAAGATGGCGACTTCAAAATTGTTCTTATTTTTGTATAAATGACGATAACTCCGTTGTTATCAACAAAAAACTATTACTGTGACATATCATATGTAAGAGAAAAAAAAGTTATTCATAACTAAGTCATAGTGAGCTATGACCTACATTTGAAAAATAAAAGTTGGTGCTGATATCTCAAATTCTAGAAGACTTGGTATAAATTTCAAATTTTTTTCGAAATCTCAATGAAAAACTGCCATGAGAATGTGAAATTCCTATTCGAATATTATCATAAATAAAGAAGTCACGGAGGAGACATGAAAATGTTCAAAATCTGATTTTTGCGTATAAAACAAAAAACGAATGGATTTTATCAAAATATTTTTTCACATTATAGTTGGCCTTGATAAACTCCACATTTGTCATTTAACTAACCTCGTATCTCTCACCATTAAAAAGATACACATGGTGAGCATGGTAGGTGGGACACACTGTATAAAGTTCCATCTATCACAAAGTGTGTGCATATCATCGTAATCGTGAAAATTGTGTCAGAATCTTAAAATGTCCAAATATTCCCCGATGGAGTCCAGATCCCAGTCTCTGCTATGTATGGTGAGTATTGAGTGTGCTCTTGGAAGGTTGATCTTTGTGGGGGTGAACATTACAGATTTCGTTTTTGCGATATTTAACCACAGTGTTTAACCATTGTTTAAATAGAACTAAGATGTTGATTTTATTGAAAATATGAACAGGATGTTCATAAAGTCAGTTGTGGAATCATCTGCGACTGAAAGTTGGAATTTAGTCGCTATTTTCCATCGTACACGATAACCTCTCTTGGATTCTCAATTGAGAATGTTTCTCTTTAAAACATTAATCCCTTCCAAGAGAGGTTATCTTGTACGATGGAAAATAGCGACTAAATTCCAACTTTCAGTCAGATGATTCCACAACTGACTTTATGAACATCCTGTTCATATTTTCAATAAAATCAACATGCCATACCCATGACAGGTTTTATGTCAGAAAAATATTTTCAAAGTTTCACCGCACAAGAAATAGTCCAACAATTCCTCATTACAGTGTGAAATTGTTTCCAAAGAGTATGTTTCCCAATTCTTCTGACCTCCCTGCTGATCTTAGAAGAGTGAAATAGATTTTTGCCGACCAAAATGTATTGGAGGCCTAGCGAAGAGGTGCAATTCACGCATCAATGAAATGAGCGATTTTCTGTGAGTGATACTTCTGAATAACATTATCCCTTATCTCATTTATAGATAAGAATCTCCAATGGAAACTGGACATTTAATAAATAATCAACTATCTGAATGAAAAGGCAAATTTTCACTTTCAGATTTTTTCTCTCAAGTTAAATAGGGTCTTTCTCAATATCTATCAGATGTAGTTCAATGTCCAGCGTGGCTTTAGCCGGGAAAGTAGTTGTTTTCTGTTAGATATTACAAAAAAGTTACTTCAATTTTATCGTAGGATTTTTACATTTCCAGAGGAGTCATGTATTGGTTCAATCTTCAATTGAGAATGTTTCTCTTTAAAAAAAAAAACTAAGATGGTTATGTCAATGCATGTGGAAAAGATATTGGACCCAAACTCGAGTGTCATCTAGCGCGATTAGTTACAAACATGAATATTTGACGTCATTTTAATGCAGGTTTCTTCAAAAAACCATGATTTTAATGCTGTCCCATTGTTTCAATCAAGTTACGACATGACCTTTGGAGGATGAAGTTACGACATGACTTGGATGCGAGATCACTGTCGCCATCTACATATCGCATCCATTTGAATCCAATATAAATCCCATAAGGTTGGCTAACTATCGTACTATCAAACAATGGCAACCAAGAGATAATCGATGTGATCCCCGTTTCGGCTTTCTGATAAACGTCATCTCACGTATCGCCTAGAAATTACAGTGCTGTGTCATCTGCATAAGATATTATGCTGCCTCGGATGTTTTCGAGTTTGTGAATGTCATTACTTAATATACATAGAAAAAAGATTGGACCAAGAATGGATGCCCATGATAGTTCATAGATACTGTAGATACCTACCATGGACGTATAATATCGTATAAATACAGATGGACTCATCTCAGTATTGCCATACCAACAACACGGATTGTTTTGAAGTCGCTCATTTTGGCGCGCAGGCTGCAGGAAAGAGAGAAGGTAGCGATAGACTGTGACCTTTCCAAAACCGACAGGAGCGCACGCATTTGATAAAAATAGGGTTCAATCACAAGAAAAAATGCTGAATTTCAATAACCAACGAAACCGATAGAATATACACCCGATGAGACTTCGTGAGATAGAACAACTCGCTTGACATTCCTGATGACTGAGATAGTATCGATCCTTAGAAAATGAAGTTCACAAAGTTTGCAAAATAAAAACAAAATAGACTTTTAACACTTTCGTGTCCAATGAATGAAAAACTGGAGACAATCGACTGAAAAAAAAGAATAAAAATATTGTCTAAAAACTGGTAATTTATATATTCAATGAATATATGTTCTGATATAGGTATTACAATAAATGAATATTGTGAAGAATAAATATTCGCATCAAATCCTAGCAGACCAAACCGCTTTTTCTGTGACATCAACTGGAAACCTAAAGATAAATACAAATTTTGATAGACATTCCTTAGACTTTTATCCAAAGAACTAATGAACTAGTAAATGTTTCGTGAGGTGTCTATTTCATTATCTTCTCATATAAAGGTTTGAATACACGTATTAATTTCATTTTGTTCGGCTAAAACAGATTGATACCCACTGTAACTCATATGGTACTTACGAATGGAATCTGATATTCGGGTTCGAATACATGAATTGTTTGCAAACCCAACAAGATTGCACCATCATGGATCTCTGTCTATTATACTGCCATTATATAACACAGATGAGTTGGAAAAACACTATTTCAACAATAATCTCACAAAAAAGCAATAATAAAATATGACAGAACTGTCAGAAGTTCACTTTGTGGAAATCATAAACATTGCTATTCAACAGCGTTGACAAATGATCAGACATAACAAACTCTACACAACCATTTGAAGTCGCAACTAATGATTTTTTTCGATAATTTGGATTTTGAAACTTGTAAGTAATACAGGTTTAAGTTGCATGATAATGTCACCATCACCATCCTTAATTCTTCGATTTTTATCCAATGGAATACGTATAGTAACACAATTTTGTCTATGATAAAGACTTATCACCTACGAGATGTGACAACAATATCACGACTACATATTGTGACTATTAACGACTTCAGACCAGTATGTAAATAGCTAGGTCCAGTACAATACTTTATAGGTCCATGGTAGATACTGTCCATTTTAACAACCTGATTCCTGCGAGATAAGTAATTTTCAAATAGCTGGTAGGGTGATACCAATACTAACTATTGTTTCTAAACGTCTCAGCAATATTCGACAGTTGTCAATGTCAAAGGCACTTTAGCACCTTTTTTCACTATTGGAATCATTTCATTTTCAGTTGACTAACCGACAGGAATGTTCTCTAAATTCAAACTGATATTCATGTAAAATATTCTCTTCCAGGAAGTTTACTGATATGTTTATCAAGTTTTTTTCGAAAGCTTATTGTCATTGTTCGTGATAGTGTTATTGGCCTATAGTTTGTGGCAAGTTTCCAGAATTGAAAATTGTGATAGTAAAAGATTGTTTGAAGGCAATAGGTACATGTCTTTGTACGAAACATAGTCGATAATTTTTCCTTTCACCAGCCAAACCCTCGTAAATAATCCGACACGAATAATCGCAACATAGTAGAAAATCAGATTACGATACCTATATCGTTTGTGACTATTTGTTTTTCAAAGAGTCATAATCGTAAATTCTTGAGTGAACAACTTGGTAGCAAATTGAAAATAAAACAATAATACACACAATAAAAGACAAAGGTTTTGATCCGAGAAACGGAGACGGCGACCATAGTATTAATATCCGGTTAGACCGATAGTTAAATTCCAAGCAAGGTTGTTCAGCAGCGTTGTTGCCGATTCACCGAGTGTAACCGTCAGTAGAGAAAGTACAGCAAATAGGAATGGGCCATCCAATCCGGTTCTCTCAAAGCTTGATAGTATTCCTAATAGAATATAACAGTGTATTACAACAATCAACAAAAATTTATCAGAAAATACGGGGTGGGGTCTCCACTTTTAACTATGTATTCACAGAACCACAGGTACGGTTAATGAAATGAGAAATCAAATTCAAAATTTCTTGATCAATTTATTTTGACAGCGACTCTAAGTAATTTTTTGATATTAATAGATCATGTTTAACGCATGCCTATATTTTTACGTACCCACTGTTCACAGTGCGTAAAGTGATACTTTCAACTTTGAAAATCAACTGTGCGTAAACGTAATGTTTTACATACTGTTCAGTTCAGTTTATTATTCCTACTGATGAAGTAACTTGGTTATTATCTAGAAGTGACAATTTCCCTCATATTATATAAATTAACCAAATGCCATCATTTTTTTAATGAGAAAAGGACTTTTCCTATGACAGTGCGTAAACTAAGCTTTTACGCACTGCTGACAGTGCATAAAGTAGTACTTTTTCGCACAAGTGCGTAAAAAAATCACCTGTGCGTAAAATCATCAACTGTGCGTAAAGTAATTTTTTACACACTGTTCATATATTTATGCCTTTTTGAAAAATACAGAATTTTGCGTCAAATATAACTCGGAAGTCTTTATTTGATAATACGACGACAATTCATATCATTAAACATTCAAATTAATGATATAATTGCTACAATTTGGCAATATAATAACTGTCGAAGAAAAAACATTGTATGAAACACTTTCGTAAAGGGCTTTTTTGTACTCGCGTGTTTGTTGAACTCGGCTGCGCCTCATTCAACAAACTTCACGCTCATACAAAAAAAGACCTACTTTTCGAAAACACTGTCTCCAGCCCGTGGTAATTTCAAATCGGTGTTTCGCTTCTTCCTTATTTATATGTTTCCATAGTTACAACAATTTCTGTGAATAGAGAAACGTCAGTTTGACGGTTCAACTCTTCAACTGACATTAATGGCACATGATGAACCGTTCCTGCAATACGGATTTAGTCCATAATAATCTAATGTATTCGTGACATTGTCTGATCGAATATCCCTTCATAATGCAGAATTTTCAAAATACTTTCACCTTGCCAGTCGCTCAAACTGTGTTGCTGTACAAAACTAGGGTCACTGAATCCTAGAAGGCTTTGGCCTTCTTACGGGTATTGCCAATGGGTGGAGCCTAATAGTTCCAATGTTACAAATAACCCACAAAAGCGCCAATAGGAAGCAAGGGTTATAAGAGAGAGAGAACCGATAATTTTGAAAAAAAAGTTGGGTTATGTTTCTTTCGTAAGACAGAATGTCAAATAAGTAAATTATGGATATCATGTTTAATTTCAATGGATACATATCAATTCCATTTTTTTTATGGATTGAAACTGTCAGGTGTACAATTGACTCGAATTTAAAAAAAGCGTCGACTTTCGGACACGGCCCCGATATTCTGTGGCCCGACCACCAGCCATTATGGAACATGGAGATTCAGCTGTCGACCATCTCTGCTGCAGACACAAGAGTTTCTTTTAGAAGGGCAGAGCCTAGTGTTGTTTTAGAATGATGTGTAAAAGTTGCCAATGATTGACTAAATATATCCAGAGTTACAAACCCTTTATAAAAACACTGAAACTTCTCCATTAATGGGTTCATTATTCAAAATTAGAGATTACTGTTCTCATATATATATATATATATATATATATATATATATATATATCATTGTGTGATCAATACACATTTTCAAAATTGGGTATAAATTTGAGGTACTGCTAATAACTCAAAAACCAAATAATTTCGATTATCGAATTTGAATCTTACAGAAGTGCCTAGCATTCGTGAACATAACATGTGTCAAATATATTTGCTGAATGCCTCTCAGATGAAATCAAGCTTTAGCAAAAAACTTAAGGCAAAAATTAATACCTATCAGACATATAAATAGATATTACAAAACATCCAAAAAATATTGATATGATTGAAATACTGCATTTCTGATTCACCCATTTACAATCTTACATTTTCGTACATTCTCATTTGTATGATTATAAAAATTCCTTTATATACCTAATGAATTCTTTTTTTGTATTTCTATCATGAATAAGAAGTTTCTTGAGATAGTGAATTATGACCTCCATATGGTATGGTTGAAACAAGAAAATATAGCCAATCACCTCAATGAAACAGCTGTTCTAAAGAGATTACCAATATACTAACATTATTATGGTCTAACCAATTTTCTCAATATAGACTTTTTAAACTTGTTCGAAAGAAAAGGTTCCATTTTTGCAATTCACAACTTTTCCATTCTATGTGCTTATTATTTGGCCACTTTTTTCCATGACCATTTTTGGGTCTTTTGTTCCTAAATGAATCTGAAAATATGATTGGTTGATATTCTGAACAATTCAGAAAAAATTTATCAGTCCTAGACTCCTAGTGAACACAAAAATAGTTATACTTACACTGCACACACTTTTTATTGATCCAAAGAATTATTTCTGTTTAAAGAGGGATTACATTTTTACATAAATTGTTCAACAGCAATACATATGAAATAAAAATTGATGAAAAAATCAAACAATTATTAGAAAAAAAATTATGAGAATTTTTTGTGAAATGAGTAAATAAGTCATATCAAAGCAAAAACAGTCAAAGGTGAAACATTGTTATATATAGGAATGTAGGAACTGAAATCATCTGTTAAGTATAGATTTATTAGGTAAATTTTTTAATTTAGTTGTAGTCCTGATTTCTGTCACAATTTTACACTAAGTTATTATTCAATATTGATACTATTGATAGCCATTTTTTTCTCAAGGTTTCCTGTTTCAATCCTGAAAAAAAATTAGAATGAAAATATAATCTGTATTTGTCTTTAGTGAGGAATATGGGAAAAATATATTGTTCAATCTACTAATTAACAAGTTATAAACAAAATGATCTTGAACTCACCTCTGAGAATGCAAATTATAATTTATGACTTTTGTTGGTATTCTTGCAGGTTTTCTCTGCATAATCAGAAGATTTTGGGACTTGGGACAATCCGCTTTCTTTACTGTGAATCTGCTAAAACTATTTTTGAAAACATTTCCAATGACGGCAATCATGTAAAAATTGACTTTTGACATGTGTCACTAGTTCAAATATCGGACCTAATTTTCGTGGTGTTTTTGGAACATTGGAGCTATTTAGACTCCGCAAGCTCTCGTGGTGTTTCTAAGCAACACAGTTTTCGTGACAGCAAGGAGAAAGGATTTTTTGAAAATTCAGTATTTTGTCGGGATATTACTACTGAAAATACTTTTTGGTAAAGGGGAAAATACTATTTGTTCTCAAAGCACTGTTCATACCAAAATTGAATAATTTGTAAGATAAAACATTCAATAATGGCTACAATTTGTCAGTACAATAACTGTCATATTCCTAGATGCACATTTCGATCTTCATTAGCAGAATCTCTATATTGTAAGTTAATAAGTAAATTACAGTCTATATTTACAAGGTAATATCGATGGAGAACTGTTAAACTACTTGCTACTAAATATCTGCTGATGTTAATTAATCAGTCGATTTCGATTGGATTTCGAATAATGGTATCCGGGTGTTTCAAATTCGATCCTCTCCATTGCGATCTCAGAAACTGTAAGAGATACGATGGTGGTTGAATTACGCATTTGCCTATCTGACGATATGTCGTTGAGAGAGTTTTGAAATTTCCAGATAGTCCGGAGATACCGGATAACATCGACATTTTTGAAAATAATTTTATTTTTTTCTGGCTTCATTTTTTCAAGTGATCAAATGTATCGCTCTTTTACATTGCCACTTTTTCCTGCTTCATAAGGTGTTTTCAGATTTGCTTTCCGACGTTTTTTCTTGTGATCACTATCATCAACTTTAGTTTTTTTTTTTTCTGGACGCCATATTGGATTCTTTCTATTTTGACTAGAACCTTTTCAATGATTGTTAAACAATTTTTAAAATTGTAAAAGAAGTAAAATTGAAGCTTAGACATGAAACCCGTGAAAATTTACATGTCAAATTTTCTCTGATGTGAATTTTTGTGCATAAAAAGTACAAAAATTGCATCCAGGTGATCCCGAAAGGCGATAAATTTTTTATAGATTGCTAATAAAACGAACTAAATAACGGACACATTTGGCGCATTAACAACCCCAGGCAGTCCCGGAAAAGTGCGATTGAGAATTAACGTTTGGAAAGTAATTTAAACAGATAGAATTTTGAGTCTTCTTTCAATTGACGGAAGTCTGAATAGAGAAACCTATCATATCATATCGTTAGTCAGGTAAACGCGCAACTTTGCCCCAATTTAACCATCTTTGTATCCGAGATCCCATTGGTATAAAAAATAAAACTGTCATGGCAATGAAACGTTCATACCATCTCCATTGAACTATTGGTATTCTCAATGAAACCTTTTTACTTAAAAAATAATCATGAGGTGTGAGTCTGCATATTGGTATTCTAGAGAAAATCTGGCAACTGTGTAGTTGTTTCGGTACTAGTTTTCTATGTTACTTACCGTTGTCGAACTTGATTGGCGGGTCGATGGACTTTAGAAAGTCGACGACGACGTTGTCTACTCGAATGCTTAATTCGCTATCAGGTTGATCGTATATATTCACTGCAAAAATCCGAATGTCTCATTCTCTTTAAATTGGAACACTGACTGTAATGTAGTTAATTCAGAGAATTCCCAAGCGAACTATCATAAAACTTCCCAAATTAATATCCATTTTTGAGGAGGCCTCTCTGAGTTGTCCAACCCGCATTTAATCAGAACTAGTTTCTGTCGTTTTTGAGTCTCATCGGACCAAAGTTGTAGGCCAGTCCTCCTACAAATGTGTCACTTCGAAGTTAATTTACCCATACCAGAGTTCTATTCATACGTTTTTGATCTTGATATAATGGCAGTAATATAAAATGTTTGCTTAAGTTCCGTGTTTGTTAATTGTTAATAACAGTGTTTACAAATTCTACAAGAACAACTTTGAAAGTAACGGATAGCATAAAATTTAAAACGGGGGACCACTGGATATCACTGGTTTCATGGTTATTACCATTATGAATGCAGGTTGGATCACAATAAGCAGTAGGGGAGACCGGGGCTGGTTGGCATACTTTTCTTATTTGAATTTTTCCATCGTTTTTTTGTTACTTTCAGTTTGATCTATACAACATAATATTGCCTATAGTTTCGACCAATGACATATTACCGTTAGACTCCGTTATTTACATTTCTAGCTACGGTCAATATAGAGCCACATTCTAAGTACAATTTTTACTGCCGCTTATTCCGCGGCAATTATCTGCGTATACATTAAATAAGCAGATACTTCAGCAGAAACTTAGCTTTTCCGACTTTTGGGTTGACTGGCAACTATTCTTCGCGAAACGAGCGGGAATAAAAATTGTGTTTAGAATGTGACCGCAACTCGAAATGTAAATAACGAAGTCTATCCGTATTATGTCATTGGTTTCAGCTACCATTATATATACTGGGTGTCACAGAAGTCGAGCACCCCATTGAGGGGATCGAAAGAGAAAAATATTCTGAGACATTTTTCAGTCAGATGCATAGATATTTGATTATTAATTGATGAAAGTGATCAATCAGGAGCGCACGACAGAAGAATAAAAAGTGAGTGGAGACAGAGAAGCGAAAGTGAGACGCCAGTAGACCGAGAGTGGGGACGGACCAACCGTGGACGGCGGATTCGATTTGTTTTCGCGCGCTCCTGATTGGTCACTTTCATTAATTAATAATTAATTATCTATGCATCTGACTGAAAAATGGCTAAGGACTTTTCGTCTCAGAATATTTTTCTCTTTCGATCCCTACAATGGAGTGCGCGACTTCTGGGACACCCAATATAATAATTTACGTTAGAATTTTAAATATATAGTTTTGGCAACCCCTTATGCACACACAAAATTTTCTGCCAACCAATCCTGGTTACGGAGCTAGTTGGCGCAACCTATGGGGTTGGTTGGATCAACCGTTAGGGTTGATTGGTACAACCTTTGGGGTTAGTGGGGGCATATTAAAACATGACATTATTTGTTAAAATAATATTATTAATTTGAAACTTAAAAAAAGACAATAATGTAACACACAAAAAAATAAGAACACACAAAAACAGATAAAATCTAAAAAATCATCGTCTGGATCACAATTCTCACAGGTATACAGTGGAGTATAGCCATTAGTGAAAGACACGTCTCCTGTTCATCTGTAAATATCGCGTAACAAAAAAAATAACTAAAAAAATAATACTGAATTTTCGTTTAGAAAATAATTGTTTACCTGTTTGTTTTTCCTAGCCCATTCTAATTGACTGCCCTTCTTGTGTTACTTTCTTCTGGGGTAGGGTTCTGTAGGGAATGGTATAATCAAATGAGGCTTGTCTTGCTGTTTCAATACGTAAAACAGCAATCAAATTTTTTGCATGCTCAATAACATTTTTCTTTACTGTAGACCTATAAGTTTTTTTTCAGTTTCTCATTTTATCTAAAAACAGATAATATAAAATCAATTAGAATTATCGGTCAAAAAAAATCCAATTTTATTTAAAATAATGTCATATTTATGATTTAAATAAAATTAATTACTCAATTGAATACTCGGGGTTGATTGGCACACTGCCAACCTGCGCCGTTTCAAATATGCCAACTATTTCCATGCACAAATAATCAAACATGGCGGTATATCAACACGAAAACACAATTAAAATTATTATCAAATCTACGAAAACGGAACACCTATCAAGTCTTTAAGACTACGTTATGAAAAATAACTTATCTCGTACCTGTTTAACTATAAACCTTGCGCAATCAGGAACACGAAATTTCCTCAATGTCACAAAAATTAAAAAACTGGCCATATCTTCTCTTCGACACTTCTCAAGCTACTGATATCAAGAGGAGATGTGTAGTTCAATCGGCTGAACGACAAAGCGAGCTAAATATTCACGATCGCCAACCAACCCCGTGAACCCACCAACCCCGGTCTCCCCTACATCTGTACCTTTTGTTTCGCAAATGAAGCTAGAATCACAGTATTCCTCATACAGTACTCATTCTTTAGCCAAATACTAGTTGGAATTTTCATTGCGCACACCCAGGAGTTTCGAATCCTGGGTGTGCGCAAACGACGAATTTAAGAAAGTATGCAATCCGTACATGGTTGCCGCATTTCAGAAGTTTCGCTCATTCTACTGTAGTCAGCGTTGCCAACTATAAGACTTCACGTAGATCTGCGTACATCAGGCCTTTCATGCAAACCTACGAAATTCAGTACCAGAATCTACATATTTTCTATCAATTTGTACAAATTTTGCAAAATAACATAACTCGTTAGGCTGAAAGGGCATAATTTTATTTACTCTCGCGAAAAAAATTTAAAAGACGTTCTGTTCCATTTCATACTAATGCACACACGCCACATCACACGTCGCGTCATTCATTTTATAAACAAATCGCCCATTCCATACAGCTGTGCCTGTATAAAACAAAACGTCTCATCGTGAACTTTGAAGGAGACTCGTTGTTTGTGATTTAGATATGTTCCAGCTACCAGCTCAATTTAATTGAATACAAATATGGAAATGAGCAGTGGCAGTGACTTATTCAAGAGTGTTATAAATTCAGCCGGGGCTTTGCTGCTGAGTTGAACATTTTTTTTCGCCGATTTTCAAATTACAATTCCCACAATCTCTTCATACAGTCGTCGTAAATTCAATACAAATTCTATAGAAATCGTAGTTGTTGATTGAGAAGTTTGTTACTATCACCGTAAAATCAAGTATGACAGAAATATTGTAATGTAAGCTAAAAGACGGGCGAAAAAGGAAAATTATTTTCAGCAATTATTTAACCATTATTATTAACAATAACTATGATTATTTTATACATTTTTGGAAAAAATGCAATTCTTGTCAGAAGAAGTCAAAAGTTCAGTTGCCTTAGAGGAATTGGTGCAGCCTGGAGGGGCTGCAGCCCCCCCAAACTACTAATTATAATCATTTTATTATAACACCTAATTAACGATAAAAAAGCTATTTCTGATGAATTCTATGTCCCCCCACCAACCTATAATCCTGGCTGGAAAGTGATACTTTCCTAGGCAGGAAAGTGATACTTTGCTAATAATTGTCCACCATCTTCAATTTTTCAATAAAATCAGAATGCGATCCCAAAAACCACAAAGTACCCCCCAATTTTGTTTAGAATCAGACCATAAATGACAAACTCATCAGCTAGCATTCAATTTTAAGAAAAAATCATGATCTGCTACCCAGGAATCCTGCATTATCAGTTTTGAATATAAATCGGACCATCATAAATCAGAAAACTCGCCCACCATATTGAATTCTCAAATTAACAAATAAATATGATATTGGGCCCCAAAAACAACTGCAAACCAAATTTGAATCATAAAACTCGACCACCATCTAGTTTTTTTCTATTATGAAAATGGCTACGCATTTTGTTACACCCGAATAAGAACATCTGCCAAATTCATCTTTCTCTTTTTTATTTTTCAAAAGCTCAGAGTTACCTAAATACTGCACAATTATCATTTTTCCTAATTTTCTATTTGCCCACCGCAATTTCAATCGACCGAAGTTTTGCGAGCAGTTTATATCAATAGTTGATATGTTGAGCAGTTTATATACGGTGTGGTTGGGATCGAGGTAGGGAGAAATGTCATTAGTGTCAATGTTAGCAGCATTATGAAAAATGAAACTCCTGGACACCAACATCAAAGGTACCGACGCTAAGTCGGACAACTGTATGTAAAAAACGAGAAACCAAACTAAAGCCAAACTAAAGTGAATTTTTTGTTTCATTTACTTCTCTCACCATCATCCTCATCGTGGTCATTTACTGTTTTGATAAATAAGTAATTAATATTTGTTGATGACATCACTTAGCTAGAATTATTTTAATCTGTTTATATATTTTGTGAATAGTCTATATACTTCTTTTAATATTTAATATTTTTGGGAAAAATTATATTGTACTTCCACAGTTAGCAAAATTCTGTAAATATAAATAATCTCTTTTAATTGTGAAGTCAACACATTTTTTTTAACGAAGGAATAATTGAATTATCCGTGCTTGTGTTGTATAATTATCTACCATTTATCATACCACAAGATTTACTAATTGCAAATTAAAATGAATAAGTATATTAATGACTTTCAAATTGAAATTTTTGAAACAAAAGTGTTGAACGATGTTAATACACTAAATGAAATATTGGTAACCCCCTTCAAGAACTCAAACTATGGCTTCATGAAATACATCATGATATTGACATTATTGTTTTAACAGAGACTAGACAAATATATGACACTAGTGTTCATAATAAGAAAGGATATAATTTGATATATAACGGAGGAAACCTGAATCAAAATGATGGAGTCGTAATATACATTAAGCAGGAAATTGAATACAAAAGTGAGGTAAAAATCATACAGAATAAAATTAAAATAATTGAAACCATTTTTAAATTCGAAAACAAAAATATTTTAATATCATCACTCTACCGCTCTCCTTCCACCTCTGAATTGGAATTCCTACCAGAATTGGATGACTATTTAGGTAGTCAAGAAATTAACGAAAATACTATTCATATATTCATTGGCGACATCAATATAAATGTACTCAAAGAAACAGATGTAACTAATATGTATCTTGCTATAATGAGTAGTAATGGTTTTTCACCATATATCAACAAACCCACCAGAATTCAAGGAATATCTGAAAGCTGTCTAGATCATTGTTTCATAAAAGATCAAAAAAATTTATTCAATTATACACCGATAATTTTCGAAACCGACGTTACAGATCATTTTCCCATCATAATTTCAATATCCTCGACTGGTAAAAAAAAAGTTAGTTCACCTTTCACAAAATACAAATATTTTGTTGTAGAAAAAAATTAATACACTACGCTAAGATGGAAACATGGCTGGATATGTACACGAATGAAGATATTGACAAATGTACCAATACATTTATAAAAACTGTTTTAAACCTGATTGAAAAAAGTACGAACAAAGTTAAAATAAAACATAGTGAAGCGAGGAAAAATATCTGGATGACCAAAGGCCTTTTGAAATGTGTCAGGAAGAAGGAAAAACTCTATAAATGCATGAAAAGAAGCCCCACACCCGAGAACATATCCATATACAATCAATATAAAAATAAATTCGGAAAACTTGTTGGCCAAGCAAAAAAAGATTATTATGCGAAAGGTTTACTGCGAAATAGAACCAATGCGTCAGCACTATGGAAATCTGTTAAAGAAATAACTAGTACCAGCAATCCTTATAAAAACATTAAATCTATAAAAAATGAAAATGACGAATTGATTGAGAATGAGGGGGAAATTGCTAATATATTTGTGGAATTCTTCACGGATATCGGCGAAAAATTAGCAACAGAAATAGAAAAAAAGGCAACAAGAAATTATTCCCAAAAAAAAGATTTTCCAAATCGTTTTTCCTGGAAAATGTCACAAAAGAAGAGGTTGAAACGTGTATACTGACCTTGAAAAATAAAAAAGCACCAGGACCAGATGGTATAAAATCAGAATACCTCAAAATAATAGCTCCCCACATAGTGGAACCGCTAACCCATGTCATAAATAAATGCTTTGCCACCGGTGTGTGTCCTGTAGCCTTCAAAAGCGCAACAATAAAGCCTATTTTCAAAGGTGGGGAAGCGCTGAATGTGACTAACTACAGACCTATTTCACTAATTTCGAACTTTGCCAAAGTATTCGAAAAACTTCTGAAAAAACGCATGCTGAACTTCCTAGACAGAAACGAAATGCTCAGTAAAAATCAGTTTGGCTTCACCATCGGAAAGTCCACAAATGATGCTATTTTGTCAGTAATGAACGAAATCAACTCAAATATGGACAGTAATGAGAAAACTCTTTGCATATTTGTGGATCTGGCGAAAGCATTCGATACAGTTAGTCACGTTCAGCTCTTGGACACGCTGGAGGAAATGGGCTTCAGAGGTATGCCCTACATGCTTCTGAACAATTACCTGAAAGGCAGAATACAGAGTGTCAAAATATCTGACTCACAAAGTGAATCTAAAACAATGAAATATGGCGTCCCTCAGGGAACAGTGCTTGGACCGCTTCTGTTTAATATATACCTGAATGGACTATTCAATCTGAAGTGCGCTGGTAAGATAGTTAGTTTTGCGGATGACACTGCAGTTATATACAAGGCAAACAACTTGCAGCTTGTAAAAAACGTTGCCGAAAAAGATTTTAAAAATATAATGGAGTGGTTTGATAGCAGAACACTGACAGACAATGTCCAAAAAACTAATTATATAGCCTTCGCTCCAAATATTAGGTACTTACCTCAGTACGATTCTCTTTCGTTGTCCCTGGGAATTGATGTACACATTCGCTCAGTTTCAACCTAGGAATTTACCTGGACCAGCACATAAGGTGGGATGCACATATTAACCATGTGATGAAAAAACTAAGATTCGTATTATATAAACTCAAATACCTGTCAACAATTTTCACAATACAGTATTTAAAAATCTTATACCACGCATTGGCAGAAAGTCACCTTACATATGGTATCCTAGCGTGGGGAGCTGCCTATGAAAACCACCTGTCAGATTCGGAAATCTTGCAAAAATACATACTAAAAACAATGTACCATAAACCCCGCTCATATTCCACTGAAAAATTGTACATGGAAACAGAAATGTATGACATACGACAGCTTTTCATCAAAAATATTCTTCTCAGAGTTCAGAAAAACAAACACGATCTAGTCGAAATAAGTCACAATTACGATACAAGACGTAAAACTTCATCATTTCATGTCCCTACACCTGGAAACAATTACATGATGAAGTCCTACCTGTACCTTGCACCCAAAATTTATAATGCCATTCCAATAAACATGAAAACAACTCACTCGCCAACTCAATTTAGGAAATATCTTAAAAACTGGTTGCTCTGTACTCCTCGTGATCAAATACGTAAAATATTCGACACCCAACCATTGAGCAAAAAAGTAATTAAACAAAAATATATTTGATGATCAAATTATTATTATTAATCAAAACCACTTAATTCCTCCTTTCTGCCAATAAATCATTTGTGGCTCACTACGCCACTTACTTATTTTCAATCTCGTTATGAATGTTACCAGTATTTAATAATCATGTGTAAAATAATGTACCTACGTCACACTGCACCATACTTGTTTTTGTCCCTGTTTTTGTTAGATTTGTATGTTCATCATTTTAGTATTCGTTAGTTAAAAGCCACGCACAGGCTCGTCCTTCTGTGGTCTTTCCATATTTATTTACAGCATTATTATGTAATTGTGTGAATAAATATATTATTATTATATTATTATATTTAAACTGTGCTAGAAACATGTGCATGGAGGCAATCGAACCTCGAAAGATGCCTGCAACGACAAGATACGATCAACAGTCGTTGAATCCTGATGGGTCCAGCTCGTTTTTGTTTTTTGTTATAGCCAGTTCTTTACAACTTATTCAACATCTCTTACGATTTGGGGGTATTTTCGTCCAACTGGAAAATTCCCAAAAAATGGGAAAAACTACCAAGAAACTACACACCTATCGCACTGCTATACGTTATCTCGAGGGTCATGGAAAAAGCCATCAACATCGAGTTCAGGAAATATCTAGAACGCTCATGAATTGGGAAAAATCGACAATTTAGTTTACGTCATCATACATCAACTGGTTACCTGTTTGCTTATGCCTCACGTATATATGAGGATCCAACAACTTAGTAGAATTAATTCAGTGCGAACAAAACCGAGGCGTGTCTTTCCTCTAGAATGGCCAATCTCTCAGTGGTCAGCGTAATTATGTCAGGAGTATCCATACCAGCCGTACCCTCCTATGAGAAAACCATGCCAAGTCCATTGCCAAAAATGTCAGATACGACATGTAGTGTAATACTGTTTCCATATATAAAGTGCAGCCCCTAACACACATTGAAACTTTTAGATTCGGTCCAAAATAGACCCATTCGTCTCATCGTTGGTGTTCCGCTCACAAGGTCGCTCACTTCTCTGGAACACCGCCGAAAGTTTGGCGATCTCTCATTGTTTTATAGATATATTCATGGACGATGCTGTTTTGAAATATCATCAATCCTTCCACCTTCAGCGGTCCCATCGAGACTGACTCGTCGAGCTCAGTTTTCGCGTCACTTTGTCGTCACGTTGGAGTCATGCCGAATATCTCGGGACTCACTTCCTCGGGAGGTTTTTCCTGAGGCATACAGTCTGCATAAATTCAAGAAGAACACCAATTCCTTCATACTTTTCCTCTTTTCTCACGATGTTCTCTGTACATTGGAGGATTTTTCTTTTCGTGAGAACCAGAATATATTTAAAAAAATACTGTATACATATTCGTTTACTACGATTAATCATTGTACAAGGTGGTTCTAATTCGAATCTCATCATTGGAATCTCTAAAACGGTAAAGCTTCGGTTTCATCGGAAGCGATGCCGTCTTTTAACGGCCATCAAAATACGGTGGGTGACGTCACAAAAAACGGTGTGTAAGTACGGCGGTCGCAGAGGCAGACAGTAGTGTAAAGTCTGAAACCGAAGTGTCACTATGAATGATTTAGACATTGCACTTGTAATAGGGAATATGCATAATTTTTTTTTATTTGTTCAATCAATTTTTTACTTCGTTACAACATAGTAAAAAATATAAATACGGTTAAAAGTCTTGGAATTAATTTTTAAAATAATATATAAAATACCGATTGAATTTGATCTATTTGAACTCCTCCGTTTTCGCGCGCTGTGGATGACGTCACATGGCGCTATCAGTGTTGTTCTTCTTCAGAGTCGTTCGTTGAGACGTACTCTGATTGCTCTACTTGCTTGAAGTTGATATTTTATAAAAGAGTAAGACAAATGCAGTACCAGTGTTAGAGAGAGATGAACATATGTGAGAGTGATTTCGATCAACCAGAGCAGTCTTCAATGAACAAGCCTTTCTATAGTTATGGCCATCGAGACTATTGACAGTTATTAATTAGGTCAGGGATTTGCAGTTTTAATCTCTATTACGATAATGGAAATTGCTAAAATACATTTTAAAGGTATCTAGTACCGGAATGCCAAAACGCAATTATAAGTACACCAAGTAAAGTATTTTTTTTCTGTTCCAAGAGATGCGAAAATACGTAAACAATGGTGTAAGGTTATGAGAAGAGGCTAAGTATCTCCAATATCACATTTACATTGTTGTGAAGATCATTTCAATGTGAGTACATTGTTTTTCGATAGTTGACATGAAGTGAATTGATCAGAAGTAAGTTTTGTATGCATAAATGTTTTGTATATACCTGCCTCACCTAAATCACAAAAGGAAAACTATCATTTGATAAACTATTACTACTTATCAGTTCAGGTATTGTCGGATTGTGCTTTTACAAAACCGCTTTCAGTCATTGCTCTTGATAATTTACAATTGTCACTAGACCAAAATCGAACTATGTAATGGAAAACAAACACTACAAATATATAAATAAAAACAAATTTTCTATGAAAGACGACTAGCACAGTATGAATATCAACACAGATAAATTTTATATCGTACCATGTGACGTCATTCTTAGTTTCGACCAAATTTGAATTCCAAATTTGAATTCCGCGCGCTTGTTATGCACTTTTTGATTAAAGTTTTATAGTGTTAAATGCTAACTAAATGATAAACTAATGGTTTAGGTGTAATTTCAAGACAATAGAGTATATGGGGTAAAAAAATCAAGTAAATTTAAATCACTTGCATATTCCCTATAATTGTCGGTGCAGAGAAATCTTCAGAAGAAGAGACAATAGAATCTGAATTGGAATTATTTAAGAACCGCAGAAGGAAAGGTGCATATGAGGGTTTAGTTTGTCATCATTTATTTAATAATTTAAAATTTATGCATTTAATTTTAGTTATTTACTTGTTCTTGTAAGTATCTCTCCAATTTTATGCCAGAGACGTTGTTTTGCTTTATTATTTCTATATTCTTTCGATTTGATATTATAAAGACATTATTTTCCCCTGACAAAGTCAATCAGTATTTCGTCTTGTTCAGCAAACCACATAGCAGTCTGTTGTTTTGAACACATCTTGAGGTACTGCTACAAAACTAATATTCAAACTGAAAATGAAAACAGGCGTTTATGAAAATATTCGCCGCTACACACCGCACAAAAACGTTACAAACCAATTCGGTACCGACTGGTTTTCAAATGCGACGGTACCGCTCTCACGTACACGGCGTGCGCTACCGCTCTCTTGGAAAACGTCTCCCCTATTATAGGCGACACCGTTTTTTGTGACGCCACCCACCGTATTTTGACGGCCGTTAAAAGACGACACCGCTTCCGAGGAAACCGAATTTTAAGAGAGATACTCAATTGGGTTCGGTTTCCTACAAAACGTTGCCGTAAAGTAGAGAACGTAATTTGGCGGCCGTTTTTTCCAACGAGTAGTACTTACAACCGCTTTGAACAATTTCTTTGTTCATCCATTTCTAAATATCAATGATACATCGCTAGAATCACTGCACTGGAGCACCGTCAAAAAGCGTGCTTGCTATATGCCAACGTACAGAGCTGCTGCTTCAGAAAATACGGTGCCGTATTTTTTCCGCCGAACGCTTTGGAGGAACACATCCCGATTTCCAAGTACATACACGCTTTTTCGCGGTGTAGGTCGCCGTCAGATTAGTGTAATGACATAGTAGGTGGTAAACCGCAAAAAACGCTTAAACTAGCGAAGCGCTTGATAACCGCCAGCAGTGTATTCTCAATCTGCTGGCGGTTATCAAGGGCCCCGCTAGTTTCAGCGTTTTTGCGGTTTTCCTCCTAATATATCATTACACTAAGTGTGATGACATACTAGGCGGAAAATCGCAAAAACGCTGAAACTAGTGGAGCGCTTGATAACCGACAGCAGTGTGATCTCAATATGCTGGCGGTTATTGTGGCGTATACGCACCCTGTGCATTGGAATTATTCCTCTAGTGTGATGACATATGGACGTTAGAAAAATGTTAGATAAAAACCTTGACACATATAAATAAAAACTTCAGAAATATATTTCGAGGATTTCTAATAAATATTTAATAAAAACCAGCCGAATTGAAATCGATCATTACCACTACATATTGGTGACCCCGACGAGCAGAACAGTTACGCACATCGTACTGGAAAGCACACAATATCAAACAAGCAAGAAATACCTCAACGCAACCGAAATAGTATTCGCAAAGAACTTCCAATCCAATCAAGAGTCAACTTTCGTCACTCTGAAAGTATCTATTAAACCAGAAACCGGAAAACTAATTGTAGCAGGAGAATATCGATTGAACAAATCTTCCACTGCAAGAGGGATAGAAGAAATAATAGTCAACTACCTACGCATTTCATTTTGAATTTATTCATTATCTGTGTAAGTATATGCTGCAAGTATTTTCCGCCAAAATTTACATATTCAATTGAATTTCATATCAAATCTACCAAAATTTTATAAATTATGTCATTTGACACAAATAATGAAATAGCTGCTTCTGTCAAACTTCCACCATTCTGGCCATCTAAACCTGAAATATGGTTTCATCAAGTCGAGTCGCAATTTGCTATTGCTCAAATATCTGTTGACCGCACCAAATATGATCACCTCATAGCTGCCTTGCCACTAGAAATCATATCTAATATGTTTGATATCATAGAAAATCCACCTGGTGAAAAATTATATGACAATCTGAAAAAGAAAATCATTCAACGACTATCAACAAGCGAGGAGAATAGACTAGATTCACTCTTATCACATTCGTACATTGGAGATAGAAAACCATCAGATTTTTATAGAGAAATGTTAAATTCAGTTGGTGGATCTTCCGTGGTCAATAAAGAGTTTATATTGAAGCTGTGGGAAAGAAAATTGCCCAAAACAATATTGGTTGCTTTAACTTCTTCAGGTAAGCAAGAGGTTGATCATGTTCTAGATCTTACCGATAAAATATGGGAGACTTATCGTGGCCTAAATACATTTCATGATGTTCACTCAGTTGATCAACAAGAAAATACTCAAACAAGTTTGGAAATATTGACTAAATTTTTCGCGGAGCTTTCAGTCAAATGTACCGAAACATTAGAAGAAATGCGCAACAAATGCAAATCCTTAGAAAACCGAGAGAAGTCCACGACAAATACGACACATGGAATTCATTTCACAATTCACTACTGATGTAAGGCATATACAAGGTACAATGAATGTTGTAGCTGATACTCTTTCACGCATGCATGAAGTTGAAATTTCTTCTTTAGAATATATCGATGTTCAAACGTTGAGTAGTGCACAAATGAATGATCCTGAGTTACTCCAATTAATTTCAATCAAGCCCAAGAAGAATATCAATCTACAAAAAACTGACACATCTTCCTCAGAAATAGCAATTTGGTGTGAAGTTTCAAATGGTTATATTCGGCCTTATATTCCGAAGAATATGAGGTATGTTATTTTCGAGAAAATGCATAACATTTGTAATCCGGGAATACGGGCTACTAAAAAACTTATCAAAGCAAAATATTTCTGGACACATATGAATACAGATGTAACAAAGTGGGCAAAAACGTGCATCAATTGTCAGAATACCAAAATAAATAGACATACCAAGTCTGCAGTTGGAAAATTCGATATTCCGCAAGGTCGCTTTGAGCACGTTCATCTAGATATAGTAGGGCCATTACCTGCTTCTGGCGGATGTTCTTATTTGTTGACAATAGTTGAACGTTTCACTCGTTGGCCAGAAGCTTACCCACTCGGTAATAAACAGCACATACTATAGCAAAAACGTTTTTTAACCAATACATATCTAGATTTGGCGTTCCCCATTCCATTACCACTGATAATGGAAAACAGTTTCAGTCGAACATATTTAATGAACTAACGAAATTTATTGGAGCTCATAAAATATATACCACAACCTATCACCCTCAGAGTAATGGAATGGTTGAACGGTTCCACAGGAGTCTCAAATCAGCAATCATAGCTAGAGCGAATACCAATAACGGAAAGGATGAACTTCCTGTTATATTGTTAGGTTTGCGTGCAATGATTAAAGAAGATCTCCAGTGTTCTTCAGCAGAACTAGTGTATGGTCAGCCTCTGCGATTGCCGGGAGAGTTTTTCACAACATCTCATAGCACTTCAGAATCATCAAATCTTTTAACAAGATTGAGACAAACTTTCACTTTGCTCAAGCCAGTTCCAGCTAGAGAAAGATATAATGATAGAACATTTGTTCATCCTGACTTGTCAAAATGTGATTATGTTTTTGTTAGGGTTGACAGATTAAGACCCAGTTTGACACCACTATATGAAGGCCCTTTCAAGGTGTTGAGAAGAACACCAAAAGTTATTCATATAAATAAATCCGACAGAGAGATATCTGTGTGTATAGATAGAACGAAACCAGCATATGTTCTTCAGGAAAGTTATAAAGAAGCAGATATTGGTCGATCGAAAAAGGTTACCTTTTCTATCAATCCTGTTGATTATTTTCAATAATTTTATTTATTTATTTTGGCGGGGGAGTAAGTGTGGCGTATAGGCACCCTGTGCATTGGAATTATTCATCTAGTGTGATGACATATGGACGTTAGAAAAATGTTAGATAAAAACCTTGACACATATAAATAAAAACTTCAGAAATATATTTCGAGGATTTCTAATAAATATTTAATAAAAACCAGCCGAATTGAAATCGATCATTACCACTACAGTTATCAAGCGCCCCACTAGTTTCGGCATTTTGCGGTTTTCCTCCTAATATGTCATTACACTAAGTGTGATGACATATTAGGCAGGAAACCGCAAAAACGCTGAAACTAGTGGAGCGCTTGATAACCGCCAGCAGTGTAATTTCAATCTGCTGGCGGTTATCAAGCACCCCGCTAGTTTCAGCGTTTTTGCGGTTTTCCTCCTAATATGTCATTACACTAAGTGTGATGACATAGTAGGCAGGAAACCGCAAAAACGTTGAAAATAGTGGAGCGCTTGATAATCGCAAACAGTGTAATCTCAATCTGCTGGCGGTTGTCAAGCACCCCGCTAGTTTCAGCGTTTTTGCGGTTTTCCTCCTATGTCATTACACTATGTGTGTTGACATATTAGGCGGGAAACCGCAAAAACGCTGAAACTAGTGGATCGCTTGGTAACCGCCGGAAGTATAATCTCAATCTGCTGGCGGTTATCAAGCACCCCGCTAGTTTCAGAGTTTTTTCGGTTTTCCTTATTACACTAAGTGTGTTGACATATTAGGCGGGAAACCGCAAACACGCTTAAACTAGTGGAGTGCTTGATAACCGCTAGCAGTGTGATCTCAGTATGCTGGCGGTTATCAAGCGCCCCACTAGTTTCGGCGTTCTTGCGGTTTTCCTCCTAATATGTCATTACACTAAGTGTGATGACATAGTAGGCGGGAAACCGCAAAAACGCTGAAACTAGTGAAGCGCTTGATAACCGCCAGCAGTGTAATCTCAATCTGCTGGCGGTTATCAAGCACCCCGCCAGTTTTCGCGTTTTTGCGGTTTTCCTCCAAATATGTCATTACACTAAGTGTGTTGACATATTAGGCGGGAGACCGCAAAAATGCTGAAACTAGTGGAGCGCTTGATAACCACCAGCAGTGTAATCTCAATCTGCGAGCGGTTATTAAGCACCCCGCTAGTTTCAGCATTTTTGAGGTTTTCCTTCTAATATGTCATTACAATAAGTGTGATGACATATTAGGAGGGAAACCGCAAAAACGCTGAAACTAGTGGAGCGCTTGATAACCGCCAGCAGTGTAATCTCAATCTGCTGGCGGTTATCAAGCACCCCGCTAGTTTCAGCGTTTTTGCGGTTTCCCTCCTAATATGTCTTTACACTAAGTGTGATGACAAATTAGGAGGGAAACCGCAAAAACGCTGAAACTAGTGGAGCGCTTGATAACCGCCAGCAGTGTAATCTCAATCTGCTGGCGGTTATCAAGCGCCCCGCTAGTTTTGGCGTTTTGCGGTTTTCCTCCTAATATGTCATTACACTAAGTGTGATGACATATTAGGAGGATAATCGCAAAAACGCTAAAACTAGTGGAGCGCTTGATAACCGCCAGCAGTGTAATGTCAATCTGCTGGCGGTTATCAAGCACCCCGCTAGTTTCAGCGTTTTTGCGATTTCCCTCCCAATATGTCATTACACTAAGTGTGATTACATATTAGGAGGGAAACCGCAAAAACGCTGAAACTAGTGGAGCGCTTGATAATTGCCAGCAGTGTAATCTCAATCTGCTGGCGGTTATCAAGCGCCCCGCTAGTTTCGGCGTTTTGCGGTTTTCCTCCTAATATGTCATTACACTAAGTGTGATGACATATTAGGAGGGAAACCGCAAAAATGCTGAAACAAGTGGAGCGCATGATAACCGCCAGCAGTGTAATCTCAATCTGCAGGCGGTTATTGAGCACCCCGCTAGTTTCATCGTTTTTACGGTTTTCCTCCTACTTAATATGTCATTACACTAAGTGTGATGACATATTAGGCGGGAAACCGCAAAAACGCTGAAACTAGCGGGGTGCTCAATAACCGCCTGCAGATTGAGATTACACTGCTGGCGGTTATCATGCGCTCCACTAGTTTCAGCGTTTTTGCGGTTTCCCTCCTAATATGTCATGACACTTTAGTGTAATGACATATTAGGAGGAAAACCGCAAAAACGGTGAAACTAGCGGGGTGTTTGATAACCGCCAGCAGATTGAGATTACACTGCTGGCGGTTATCAAGCGCTCCACTAGTTTCAGCGTTTTTGCGGTTTTCCCTCCTAAAATGTCATCACACTTAGTGTAATGACATATTAGGAGGAAAACCGCAGTGTAATCTCAATCTGCTGTGTGGAAACATAATTTATAAAGTATTATCTATAAATGTATAAAACAGTATAATATAAATGGCGTGCCAGGAACGAAAGCGCGAAGAGTAGGTACTTCGTTCACGTCACTGAAGATGACTGCTGCAATTGCAGTCGAAACATTCGGATATTTTACCAAATGAGACCACTGCAAATCTGGCACACCAACCAGATCAAATAGTTTTATTCCATTGCACAATGTCCGTCCACCAGGGTCATAAATAATAACGAAAAGTTAATAGTAAGGTGGCCGTGATATTCAAAATAAAAAAATCTCCCGTTTGTCAAATACGACTGTTTAACTTTCTATAATTCTAGAATCCGAAAATAGTGTCATCAAATATAGAAAAACGGAACATACATCGGATTCATTACATTTTATGTGAACGATATTAATAACAATGAATAACCCCGAGCATCCACAACCCCATTATTCGTAATTTTGGGTGTTTTTGTTAGTTTTGATAAACCCCGAAACGTTTTGAAGGTTACAGAAAATTCTCGGGGTTCTACAGAGATTTTTTCTTAAGAATTGAATATGCCTAGAACATGATTCTTCAAAAAAAAGGTATCATCCCTATAAACTTCGTGCCAACTAAGAACGAAGACTAGCAGATAGTGGAAGCGGACTTGAATATTGCAATTGGTTGAGTGAAAACAACTCGAACATTTTTCAAAAAAAAAACTTTGTGGACTCATGATTGCGATTTGTAAATTTCAAGTCTTTATACAAAATTATTATTCTAAAATAACTTAAATGACCCAAATTACATGCAGTAGTTTGAATTATTGTATTGTATGCATTTCCCTTTCATTGGAGCATTTTGTCAGAATCATAATTTGAGTTTTTTAAGCTAATGAAAGTATATGGGATTGAATTTAAAAAGTATGGTATCAATTTTTTTTTTTTTCAAACACTATTAAAAGTTCGCCTTTTAACACCAGCTATCTTTATTAAAAATGTTATTTTATGGCACCATTATCAAGAGTTATTTTAACACAAGTGTGAAAATGAAGGATAGAAATTTTTTCATTTTTATTGAGTACAATAATTTGAGCAAATTATTATCACATTTGTGTGTAGTGGCCGTGTTAGGTGACAACGAATGACCTTGTAGGTCTACAAACAATTCAAAGTTGAGTAAAATGACGCTTGTTAGAAAACTTACAACAATCTTCTTGACAACTAATAACAATATAAAATGAACCTGTGGTAAAGTCCATTGTATCTCAAAGTGGAGTGGTGTGGATATACGATGCAGAAAAACTCAAAGTCATCTCCACAATTTTAATCTCAACTTTAAAAGTTATGTATCAGGTGGAACAGCTACAACTATCTGTCAGTTGAGCGGTATTATTTTGAGTAGGTAGTACATGTTTCGAACCTAAATAGGTTCATCTTCAGCTAATTTAAATTATTGAGAAGAAAACTTGTTATATTAAATTATATGTAGAAAGAGTAAAAAAGTGTATGTGTCACCACATTTTACCAATAAAGGTTTATATAGTGGACAACATACTTGTTTTTATTAAATTTACTTCCTCCTTAATGCTAAATTTAATGAAAACAAGTGTGTTGTCCACTATATAAACCTTTATTGGTAAAATGTGGTGACACATACACTTTTTTACTCTTTCTACATATAATCTAATATAACAATTTTTCTTCTCCATAATTTAAATTAGCTGAAGATGAACCTATTTAGGTTCGAAACATGTACTACCTACTCTAAATAATACCGCTCAACTGACAGATAGTTGTCGCAGTTCCACCTGATGCATAACTGTTAAGGCTGAGATTAAAATTGTGGAGATGACTTTGAGTTTTTCTGCATCGTATAAATATAAAATGGTTGCATGCATTTGAAAACAATCAAATGGTTACTATCCTGACATTATGCGATCCTAAACTTTGTTTTGAATTTCTGATATTTTTTATTCATTATTTTGGCGGTCTTTTAATAGTGTTTGTAGGAAAAACATTATTATGTATACACTAATACAGAGCGGAAATTTAAAAGATTTGGTATGTGAAGGTGTAGGGATGTTTACGTTTTGTTTTATGCACTGTTCCAGATTTACCGTTTTTTCGATACTATTCGTCACTTTGATATCTTAATTGCAACACACTGTATGTGATCTATTTATTTCTTCAATGCCAGTTCAATGATATATCACAATTGATATTTCAAGTAATTAGAAGGTGCCGGACTCGGGAGTCTGGGTAAACGACGGAGCGATGATAGGTCATGCGGAAATCGTGAAGTGGGCGGAGCAGGAGATCCCGATCTTTGCCCTCAGAGTGAAAATAGCGACTGCGATGGAAAAATAGAGTTTACTCTTACTATTTCAAACAGAGAACAATGGGAAGGCAACACGGTGAAGTTTGGCACAGGAAGCATAATATGTTATACGGACGGTTCGCGTCTGACATACAGACTTCGGGTGCAGGAATCTACCTGGAGGGAAGAGAAACTACGCTTTGGGGAGATATAAAACAGTTATTCAAGCTGAAGTGTTCGCCATCCTAACCGTAGCTACGAAGCAAGAGGTGAAAGGAGGGATCGAGCAGAGAATTTATATCTGTTCGGATAGTCAGGCAGCGCTCGTAGCCATCTGCCACCCTAAACCAATCTCAGCACTTGTGGAGGAATGCGGAGATACGCTCGAGAAGCTAGCTGTAACGCAGGAAGTTCAGCTGGTATGGGTCACGGGTCACAAAGGGTTACGCCGAATTGAGGTGGAAGACGGACTTGCCAGATCCGGATCCGCAACGCCGGAGCCTGTAATAGGCATCGCAAGAAGCCAAACTTCTTCAGCCCTCGACTAGTTGGTGGAAGATGAGCTGAATAAACTTTGGAGGGATACTACCGGTTGCAGCTAGTCGAAAGACATTGTGGCCGGCTCCAGTCAAATACGACATGGCTCTTAGACAGAAACCGTCAAGCTAAACGCCTCCTTATAGGAATAGTAAAAGAACATAACAAGTTAGACAGACACCTATCACTTATATGCATAGAAGACAGCCCCACTTGCCGCAAATGCGAAAAAGACGAAGACACTTCATCTCACTTCCTGAGGCATACGGGAGGCTAAGATTTGGAACCTTCGGAGTTGACAAACTCCAACAAGAGGAACTTATCAACTTGGATTGGTCGGATATACTGACCTTCATTAGGAGGTCACAAAGGTTCGAAAAGGAAGGCTAGGAGGATGAATGTAGATAAGTGGAGAACAGGGGATGGCAAAAAGGGCTCTTGAGGGCCGACTGGCATGGCTGCGGTTGCGGCTTCCTCATCGAACTACTACTACTAGAAGGTGAAGTGGTTTGAAATGTGCTCCTATTTGGGAAAATATGTCATTTGCTGCTACTTTCACCTGAGGATCTTGTTCTATCGCTATAATAGCCTCTTACGAGAGATAAATAAACGATGGATAATTTTTCATCAATAAATACATGTTTAATTGTCATGGAAAAGAATTGATAATCAAGAGAGAAATGCACTACTAGAATTTCTTCATTTTATTATGTTTTTGATCACATGATCTAGGTGGATATTTATCAGTTATTTGGAGCTGTTTATCGCTCGTAATAACAATTTAACAATTTAGCAATTTAACAATTTTGATGTAGTTCAAGAAGCTCGTTGCAAACAGTCAATCCGTTTAGTAACTCAGAGATAAAACATAAATCAGAAATAGTTCTTCTTTTCTCAAGCTTAGATAAATTTAGACTGTAAAGTAAGGATGAGTATTGATGATCTTCGACAGGTTAATGTAGTTTGTAGTGAAATGAAAGAATTTTAAAAAATTGTTATGAGTTATCTCTACAGCAATTTTATGAACAGACTAGATGGCAGACCAGACAATACTCGTGTACTCCAGATGCATTACAAGTGCACAGTAAACATATTTGACTGTGGATACAGAAAAGTCTTGGCAGTTTCTCATTAGAAATTCCAACATTTTGGATGACTCAGTACAGACTGTATTTATATGTTCGATGAAGCTGAGTTGATAATCGAAGTAAACACCAACATCTTTCATACATTTTCTAGAATTGAGTTCAGTCCCATCTAGGTAATAATGAGAATCTACTTTTCTGTTGTTTTTTCTAAAAATTCTTTTGATTACATGTTTCATATTAAAATGCAGTAGATTATGATCGCACCATTTTGTTAGGCTATCCAGATCAGTTTGAATTCAGTCTATCGGGATCAATGACTATAACTTTATACAATTTCAAGTCATCTACGAACATCACGAAAGAACTATTTATAATTGAAGAAAGAAAATTTTAAAACCACTTCAAACTACTGTCAGTTATTGAAACATTAAAGTTACTTGATATAATCAGGCTGGTGCCTAAATGAATTCTAAACGCTTAAAATAAGTAAGGAAATAACAGGACCAGGTGGAGAATGTAGAGAGGGGTTCCAAGTTGAAGGAAAAAAAATTGAACACGAAAACACTCAAAATAGTGAAATGGAGATGCAATTTAGGGGTTGAAAATGGTTTTTTGTGATTTGCGGCGAAACATGACCTCCTAAAGTACCTAATCAAAAACTTTTTTTGTATTAAACTCTTCTCGACATAACTTCAAATTATCCGCCAAATTCTTGAATCGGATAATGGACCCAATTTTCATCCAGAGAATTCAAGGAATTCAACATTAATTGGAATTTCGAGCATAATACCAGAAGTCCATATCACCCTCGAGCAAATGGTTTATCTGAGCGAGGTGTTCAAATTGCCAAGAATATTTTACGGAAATGTAGAATGGATGGGTCTGACATTCAGTTGGCATTATTGAATTATCTGAATATATCTAAAAGTTCAACATTGGCTTCTCCAGCTCAGCGACTATTCATTAGAATAACACGATCTACCATCCCAATATGATTTGATAAACTCAAACCGAGAGTGGAGGATAATGTTGAGGAAGAATTAGAAAAAGCCAGGGTCGAACATAAAATGTATAGTGACAACCATTCAAGGAGGAAAGATTAAGGAAAAAGTGAATGAAAGATCAGTCATTATTCATACAGAAGGAGGAAACAATATCAGAAGAAATACTGGAATTGTTCACAAGACAGGGCCAGATTCACAGGTTACAGTTAAGATTCAGAATAATTAACTGATGGTTAGAATGTGAACCTTTCAACACCATTTAAAGAATGTCATTCGCCATCTAAACTATTAGTTAGTTATTAGGAATTTAACTGGAACCGGTGAAACTGGCCCTAATGCTAATTTATTTACACACAGAGATATAGTTGTGTCACCAAAATCTTGTGATCATATTTCAGATGATAATGTACCATCAGAGATTCATCAAGAACATCATCAAGAAAATGATCAAAGTAGTAATGTTGCTGAAGAGGAATCTCGGGAGAGTAAATCATCACCACCTCGATCACCATCCATCTCTTCACAACGTAGTCAACAGTTTCAAAAGAAGATGTATGTTACGAGATCTGGTAGATATATATATTGTATTTACAGGGGATGAAACATAAAGGTTAAAGTTACTTGGTATAATAGGCCATGATAGATGTCAGTCAGTAAATAAATATCTTGTAAATCGTTGAATATTGCAAGTATTATTCTACAGTTATAGTTAATATGAGCAAATCATACTGCAAACTCGATAACAGAGTTTCTGATTTTGTGCATATTGAAAATGGAGTTCCCCAAGGATCTATCTTGGGCCCGCTACTCTCCATCATGTACACTGTTGACTTGCACACAGTCATAAATTTTTATGAAATCCATTTTTATGCAGATGATGTTCAGCTCTATCTCCCCTTCACCGAACATAACCTAAATCAGGCTGTTCATAATCTGAACGATGGCGATGATTTGATCTCGATAGTCGACATTTCAAATAAACTTTGTCTTTCCATCAATCCATCAAAGTCAAATACAATTTTATTCGGCCGGAAAGAAAGCCGAATAAGATGTTTACCACAAATCATCCTTAAAGTAAACAATAAAACTAAGATTCCGTTTACAGATACTGCAAAAAAATAGATTTATTTATGGATCAGACGCTAAGATATAGCAAGCATGTAAACACTATTATTAAACGAGCTTTCTGTAACCTGAAACTCATACATTCTAATAGATCATTCCTGGATAAAAAAAGCAAAACAATATTGTGTGAAACCTTAGTCCTGTCCCACTTTAATCACGCAGATGTTGTCTACGGTCCAGCATTAACGAAACCAGATCTGAATAGACTTAAATTGGTACAAAACTTTTGTGTACGTCTGATCTACGGCTTGCGGAAGCGTAGCCGAATTTCAGTTCCACTACGCGAACTATGTTGGCTAAATGTACAAAAACGCTTCCTATTGCATCAATGTGTGATGATTCATGAAATTATTCTTGATAAAAACCACCATACCTATTTGAAAAAATATCTTTCAGAACTGACGTTCACAATATAAATATAAGGTTCAAGTCAAAATTAACACCACCTCTGCATAAAACCACTTTTTATCAGTCTTCTTTCTCTTACATGGTAACTCGGCTGTATAACAAGGTTCCAGACAATTTGAAAAATGTATCCATTAACTTGTTCAAGTTCAAGTAGAGAAAGTTATTGGAAACTGATGAAATAAGATTTTAGAATTATTTTCCCATTTTCATTACTTCTGCTCATTGAATGTATATTCTTTAGTTATAGTCGCATTAATGTTATACATATGATTACCCAAAAGAAATGATCTAATGAGTATTGTATTCAGTTAAATTATCACTATTATTAATTTCAATCCTATTACTATTTTTCATATTCACTGCTAAAATCGTATGAATATTCTACATTTATTTTGTTTTTGTTAGGGTTGAGTGTAAGAAAGTTATTACCCATCTCACACATGGGTAAACGCTAACTCTGCCTTTTGATAGTAGTAGGTACCATCAGGGTATGTGTACGTATAATATGTCTGTACACTGTTCTTTCTAACTATGAATAAAAGCGTTTATTATTATTATTGTTATTTTTCAAATGTTAAAACACAATACCTACAGTCGTTGTATTAGACCCCACTGAATACTTGCAATATCATCAAGTGTGAAATATCGTCAAACCTAGATTGAAATGAGTACTAAAACTTGAAGAAAATACACTGACCAATGTTATCGAAAAAATGGTAAATCTGGCAACATTGCATGAAACAAATCGAATTCCGCACGTCCTTTAACCTTCACTTTCCAAATGTTTCCCATTGCAGAGTTATAGAATCTTAGCAATGGGGTCAACAGATATACTTCATTGATCGTAAGGTACAGTAGTGCTGTGGTGTTTGGCTGGTAGAGCGTTCGCCTTAGGGTCGTGGGTTCGATTCCCAGCATGGCCACCGGTCTCGTGCATGGCATCTCACGATAAGAGGTAATGGCTGCGTCTTCCCTAGCACACAGAAGTGTCTCGAAGACTTCTGAGGGTTGCGCGTAGAGGTGCAAAAGGTTGACTGAAATAATAGTAACAATAATTTTTAAAAAGTTGGTTTCTGTTGATTGCGTGCCGATGAAATTCCTATTTTATAGAATGTTGCGGATGGTAGGATTGTAAATTTAGTTTTCATTATTACTTTCAATGATATACGTTCAAATTCAATTTGAGAATGTTTGTTATTACACGTTGAGATTGAAAAAGTGATTATTTTCTTTCTTGCCACTTTTTTATAAGATGAGAGACCCAGGTTGTAGATTCGCATTTTTGATATTTCTTTTTTGTCCTAACGTGATTGGCATATTTCTCAAGGTCATTGACAATTGGAGAGATTTACTTCCTTTGTTTTTTCAGAGTCATTTCGTCATAGCCATTTTTGCAATTTTAGCGAGTCAATATTTCGATTCATACTTTTCGGCCCTTATTCCAATTATTATCCAAATATCAATAATTATGACATGAGCTTCAGACCAATTGTGATCGATTCTATACTGCACCAAAATTATTTGTATTTGTATGATTGCTGAAATTTCAAACTTTGAAACAATCGAATGAATGCTGATTATAATGAGTATTACCTTGATATTTATGTTCCATTTATTTCGAATTTAATCTCTCTAGGTAGGTAGTCAGTCATCCGTAGTCAACCACGGTTGACAAGGCTTTTATTGATGTGGGTATATTTATAGCGACGAGGGTGTGCCAAAAAACGTTTGCAAAACCTACTGGGAATCAATTCCTTATATTAATTTATGTCAATGTTGATGTTTGTCAAAGCTTTAGGAAATTTCAAAATACAATGTAAGTGTAAAATATCTAGGTATTTATGTTGACTGCAATTTAAAATGGGACATTCATGTCAAGTATGTTGTGAAAAAAAAAACAGATATGTATTGTATAAAATTAAATATTTTTCCAAAATATTCGATATTCTGCAATCCTTGAAACCCACCTCAATTATGAGATGATCGCATGTGGAGCTACACAAAAAATCATGTTTCACAGCTAGAGATTATTCAAAGAATGACAATTAAAATCATCTTTCGAAAACCATATACTTACCGCACAGAAGACCTTCATAAGGGTACCAAAATCATGGATATTTTTTCAATTGGTAACTAGACAACACCTTAACCCTTTATTGCATGATTTTTTATTTTCAAGAAAGAAATCCACAAGTCACAGAAGTGTTTCCAAATTTATAAAAAATTATTTAATAAAATATTTCAATTTTTAATAATGAATTTCAATAAAAACTGGAACGTATCAAAATGATACATCATGCACTCAAAACAAAAAACAAATCATTCTGTGTGGAAGCGAAGAAAGCAGTTTCTCTCTTTATTCAAGCAGAGTGCTACTTGACACTTTGTACAGTATATATATATATATATATATATATATATATGACTGAGATTTGCATTTAGGAAATTTGCAGCGATTTCTGTCATTTTCTCTCCATTCGGGTAGATGGTCCAGTCCGTCTCTTCAAACCTCCATTTGCGGAATTTCACCGGTAGGCCCACGTCTCCTTTTTCTTGCATAAGAGTTCTCAAGACCAGCACTTGGTCTCCCTCGTTTTTATGTAAACCCTGGCTTTCCAGATCCGCATATAGAATTAGCGATGGCTTTTTTAAAATCCGCTAATGCTATGTAGAATTCACTTTATTGCTTCCTCCACAACAGCCCACTATTCACAACACACGGATCTAAGATGTGAAAAAATATCCGTAGATACCACTTTTTTGATCTTTTATGAATCCGATAGAACCCAAGCATGGAGTTCAATTCATCAACGCCTCCCATATACTCATTTATTTCAGTATACTTTGTGGGCAGTCTATTGTTTTGTAACACTTTTCGCTTTTGAAAATCTTTGTTTAGTACCTGTTGGTTGATGAAATAGAAACTAATTTATTATCATACCAACAAACAGGACTCAGTTTGACATTGTCCTTGAATGCGGTTTTTTCTTGTAAAGCTCCTCTTCCACGTGCCTTCAGCTCTTCTTCCGGCAACATTTGAGATCCTGGTACTCGATTTAGATGCACAGTGCCAAGAGGCAAGATACCATTTTCAGTTAGATAAACCATCAAGGGAACACTAGTAAACCAATTAACGAAGAAAATTTTATGGTTTACATTCTTTGTTATTTTTTCGGCAAACTTTATTACAACATTACTACTTGTACCAAGGTCAGGTGCTCCAGCAGGAACGGTGATACTTTGAGACCCAGCATAAATGTAGAGATTCTAACTGAACACAGATATTCCACTTAGGACCAATACCTTATATCCACACTTGTGTGGTTTTTTTTCGATTGAACTGCTTGATGGTTGATCTGAATTTCATGGAAATTATTTGTTCATCAACAGCAACGTGTTCTTCCATTGGAATCAAACTCAATCTCTGTTGAACATTCTTCAAGAGAGAGCTAACTTTGAACAAAGCATCATGTCCATCTCTACCCAGAGGTATGAAATCCTCATTATTATTGAAATGAAGAAAACGTTTGATTTCTTTCAACCTGTTACAGATCATTACAGATGACACTATCGGATGACCCATGTATGTCGACCAATAATATCTTACTTGAGGTAAATGAATAACAGACATATACAAACATGTTCATTTCAAACTGTTCGATTTCATTTTCTGAAATATTTGCTGGACGATCTATACGTTTCTGTGCACAATATAAATATGTTTGGGCAGTTTTTTCAGATATCATTTCTGTTGTAAATAAAAATTTTAAATACTGGTATGATGTCTCTATATCAGTCAGTTCCTGTGGCAAATTCTGAATACCGGAAAATTTTATTTCATCTGGTTGTCTTTTGAGATTCCCAGCTCACCAAGCCCGGGTTGAGCTTTTCCGCAAGTTCATTCAGAGGAATATTTTCGTACTTTTCGTCAGACTCAATATCTGTTTCCGATATTATTATGTCCTCACCTTGATCAAAATCATGAAATTCATTGCTATCGTCGCTTTCGGGAACTGAAATTTCACCTAACGCATCGTCTTCCGACAGGTCAGGATCGTCACTCTCATTATCTGCTGGTACGTCTCGAACAAACTTGTCATTTCCAAAAAACAGTTTAGGATCCATCTGAAACCTAAAACAAAACAAAATTTCAGCACTGTTTTCCTATTGCATGGTGTACCACAGAGAACTAAAATACATAGTGTCCCAGATATGAGTCAAACTAAAGATGGGTTTTATCTCTTAGTAAAAGGCGAATTAAAAGGATAAACTTACCTTCAGATGAAAGAACAACGATTGCACTATGTGCCAATATTTTATATACAAACTCAAACGCAATTTACCCAGTTATAAGTGCACCACTTGTACATGTAGCGTGCGACCATGGCGATAAAGACGTAGTTTCTTGAGCGGTAGTGGGGATTTTGCTAGCATTTTCTTATTCATCGGATCCAAATATGCAAGCATGCAGTTTTGGATTTGCTTGATTTCTAGCTTAATAGAAAATAAATTGGTGGTATGTACCATATATGAATATATGAATCAATGCCAGCTGACCACACCTATGCTACTCGATACAGAAATAAATCCAGGATGTGTACCAAAACCAGAAAAAAAACTGTACACTTGGGACCAAAACTATATAATGCAATACCACCAGAATTCAAGGAAATCAACTCTGTTTCACTCATTAAGAGACATCTGTGAAATTGGATGACACAAATAGAAAGATTGAAGGTTCTCCAACTTGTTGATCCGACTGTAAGGATAAATTTCTGATGAGGAATTGCAGTTTTATAGATACAATGTTATATGTGGATATCACTGTAGGTATATGTGTGTATATTTATGTATCCTTGTACAAACGTTCGTAAATATTTGTGAAGTTTAATATTTCCTTTATTGATATTATAATTTTTTTGTGTTTTTGCATCGACTGTTATGGTCATTAGCCATGTGTTCTGGGTAGGCTTTGTTACTAACTCCATACGCCACCTTAGGAGCAGCACTGTTAATTATTAACGCAACAGTGAATCATGGAGGATTATTCCCAGCCGACACGAGCCTCTCGGTCACCAGGCGGGCGCTTGACCACTGCGCTAATCCACGACCTAAAAATATTATTAATAATTTTATTATTATTGATTTTAAAATAAGCACTGCCTCCATGATGGGGAAAAAATATTTCATTATCTTCAATAATTTCTATGTATTTTTATTATATAATTACTGTTATTTATCTTTTCCCCATGTTATGTTATGTATCATCGTTGTTTTTGAAACAACTGATGCATTCCGTTTTTCCCCATACTCATGCACGAGGTCAACCTTTTATGGGTTCACTATATTTATTCCCCTTCTTTTTATCAATACTATTTATTGTAAGTCAATGAGAAATAAATATATTATTATTATTATTATCAGGGACTTTAGGATATCAGTTATCATACTGGCGAAAGAGTTTGGTAAAGCAAAAAAACAATTCTGAAGGGGCCAGTCTGAAGTAGAATGTCGACAGCTGGATCCTAACCGTGCAGTGAACGACATTTGCAAACCACTTATGTCCTAAGGAGTATCGCAAGAAATAACCTTGGCATTTAGAATAATTACAAAGCACTAATGTTTTTATCACGGATAATTAGGTTCTCCTATTCACTCAGACGACCCAGGTTTCCCCGCATCTGACACCAAGCTGAGAGTGGTCCAAAATCCACTCTTACAGAAGCTATAGATCCCGGATCTTCCTCGTTTGCACAAACTCTTGAATGAGCTGACGAGGAATATTTCTGAAAACCTGGCATATTCTTAAAATGACATTTTACAAAAGACACTAACGATATGATTTATCCTTTGTTACCGTTATGTACCTAACAACGGTTCATTTACGGATAAAATAGAGCTGTAATAGTGGACTCAGTTATTCTAACAAACCTCTGAGTTTCGTTCGAAACGTATGTGAAATGAGGAAAAAAGCTAGAGATGATCCTCCACATAGGAAACTATAAACTCCTCCAGAAGGATTCACCACCCACACTCACTGAAAAAATGAAACTTTTCCACGCTCTGAGGAAATTGAAACTATATTGTCCGGACAAGGAACTTATATACCTGACGCCACAGAATAACAAATTACCTCATCTCTATATTACGGTTAAAAAGATCACCAATCAATATACCTAGCTCCCAGAACCCACCGACCTACAAGCTAGCAAAATTCCTTCTAACAATACTACTACCCTTGCAAGAAGATAAGCTATTATAGATCAAGCTATAGAGGTTTTTTTCCCCACAAAATAAAAGACGCAAATTTACTTATTTTTATAAGATAGTTCGTTAATGAAAACCCTTGTTTTCGCCCCAGCAAAATCGCTTTGTGGAATTTTTTGAACAAGAAATAGTGAAAAAAATAACAAATTCTTTGTTTTTTTGGAAATATCTCGAAAGTTATTCAAGGAATCGTTTTACAGTCAATGGAACTTTTGTAGAGATTTATAACCCTCAAGATGTTAGGCAACTGAAGACACGTGCTTCGAGCTTAAGCTCTCATCCCTACGGTAAAATCAAGTGCGAATATGTTAAAATACAAACAAAGGAAGTCAACAACAGAAAGCCAACCACACATTTGTGGCATCGGTTAAAAGACCTTGTACTCACAAGGCAACAACTAACGTCGCCACGGAGGCAGCTACAGCTACCAGAGTAACAATCGTACCCAGGAAAATACAAATTAGGATTGATTTAGCGAGAGGCTTACCCAATAACTTTTCTATTTATATTTTCATATATTGCCCCTCGCTAAATCGATCCTAATTTGTATTTTCCTGGGTAGGATTGTCGCGCTGGTAGCTATAGCTGCCTCCGTGGTGACGTAAGTTGTTGCCTTGTGAGTACAAGGTCTTCTAACCGATGCCACAAATGTGTGGTTGGCTTTCTGTTGTTGACTTCCTTTGTTCCTATTTTTCCTTTTTTTCTACTTTTCACTTATATCATTGTTTATATAGAAGATAGTTAGTCAACCTTATGGGATTATAATTGGATTAAAATGGATGCGACATGTAGATGGCGATAGTGAGCTCGCATCCAAGTCATGTCGTTACTTCAGTGATCTGGCCTACAAGTCAACTCGTAACTTGATTGAAACAATGGGACAGCATTAAAATCAGGGTTTTTTGAAGAAACCTGCATCAAAATGACGTGAAATATTCATGTTTGTAACTAATTACGCTAGATGACACTCGCGTTTGGGTCCAATACCTTTTCCACAGGCATTGACTATCTTCTATTTAAACAATGCTTATATGTAAATCTTCAAGGAAATCTAACCTGTTATTATTTTTGGACCTAACCTCCTGTAAAATTTGAGAGTTTCTGTTTGGGTCAAAATTATGGTTGTTTAACATTAAATGTTCACCGAAAGCAGATACTCTGTTTGGGTTTTGGTGCTCTTTTATAAGATCTACATGTTCTGACAATGTAAGCTGCACCACAATCATCACAATTTAATTCATAAATGCCACTTCTTGAAAGTTTATCAATTTTGTCTTTTGTATCTACTTAAATTGTAATTAGTTTTGAAAGAAATTTTAATGTTTTCGATGTTACCTTTGATGCAACCAGCTATTTTGTTAGAAATGTTATCATTTAGGTAAGGAGGTAAAACAAAATTGTCAACAGAGTCTACTTTAGGATAAGCCAAGTTATGTTCTTTCTTCTTCTTAATTTTTTGTATTGAAGAGTTAATAATATTTTGGTTGTAATTGTTATTGGAAGCTATTTGTTTAATGATATTCAATTCGTTATGGTAATCAACTGTAGAACGAGGTATATTCAAGAGTTTGTGAATGTAACAATTGAAAGCAGCCATTTTATGCTGGTGGGGATGATTAGAAAAACTAGGTATCACATGGTCGGTTTGTGTGGGTTTTCTGTAAACACTGAAATTTGGGGTATTATTGTTTTTAAGAATTGTGAGGTCAAGAAAGTTTAATTTATTATCAGATTCTAATGCAAGTGTAAATTTAATATTAGGGTGTACTTGATGAATTTTGTATTGATTGATATTTTTAGGTTCGATTTTTTATATATACTAGTATTTATATTATATTTTATGTATTGTTTACATATTGTGTTTATGTATTTTATTGACGATTATTGTTCCACCTATATTAGTATTTTGACAAATGTGACTGACGTGTACTTCCATCTCCTACATGGCTGCTGATGCAAGTACAAATAAATTTATTTTATTTTATTTTTGATTTCGAAAGTAAAAATAACCACCTCCTGAAAAATATCCTGAGTGTGCCCCTGCTTCGCGGTACCGTTAAGAAGAAGAATATGAGAAGTTCAATAGGAAATTAAACTATAAAAAATTATGTTACATTTGTAACAAGTCATCATATCTGTGTATAATATGATGCATGTAAAATCATTTCACGAACATATTTATTCATTTCATATCGACTACTACGATCCACTTCAAATCTATTCCAAATTGAGAGAGACTCAAACGCCACATTTTTGCGGGCTGACGTCACTTTTATTATTCTAAACTTTCTTGAGTCCTTAGAGACCACTTATAGGAAGTAGAAGTTTTTATTGATTCGGATAGTTTTTCAAAATATGACATAATAATATCTCAATCATTATGAGAAATGCTCATGTTGCGAACGTAATTCTATGCATCGATATAAATCGAAAGCCGCTACCAAAGAGGGCAAAGACAGTTACAGTTCAATGTGGACATTCTGATTTTAGGTAAAAGGAGTGCAAATTATTTCTTGTGAATATGAATTACTGTTATAGTTCAGGAGCAAAAATAAATCAGATAAAACCGTTAAGACTATTTTCATTACAATATTAAAAAAATGGCAGACACCAAAAGTTGTGAAAGGGTATTCTCATTTGGGACAAATGTGTAAAATCGGAATAGAAACAACTTTTCTCTTTTAAATTTCTTGAAATTCAAATAAATAAGCCTGTTTCACGTGATTATTATTATTTTGAATAACTTAACGCCGAACTTTACGTCGAATTTCAAATTTAATTATTAATGAAAGTTTTTGCCATATGACTTTTTTATAATTTCTGAAGGATGTTAGGGGCGAAATTTAGGAAAGGAGAGCAGTGAATGTGCAATGATGTGTCACGCCTCTAACATACCCAGTAGCTCAGTAGGCGTGGATTCGACAATAAAAATTGATTTCGATAAGATTGAAATATGGGGTTAATTTTCTGGAGCGCCACGGATTTATCGCTAGTGAAAAATCCGAAACCACCCTGATGGAATGGGACAACCCACTGCACTAATATTACTAAAATATTAAACAATAGATACCTGTAAATGGTATAATAATAATATATAAATATGTAGAGGTTTTGTCTTCCCTTACGCTTTGATAACTTGGACTAGAATAAAAGAAATAGTCATGACCCTTACTAATAAAATATATTGATGTATGTTACACAAATATGGTACCACCAAGATAGATTCAATAGATTGAGAGATGTTGCCCTATTGTTGATCATTTTTTTACACAAATGTAGATCGATTATATTTATATCTTGCGTGTAAGTTTCAAATTCCGCGCTGAAGAATGGAAGGATGTCATTTTTATATATCAAGTCATCATATGTATGTGTTTTTTTAAGTGCATCTACCAAATAAGGAGGATTTCTTAATCTCCAGTACCCCTTTTTGTGCTCACACAATATTTTCAAAACATTTAATATGTTAATGATTGGTGGCCTATAATCTAAACGTTTACATATAAATTTTGTAGCTAACCATTGTCTTCGGTACTCTAAACTGATTTCTCCAGTTTCTGCTAATAAAGCATTAATTGATGTGGATCTCATAGTACCTGTAATTAATCTTAATCCCTGATTATGAACTTTATTTAACTCATTCAAATTTCTTTTTGAACATGGTTTAAGCAATATAGATCTATAATCTATATGTGATTTCACAATTCCATTAAAAGCCATCAACATAGTTTTGGGATCTGCTCCCCACCATACCCTACAAAAACTTTTTATAGTATTCAAACCCTGATTTGCACAAATATTTAACTTCATTTACATATTTAATTGTTTGTGCATCAATTCTTGTTAGCAAATTTCCATTTTGAATCCTATTATTACGAAACAATGCTGTTTCACATTTTGGTATAGCCAGTTTAAATTCATGTTGGCCCGCGAAATTTGTGTTATTAAAATGCTAATGGTAAGATCCCCCTATTGTCAGTTGTAAACTGAATATTTTTTTGTTGTTCTCTTTTCTTACATATTTCAAGGGTTGCAGCGGGTGAACGCCACGATGTAGGCGACTGACAATCAGCGACCGTCGAATTATTTTCCTGAAATCTTTGCTTTCCCAATACTCTCAGTCGTATACTTACGATAAATTTTGCCCACTTTTTTGCAACAGATCGGTAAGCCCCATACCCTAACTTCGCTCCGGAAATCATGTATGGCGAGAATCTCTGTAGCATCGTCGACATCGATAATACAAGTTTCAGTGGTCGATGGGCGTAAACTTATCACTACCAAAAATGGTAACACGGGCTCTTGGTCTACCAATTTTTAATGACTTGAAGCGTTATGTTAATATTTTTTTTCTATTTCTTGAATCTCTTTACCTTTAACTAATAATACAATATCATCAGCGTAAGCTATTATTTTGCTATGACTGGGAATAATATCAAATAATGAACGGATATAAAATTGGATTCAAAGGGGACCCTTGTGGAATACCCCTTGTTGCCATCATCGGACCATGTACTATTCCATTATTATCAATGATAAAATTTAATCTATTAAACAAAATATTGAAAATCAAATTTGAAATATCATTACTGATGCCATATTTAATTAGGTAATTATATAATTTGTAAAGATTCACATTATCATAGGCGCCTTTAATATCTAAAAATACCGCACCAACATTTTGATCGAGTCCAAAAGCCATTTGTACATATGACACTAAATAGGATAAACAATCCATAGTGCCCATGCCTCTCCTAAACCCATATTGATAATTTGAAAGTATTTTGTTATTTTCAATGTACCATTCTACTCTATATTTAATAATTTTTTCCATAATTTTCAATGCACAGGACGACTTTACAATAGGCCGGTAATTATTAAATTCCTCAGGATTTTTATTCAATTTAAGAAAACCCAATATAAGATATTCTCTCCAAGACTTGAGAATTCCATTGTAAATATCTAATAAGTTCATTTTCATGTTTTCTGATATATTTACTAACATGCTGTAAGAAATGTCATCCATTCCTGGTGAAGTGATTTAACCGAAAGAGTTCAGATTTATTAATTACATCATGTAGTAGAAAATCAGGTTCAATGTCACATGCTGATAAGTTTTCAAGTATATTATTATCAATGGTTCTTCCAGGTAACTTATTATATTATATTGTGTTTTATGACTACCAGAAAATGTTCTAATCATTCCCCATATATACGTAATGTTTGAATCTCTGTTGAGAGTGGAGCAAAATGTTTTAAATCCCAATCGTTTTTTCTTATTCAAGAATCTTCTAGTTTGTGCAATGATTTTTTTTGCTTCGATGTAATTATCTAGGGTTGGATAGCTTTTAAATAATTTAATAATTTTTTTCCTATTCTCAACTTTAGCATCACACTCACTATCCCACCAAGGACACGCCGGATTTTGTTTTCTATTGTTTTTCTTCCTAGGAATTGCAATTTCTGCAGTTACTTGTATAATATCATAAAATTGAGTATTTGACAAAATTGCAGAATTGTCATAATTTGAATCTAAATATTCTTTACAGGTTATAAGTACATAAAGTGGGGTAGTGATCACTGTTGCCACAATCAGTAACGACTTCCCAAGTGCATTTGGGTGCTAAAATACTAGAGACAGCTGTAAGATCAATTGGACTAATGTTTTCATTAGGATTATTAAGTTTTGTTGATTCTCCATTATTCAATACTAGGTACTAGTTCTGTATCATCTACTACAGTATATAAAATATTTTCATTATAATTTGCATGAGGACTTCCCCAGAGGGGATGATGAGCATTTATGTCTCCCATTAATATAATGTTTCCATTTAATTTCGATATTATTGAATTAAGTGAATTCACTGTAGGTGAATTATTATTAGAACAATATATATATTGATAATATTTGTATTTCCAATATTTATAATAATTAACTGACATTCATCTTTCAAAATAGATTGATCAATTGAACCAAATTATACCTAATATTTTGTCTAATACCAGTTGCAACTCCTCCATAGCCATCACATCTATCATTTCTTATTATGTTAAAATCTGAAATTTTAAAATGTTGACCTGTTTTCAACCAAGTTTCATTTAATAGTAAAACATCAGGAGAATAATCATTAATAAATTTTATCAGATTATGTCTATTTGCTCTAACACTTCTTAAGTTCCATTGTAATATTACAAATTTTTTCAAATTCATTATATTGTTTTGATCCATCAATTAAATTTTTAGTTTCCAAACTTCCTATGATCTTTTGACAGATCACAGGTGCTTATGGACATTGCAATTTTATGTTTGACATTTGGTGGTAATTCCCTGAACATATTCAAAAAACTATTTATCATTTCTTGTTCATTAATAAATTTATTATGTATTGCACTTAAGGTTGTAATCTCTCATTCGTACTAGCTGTTGTTATATCAGCTTTATTTATACTATTATTTTTATTTATGTTAAACATGACACTATTTTGAGGTTGATGGATTCTTCCATCAGGATGTAACAGAATTTTATTTAATTCTTCTCTGTCTCTGTCACTGGTTTGTCTATCATTGATTTTATTTTTGTGAACACTATTGGTAATAGCCTGAGAAAAAGTTCTTTTAATTTATATTGGGAGTTACTAACTTCTCTCCTTTGACTAATTGGTATATGATTGAATTGTACGGGTGCGTTTTGTGTTTCAAGCATTGGATATTCTAATTGATTTATAGTATTTGTATTCCTTTCCTTGGGGAAACATTGTGCAGCTTCATGGTATGAAATATTGTCAAAACACATTTTATCCCTTATTTTTTTTTGTCGTTCATATTCTCTGCATTCTCTACTATTTGATCTGTGTGTATCACTATCACAATTAAGACATTTCATTTTATTGCAAACATCATATTCCTCCTCGTTTTCATGATAAGATCCACATTGAAAACATTTTCTTTTCCCCTTACACTGTTTTTTGGTGTGACCATATCGTAGACATGAATAGCATTGAGTCACTGGTGGGACATAAGGTGCAATTGCATATGTCAGATAACATATTTCTATGTGTCTTGGTAAAATGATACCCTCAACTATTCAATTGAAGTTGGTTTGTACACAATTTCACCATCTTTACTCTTCTGTTAAGTCTTCTAATATTAATTACTCGAAATGGACTGATAATTAAATATTTAATCTCATCTTCACTGAATTGTAAATTTATTCCTCTGATGACCCCCTTGCAAGTTACACTGTTATATGGTACATAAGCTTTGTATCCCTTATTAATAAGGCTGAAATTATTAACCAAATCATTAGCATTGTTTCTAGTATTAAATTCCACCCCTACTTTATTTCTGCCTTTAATTTTGATTTTCTTTATATTACCAAGTTTCAAATCACAGATCTCTTTAGCAATTTTTAGGTGATTGAATCTTCCAATATGGTTACCAGATTCTTCAGTGGCTTCCACTATTACAACAAAAGGACCTAATGCCCCTTCTTTGTACAAAAGCGTTTCAAGTTTTTTATTATTGTCTAAATCACTTATACCCTTTCCATTACTTTCATTATTATTACTCCCCATGTCTATCATATTTGAAACATTAGATAAAGAATGGTTTTGTTCATGAGATTCATCGATACTAACATTATAAGTGTCTGGTATTGATTTGTCAAATATGCTTTGAATTTCCTCATCATTACTATCCAAACTATTGTCATCAAAATCAAGTGTGCTCCAATTTTCTTTTTTTTTTTATTTTTTAATGGGGGGAGAAACTCCTCCCCTCTCGACCGTATTCATTCAGTATTAACTAATAAATTATAACTAATCTCAATATATTTCTAACAATACAAACTAAAATTATCACTACTAAAGTTGTTTCAAACAAATAACGAAAGTTCACTCACGACTTAACCTCAATCTTCTTAGCTCAAAAGTTTGAGATTCCAACCAACAACTGCACAGAAACGAACGCTTCTTTCTATAGTTTTTAGCTATCGCACTGACTATGTTTATCTCTAATTTACCATTTGCTCTGGTATTCGTTTTTTGAAATATTTTTATTGTTTGTCAACAAACATTCAAAAATTTATATTCAAAATAGGTCAGTCAGTTCAGTCACTCATCAAGATCAAATAAGGAAGAGGAATGTCTCAGACGTCAAAGTCAAAACTGTCAATATCTGACAAGGCGCTTTCTTGGTCGTTAGTGTTCGGTGGGATCAGTCCAGGAACTACCTCGAGCTACTTGGAGCTATGGAGAACACCTTAAGATTCAGTGTTGCCAACTGAACCAAGACGAAAACGCCAGCCTCTCAATCTCAGAACCAAACTGAAACAAACAAACAAAAGGTCAAGTATTCGAATGTGAAGTAGGTACCTCAATTACGTAAGACAGAGATAGAGTAGGAATGTTACGGTTTTGTGTTCTAAGTACAAAACAATAGACTAACCAAAAGTTTTTTTACAAAACAACGCTGTCATACCGCAAAATAGAACAACTGATAACTGTCATTAGCTTAAGGCCGGTTCATGTCCGCTCGAACTAGTACGGCAAAGGTAAGTACTAACGTTCGGAACAAGCTATACATGACAACGATCAAGTTGTCATTTTGATACAGTGGCGTACAGAGTGGAAAGTGTATATCAATGACAGAGAATTTCTGATGTTATTGTATTAAAACAGAAAGGGTTTTCTAGTGCAAAATAAACCCGAACTGGTTGTATAACCAAACTCGATCGTAATAAGTTAACAATTAACAATTCGGAAAATATGTGTGAAATCCTGTGTTGTTTTCGCCCTGATAATGGCAATATCACTCTCGAAACGTAGGCTTTTTAGCGAAAGTTTAATAAAATATTGTCCAATCTAGCTGAACTATCTTTTTGTTTATAGAAAACAACTACTGTCCTGGCTGTACCTCGAGAAATTGAATTTCGACTGTTACGCTTCGCTAGAGTGATTTCATTAAAACCCTAAACATGAAATTGTGGTAAAACAATATGTGTTTACAATTTGTATATTCCCAAAACTTCACCTACAAGTGGTATTGATAAAATATTCTCTGTATCCATTCAAGGCCACTTGCAAAGTGTGAGGTCTGTCATCGACTGAATGCAGGAGTAACATAAGCCATAAAAGTAACAGTGCCTGGGATTACTAAATTCTAAAGTTCCAATTATCGGATGACAAACGTATTTGCTAAAAGTTTGTAAGCTGTAACAGGGTATTGAAACAATTAACTCTGCCAGTAGCTGCTCCAGTAGGGACAGCGGAACCCAATGTAGTAATACGAGCATTTGCACAGGACGGTAAAATTTCAAAGTGATGATTGTTTTGTAGAAAATATTAAATGGAAAATATATTCAATTCACTCATTATTGCAAAAAACCGAGGAACTTTGGGGATATTTCATTAGGTATTACTGGAGATCTCGTAGTACCTTAACGATATAATGTTCTAGACATACCGCCTCATATAGCTCTTCAAATTTTGCTGACGCTTCCGATAACTATGGCTAGCGGCGAAGGAAGTTTTTCGAATTCTAAATTATCAAAAACCTAATTGATCAACATGACTGAAACTCGATTGGTATATTTGGCGACAATAACTTGATGAAATTTTGGATAATGAAGAATTTGTGATGGAGTTCGCTAGCTTTAAACCCCGAAAAGTGAATTTTCGGGAGTAAATACATAAGAGTTAACTTTTTAATGGATATAAGTATGCATGTTTAATTGTATGAACATTTTTAGATCCAGAGGTCCCGGATTCGAACCGCAGTCGGAGCTGATATTGTTTCAGTTCAGTTTTATCCCGACTGGGGTGAGTCCTGCACGAATCACTGTTTTATACAAATTAACACGATGCCGTTGAAGTTAGTAACAAAGCCCCTTGACATTTAATGTCAAGAAATTACTACTACTACGTTGGAATACTTAATGACTCCAAGTTCACACTGAAAACCGCATTAGAAAACTTCTCGGTAAACCGCAAGGTGTAAAACCTCGTTAAGGTTTCCACCTTGGGAATGACGGAAATGGTAATGGGTACCTATAGTTTTGGTTAAATGGGAAATAACCTGCTTAACAAAAGGTTCATTTATATGGTAGTATAAAAGTACCAAGAAAATTTTGGATTTTTCGATTTCTAATTTTTTATTGTATTATCATCAAAGCTGGAACGTAATTAACACTTCTTTCCCAGATAACACAGGATATCCTATGGATATCCATTTTATGTCCAATTCTGGTCGGGATATCCTTGGATCTGAAATGGATATTCATGGGATATCCATAGAAGGATTTGAAATGGATATCTTTCAGCAAATATTCTATGGATATTCATAAATTATCCACAATTATTATGGATGTGATTGAATTGCAAGACTGATTTTGATATTATCAATTTCTGAGTTTCTTCCATGCTCGTACACGAATTGAAGCATTTCAAGAATACTCTTATCTTTCATTTTTCGACTGGATTTGAAATGGATATCCATAAGATATCCGTAGAGATTATCCATATGATATATTATATGAATATCCTATGGATATAGTTCAGGAATATATTATTATGGATATCCTTGAAGGATATCTTATGGATGTACAGGTTGGTACCCCCCGAACATCCAATGGACGTCCATAGTATATCCTTTGGATATTTCCTGACGTCCATAGTTCATCCAGCATATCCATAACAGATGTCCAGTGGATATCCACTGGATGTCCATGTGTTATCTGGGAAATGTCGAGCTGAATTTTGGATATCGATGTTTTTTTCTCTCTGCTTCAACGTACACAAATTGTATCTTTATGAAAATAATCTCCTCCCTGGACCGTTGGAAGATATTCTACAGATGGCCATAAACTATCCGAAGCAAATATAAAATAATGAATGTTTCGCATTCTTAAGAGGGATCCATACCCACTTGAAACGACTTTCGTTCTAGTATCCACATTAGTTAACCAATTTAGTTGCAATTTTCACTGACCGTTTCAGAAAAAAATGTATTTTCCGGGAAAATGGTTAGTTTTTTTTTAAATTTGAATTTCGGAAATAATAACAACATTCATATGTTCCAGTATAAAAATCATTGATTTTCCCGTAACTGTACATTTGAATAAAGGACACTGATATCTGTTTTATTTCCAAATATTGAAAATTGAACCAAGGAAAGCGAAAGTTAAAAGTGCATAATAAGGCACTCGATTAGTGTCGCCCTCTAACAGACCCTTTCCCATAGAGATCGATGGCATTGCGGTTTGTAATCGCCACGGCAAATATTCCAAGGGCGTGCGGCTTACAATTAGGAAATATTTTATTTTAATGCGTTTTCAGGTATTTGTAGCAATAGGTCATTATATGAAGTATGAATGAGTGATTATGGTTCGGTTATACCTACTGGTGCAGGTAGTGTAGGTATGTAGGTATTTGATGATGTTGACGAACTTCTTATGACCTGAAATAGTTACCTGTTCTCGTATAAATTCGCTTTCGATATGGATGTTTGTTTATTGTTAGTTCGGTCTAGTTCGAATTGAGTGCTATTGTGTGATTTTAAACCATGGGAAAATTAAAACAAATGAAGGGTGCTGAGGAGAGAAAACATTTGTATCCAAGTGAAAGAAGACGTAGCCGTAGGAAAGCTCTGAAGGATGCATTACTGAAAAGGTGAGTTGTGTATGAATTATATTTTGATTCTACTTCTAGTTTCTGAATCAGTTATCAGATTTTCATGCAAAATACTCTTCGGAGGGGTGATTTTTTTTTCTCGAATTTTACATCCAAAAAAAATTATTTACAATAAATTGTATATTTTCTAGGAGGTCGTAGACAAATAATTATTTCTTTTTGTTTAGGACAAAGTCAGCCACTGTTGACAGCGAAGAGAACATTTCCACTTTTCCAACTGCATCTGTTCAAGTTTCGGAAAGGTAATCCATTATTTTATAAAACATACCTACCTAGTAGTACTATTTTGAGGATACGTTAGCATACGAACAGAAGATAAATTGAACATTTATTTTTCAGTGACAATTTCAGTGATGATGTTCATCCAATGTGTAGCAAAGATGTCCCTGCCGCATCTTCACCCGTTCAAAATGTGGAAACGGCTGACAATATTTCTCAGAGGTAGAAATTTATTTGTTCTGATATTTCTTGTATAAACCTACATGTTTTTTTTTCAGTAACCTGTATACTGGAATATCTCTTCAGGGGCGACGTTTGGTAGATATCGGATATTTATTGAAGCAGTTAGCAGAAATATCCAAGCACCCACCATTCGATTGTACATTCAGTGATATGTATCCAATTCATGAATATAGAATGGGTTTGAAAACCAACATTATTTTGGTATGCAAAATGTGCAATATCGAAAAAACCATTAAACTTATAGAAGAAACCGACGGAGAAATGGACATAAATAGCGTTTTGGCGTTGGCCACAGTTTCAACCGGAAGTGGCTACTCTACAGTGAACGAAATGCTTTCTGTTTTGAATGTACCGTTCATGAGTAACTCTACGTATCAGCAACATCACGAAATTGTTGCTGAAATCATTGAAGAGATTTCTTGGAAGGTCATGGAGGAAGCAGGCCAAGAAGAGGCTAGAATAGCTCAGGAGTTAGGACAGGTCGATGGAAGCGGTATACCAATGATTACCGTTGTAGCTGATGGGGCTTGGAGCAAAAGATCATACTCTGTGAATTATAATGCATCTTCAGGAGTGGTAGGTGGCCAGTTGCTGCGTGCACCGAATATAAAACATACATATTTGATATATTCGTAGTTGAACTAAACATATATATGAAATTATTGTGGGGGTGTAGTTATATTGGGAAGGTCTCAACTGAAAACTCTAAGTAATTATTGATGTTTTAATTCGTTCAGAAATTATTGTTAATTCCATTTTAGAGAGACTGAAGAAGGAATAAAACCATTCCGAAAGCTTACTCAAAAGTAAGTTTTTATTTGATAACCTCCCAATATAGTTGTACCCCCACAATTCATTTGTATAATCATAATTAGGCTCTTTTTCCACAGGCCTGTATAATTGGAGCTAGAACGAGAAAAATTTTATTCCTGGGCGTCAGAAATAAGTTTTGTGCCGTGTGCTCGCGTTCCGCAGTGAATGAAGATATTGCTTTACCTGAGCACAAATGCTACAAAAATTGGAGTGAATCATCAACCAGTATGGAATCCGATATCATAGTTGAGGGTTTCAAACGAAGCATTGACATGCATGGTTTGATATTCCACAAGTTAATTGGAGATGGTGATAGCAGTGTTCATCAAAAACATCTGGAAGCTCGACCTTATGGAACACTTCTGATACAAAAAATTGAGTGTCGTAATCACATGATGAGGAATTTTTCGAAGAAGATCCGAGAAATTTGTGGTAGGTATCTGATTATATGATATAGTTTCCAACTTTATTTTTATTCTTGCAATGAAATGAAGCTAATAACCAAAATTCAATTTACATGCAGCTAGAAAGCGAAGTAGTTCAAAAAATTTGCCAGTACCTCCAGGCCTAAGAAATCTAGTCGAAAGCAATGCCCGTAGACTACGCACCTCAATAAAATCTGCTACGATGTGCAGGATTAAAGAAGAGAGTTCGTTGGTCCAAAAAATTGAAAACCTATGCAAAGACCTCAAGAATGTTCCATCTCATGTATTCGGACAGCATGAAAAATGTCAGGAGATAGCATATTTCAAGTGTTCTCCAAAGTTAGGTGAAGTTGATCACATCCCCAGCATGAGAAAATGTGGTCTATTGGACGATATTGAAGTTTGTATCAACCGCTTAGTTTTCAATGCAGCCAGCTTGATAGCAGACATCGATACCAATATCGCTGAACAATACAACAGCATCATTTGCAAGTTTGTTGGAGGTAAAAGAATAAACTATTCCCGTAAAAGATCCTATGCGACACGTTGTAAAGCTGCTGCTATATCGTTCAAATCTGCTGGGGAATATTATAAAGCTGTTGGACAAGGCAAAGTTCCATTTTATACCAAAAGATTTGTAGAAAGGATGAAAAGGAGACGTGAACTTCAGAAAAAAATGAGACTCAAGAATAAAGGCCTTCCACCGAAATCTAGTAAGAAATATGCTCTGCCGGATAAGGATTATGGCCCAGATGCTATCCCTGATCCTGATTTATCTACTGATCAGTTCGAGCGGAAGAAAGAAGATTTTCTCAATTCATTGAAAAAAACTCCCGAAGAGATAAAACTGATTGAACTTAGTACAAGAGGTCAATCTGGCAATCCTTTATGGCAACAGGAGAGAAGTATTCGCTTAACAGCTTCACATTTTGGTGACATTTGCAAGATGCGAAAAACAACATCTTGTGCCAATAAGGTAAAAAAACTTACTTTATTCCACCTTTGGAGGAAACACAAACACCAAGTACGGAACAGAACATGAGCCATTTGCAATTAGACAACTGGAGAATGATTTTGATGTTAAGGTAATATTTTAATAACATACTTGAATAAAAATAGTTATTTATGATACAAGTGTTAAATGAGACATTTTATTTTGTGAGTGGGAAATATTGCGAAACGAGCATTTGCGAGTGAAGCAACCCCACGAGCAAAATAAAATCACTTTTAACAAATGCATCAAACAATTTTTTTTGTACAGCAGTTACTGCTAGTAAGAAAAAAACAAAAAAAATTATTATAAGATCCATGAGGATTCGAACAAGCGGAGGCTCCAACTATGATAAACCCCATCGCAAGTTATAAATTTCTGTACCCTAAACGAAAATCTACACATGCAGCTGAAACGAAACCATAATTATTACTATCAAGTACAAGGGCAGCTACATATAACTAAGCGTTCTTTGTGTTATTTTGTATGTTGGACTCCATTGGGAATGTTAGTTGAAAAGGTGGGACATCTCACAATCTGTTATACCTAAATGAAAAAATTGGTTGCAAAAGGCTTTCGCGGCCATCGTTGAATGAATGATGGTTTTCCGGGATTTTAGGCCGACTTTTATTTTGAGATATTCCCACTGATCAGTGATCGGAGCTGTAAACATATCTCTTGAAAATGCCAACCACTCGTGTTGACGAAACGTCGAGATTATCTCAAAATAAACATCGGCGTAAAAACCTGGAAAACCATCATTCATGCGAAAAAATTGGTATTCATTCATTTGCCTGCCTTCAATTCAACAACAATTATTTCGTCCCCATTATTCAAGTAATTTTGTTCTGATTATAAATATTGGAATTTTAGGCTGGACATGTGAATGAATTCGGTTTTACATCCCATAATATAACACATTTTTTTTTTAGATAATTCGAGACGATTTATTTTGGGCGGCTGAAATGAAACCTAAATTAGAGATGTTTTACAAGAATTGCCTATTACCCGAAATGATAGATCCTAGATACCCGAGGAAACTGGAAATCCGCAATCCACCACGACAGTAAACATACAACTCACGTTACATTCGCATTGTTTTTTATAATATTGACATTTTTCGAAACTCAGAGTTTTATTTTATATAAGTAACCCCCCTTCCCTGTTAACTTTTGAACAAATTCGAATTTTTTCTGATTTTTTCTTTATGGTGAAAAGGTTGTTCATAAGCTACTTTTTGGCATCACAAAAATAAACTATCTTTTAAAATGGCATGTGGCCACCACTTTAGAATTTTTTTTTAAATAGCATGGTGGATCACAAGAGCCTGATGAATATGCACCTTGATCATGTGGTCGATCAAGCCGTGAGAGGTAGTAGTGTTGAAATTTCAACCTTCTCCCTATTATTACACTTCCAGGTTATTTCTTTATTATTGTTATTTCTTACGATAATTTACGACAATTAAATAATATTGAAAGAATTATAGATGCGTATTAATTTGTCTTCAGAAAAAAAATATCCTTTTCGACTGTTTGCCATGACGATACAATTTCCATGCCATTGAGCATATATTTATCGATAGAAATATGATTCCCTAGGTATTTACAGCAATAACTTAAAACCCTGATACCCGCCTATGAACCATCATTATGAAATGCAAGGATAAGGCGAATATTGCTCTAGGACGTACTCGTCCTTCTGCGTTGTAAATATCGTCAGGAAATTGGAAGATGCCATTCGAATAGTTAGTCGTTGATCATCCCTCTGGCATATATTGGGACACGCCTACGGACTCCCTCAAAATTTGTAGGTTAATGCGTTTTCAGAACTCCGTTGCAGGTGTGGATAATTCTTAAGTTCTGTACTAAAATGCACTATATGAGAACTCCGACGAACGCTACTGTTATTAACAATTTTGGAAGAATATACGATAAATCGCTAACATTTTATCTACGTAAGATTAGTCAGGTTAAGGTTAGGTTGACTGGTGATTCACTAATTTTTAACTCAGTTTGCCTTTTTCTTGTCTTATCGTGCAGTCTATTTGTCGTCAGTTCTGTGAGAAACTTAACCTTACTTGCTTACTTTTGTGGTTTTACTGGTTTTCCATTACATGTGTCTCTGATTCCCGGTTAATTCACGTGGATTTTGAGGATTTTGGTTTTGGGCAATTGGTTTTTTTCATTCCTTCAAATACATTTTGATGGTAAGTGGTAGAAATATAATATTTAACACGTTGATGGACACAGCGTCTATAGACGTTTAATTTCCATAGATGCGAAGTGACACAACGTCCATAGACGTTATTCAAAGTATAGCTATTTGTGACACAACGTCGGTGGACGTCTGGTCGCAGATATAAATATTATTTGAATTGAGCTGTAGTGTCACCATACGTATGCAGAAATATTCGATACCGTCACCAATACTTCGATTTGGCCATTTCGAAGAGGGGGTACGTCTGAGGTATGACTGCGCACCTAGAATCGCTACAACGTCTATTGACGTCGCGCTCCCATTACTCGTTCATTATTAGTATGCACCAGTGTCATATCGTTTGTGAAAAATTTGTTGATTGGGGAAGATTGTGAAAGAATTCCAGATATATATCCGCATAAAGGTAACTATGTCGCTTTTATGAAATTATTTAGATTTACTGGTGATTCAATATATTTTAGATTGGCGTTTTCTTATAGTCATAAAAGTTCGATATTATTCAAATGTTTTTTGACAAACGCATGTTATGATCAAAGCTCGTTTGACATAACAGGGTGCGTTCCGCTAGCAACTCTCAGTTCATGTAAGTTTTTGATTGATCGGGTCTTTTGTGTTGCTTGTACACGGGATCGAAATTGTTTATCCATGTAAATCCATCATGGGCACGATTTTATTGTTGAAGAATTATTTGCCTATAAGAAAATGACTCATTCATATTCATTTGGTAAGCCTTTCAGAATTTACTTTGTTTTCCAGATGGATGCGTACAGAAAAGATCAAGAGAGATTGCTTCAATTATACGAAGAAGTTTCTTCAGACGAAGATCTCCATGATCCATTCGGCGACTCCGAAGGTAAATATGTATCAGACGAGGACTACGATCCTACCAATGAAATATCAGATTCTGACGATTCAGAAGATATGATGCATCAAACGCAAAGCCCACCTCCACTAGAAGAAATAATCGAAGCAGAGGATGGCAATTCAGACCAAGAGGAGCTTTCCAACGAAATAGAGGACGACTGGAATGAAACTACTTCAGATATTCCGGATTTTTCATTTGATAAGAATTCAGTAGGTATAAAAATACCAATAGATGATAATACTTCGCATATTGACATATTCCAAAAAAAATTTACTGACGGAATATTTGAACTTACAATTTCATCAACAAACGAATATGGCGAATCTTTGTCTTTGACAAATAGGCCTCTAACAAGACATAGCAGGAGACAAACATTTCGTAAGACGAACAAACAAGAAATGGGGCAGTTCCTGGGCCTCTGCCTACTGAATGGTCAAATAAATTCGCCTAGTTTGCGGAAAATGTTCACCTATTCGGACTCCTTGTATTTCCACCCAATTTTCACCCATATTATGTCGGGCCGGAGGTTCGAACAACTTTTGCGCTGTTTGTCCGTTGCTCCAGCAGGATCAAAAATGCTTGACAAAGTAAAACCTCTAATGAATGCACTCATGAATATATTTCAGAGTATCTATTCACCAGACGAGGAACTATCCTTGGATGAGTCTTTGTTACTTTTTCGCGGGAGACTCCATTTTAGACAATATATCAAAGGAAAGAAAGCGAAATATGGTATAAAGTTCTATGAACTAGCGTCGTCGGATGGTTACTTGTTGAACATGGAAATATATTCAGGCAAAAATGAAACTGATGATGCCACTAAATCAAAAACCGAACAAATAGTTTTCCGTCTAATGGAGCCGTACCTTATGAAAGGGCATACACTAGTTATGGATAATTACTATAATAGTGTACCACTTTCAGAAAAGTTACTCACATACAAAACACACAGTGTAGGAACACTGAGAAGCAACCGCAAAAGAAATCCCAAACAGGTCACTGGAAAAAAATTGAAGTAAGGAGAACATTTCTGGGTAAGAATGCGAAAAGTATATGTGTCAAAATGGAAAGACAGAAGAGACGTCCTCGTTATAACTACCAAAAATCATCCAGAATTAGTGGAAGTATCAAATCGTTATGGTAAAATAAAAAAGAAACCTAAGGAAGTGGCAATATACAATGATCATATGTCGGGAATCGACCGGGCAGACCAGATGATCTCCTACTATTCTTCGCCCAGAAAAACCATTCGGTGGTATAAGAAGGTATTCTTTCATCTTCTAGACGTTGCAACTTGGAACGCTTTCTATCTATGTCGGAAATATTATAAAAACGGCGATAAACGTTATAAATATTTGATATTCCGAGAAGACGTCATCAAAAAACTTCTTGAACTAGACCATGAAACCAAACCTAAAGATTTGTTACTACCAAAGCGAATCCATAATAATCGAAAAACATTTACTTCGCAGCTGGTTGAAACTGCACCTTCTAGTGCCACATCTGGGCATTGGCCTGAAAGAAATCCCTTACCTCCTAACAGTAAGAGAAAAACTGCATTTTTGAAATGTAGGGTCTACACTAAGAAGAATATCCGGAAGGATACCAGTTACAGATGTAAAGGTTGCACGACGAAGCCACCGCTTTGCCCAGAATGTTTTGGAGAATGGCATGATGAAATAAAATAGGATCATATTTATACTTTGTATTTATGTGTTTTTTCAGTTTATGATGTATCAATAAATATTTTCTTATGTCACCTCACATCTACAGAAATGTATGTGATGTGACACAACGTCAACAGACGTCATATCATTTTTTGAAGAAAAAAACTTAAAAACCTAGTTTGTTACATAAATTATTGTTGGTGAATGAAATTCAGCATCTTCTGTTTCTTAGTTTGCAAAATACACCTTGTGTCACAACACGGGGGTACACTGTGCACGCAGTATCCATCAACGTGTTAAACTATTTTCAATCAATGCATTTGTGCCAATTAGGTGAAAGAAAATGGATAACATCAAGAAATATCAAACAAAAAGGCTGATGTACTTATAAAAAATAAAAATTGGAATCCGAACGAGTATTAGCTAAAGAGTCTACAAACTTCACTAATGACGCCTGTTCCATCTCGTCAATGGTCGACTTCAGCATCATGTATTCCTGAATATTCATCAACACTTGTTACAGAATTTGATAGTTCTGTTGTCTGGTTGTCTCTTTGGATAATGGATTCGTACACTCAATTCAGTTACAGAAAATACTTTTCTCCACGATCATCACAGAATTTGCCAATTCTGAAATCAAATTTGATTACAAAATGCTGGAATTCTCTCTCTTGATATTAAAGAAATATTCTGCAACACCTCTGCCTCCATGCAATTTAAATGTATTTACATTCTCTCTCTTGTGATAGAATAATATTCTCACATTGGTTAGCAATAATAACATTAGCCTTGACGCAGTTGATTGTCATCGTAGTGGCAAAATTTGAGTAAGTGTCAAAATTATTGCTGTCACGTTTCCTACCCAGACAGCACACAATATTCCATGAATATTCTCACAAAGTTCACAACATACCTCCTATCGAATATTCTACAGAAGTTCCACAGAATGTGATAGGTGTGTTCTGGATATTCTAAGAATGTTATCCAGGAATGATCATAGCATATATTATTTGAATATTCTTAGAACTTCTTAGAATATTTCACAATATTCCGTGGATGTTCTCAAACAATAGTCATAGAATATAATATTTGAATATTCTAAGAAAGTTCTAGAGTATCTTATAATATTCTATGAATGTTCTCCAGGAGTGATCATAGAATATATTATTTGAATATTCTGGGAACTTTTCAGAATGTATCATACTCTTCTATGAATTTTCTCAAGGAATGGTCATAGAATATATTATTTAAATATTCTGGGAACTTTTTAGAATGTATCCTAATGTTCTATGGACGTTCTCAAGGAATGGTCATAGAATGTAATCGTTTGAATATTCTAAGACAGTTATAGTCGAATATTTCGTAATCTTCTATAAATGTTCTTGAGGAATTGTCATGGAACATTTCATTCGAATATTTCAAGAATGTTCTGACACATTTAACAACATTCTACAAAAAATTCTCTGGTATAGAAAAGAACACAGTGAAACCAGTGAAACGACAAGTTCTTCAGATATAATATAGTAACTGCTTTACTGATTTATTCTGTTCATGAATATGATGACTGGCCAGCCCTGGCTGATGGCTAGGTTCGCCTTATTCTTGTCTTCATACACATTCGAAAAAGTACCCTGTGGTAAACAGGCAAGCTAGGTTAGCTTGCTCAGGTGTTAGGTTTGTGTGTTAATAAAAAAAAACAAATTCACACATTTTCAACTCAGTTTGCCTTTTTCTTGTATTTCATTCAAACTTCCCGCCATTACAGATCACAGTAACCAATCACAGTCGTCTTGACAGCTGTATCATTCTTTGGTAGTGTCTACAGCCAGTGTGGCGTATACCTAAGACCACTGCTTGACATGAAGACCGAAATTTCATTAATCTTCAAAGGAATTAAAAGGTTTGTTCTGTTTCTGAAAAATATTAGTTCTAGGACGTCAGGATCATGCGCAGTAGATGTGAAGTGTTCATTTAAGGTTCATATTCGCTATTACTTTTGTCGAACTGCGCATGATTCTGACGTCCCAGGACTTGTTATTTTCGAAACCAGAACAAACCTATTCACAAATATCTGTTTCACTTGAAAAACTCTAAGTGAAGGGCAATAGATTACCTATGCCCTGACGTCACAAGTGGGCGGAGCTTATAAAACCTTTCCAAACAAACTGGTAATACGTTTTAAAAACCCGTAAGAAATTATTGATTTGATGATATTGCATAACTCCGTCGAGAATAATTGATATTATTTTCAATATAGACTCAGTTGAAACCTCTTGTCGAAAATACCAACTTCAATGGTTTCAACATTTTACCAAGTTCCACCGAATTTGACGTCACGTTTAGGTAGTCTATTCCATACCAGTTTCCAAAAACCTTCTTTTCTGAGAAATCAAAATAGTTAGCCAAATTAATTCCTTATTCCGGCTTGAATTTTCTTCACGTATGTGGTATAGGATTAGTGTTTACTCAATTAATTTCAGACGCAGCTAATTCCAATGGTCTTGCAGCAAATAGGAAAATGTCAGAAGAGGCAATAAAATGTTGGCTACGAATGGCCAAAGAAAGACATCTGCTAGCTTCAAAAAAACAAGAAAAACCCCAAGAAGAAACCGAGATTGTCATTCTCTGAGTGGCCTGTTTTTAATTTATTTTTGGTTTCGAAAAGAGTATTTTATTATTACTATATAATATATTCACTTTTTTTATTCTTTTAATATCATAATTTGTTATTTCATCAATAAGAGTATAAATACATTTTTTTACCCTCTCGTTTTTATTTAATTGAAATTATTATTGTTTTGTCATTATTGTAATTTTTTTGTAAAAGATATCTTTTGGATATCTGTGAACAATATCTTATGGATATCTTTGTGGATATCTAGATGTCCCTGAACAACATATTAAGAATATCCTTGAAAAACATTTCATGGATATTCCTGAACGATATCTTATGGATATCCCAGAAGGATATCTCATGGATATCCCAGAAGGATATCTCATGGAAGTCCAGCTTGTTCCACTCGGAACATCCACCGGACGTCCATAAAATATCCACCGGATATCAACTGGATGTCCTCTGGATATCCCAAATGTCCAAAATGAATGTCCAGTGGATATCCATCGAATGTCCGTGTGTTGACTGGGTTATAGCAACTTTTTATAAGGTTTCCCGTGATGAGCCCAATTTCACTGTCCGGCGTTTCGTTTTTCATCAACCATCATCCACTTATTTTTTTAAAACACAGCCCTGCTTTGATGAATACAGTTTTTCAAATGGATTTTACTGAGTAGATTAAGTGTTGAAGTGTTCCTACGCCCCCTTATTGTTCAAAAATTTCAGATTCAGATGTGCCGCGAACAAATTCCTTTGCTTGCGTGTTATTTACTGTTAAGTTCGAATAAGTTTCTTTTATGATGGTGTAGTTGCTGTACACGGCGAAATGTCTGTGGAAAGCCTTGTTGAACAGTAATGTCTGATTTCATTCAACTATTTCACTAAAACAATAGTATAGATACAAAAGTACAAGTAGTGAGCCTTTAAAGCACGCGCAACACGCGAAGCGGGGTGCCTTTAAGAGGACATGAGCGCGATCATATTTGGGGCGCTTTTTAGGGTAAAAGAGTCAATTGATAACTCAAACCGGTTCATCGTATCGATTTCAAACAAGGACAGGATTCTAGAAGACATTCGATTCTAGCTACATGCTGTAATGGAAATTAAAATTTCAATCCACTTTTTCACAAAAAAATCTCTAAAATGTCCCAACAAAGTAGTTAATTTGAAGCAATTTTTTGGATACATGAACAAATAATTTCAGAAAAACATTACACAACGTACATAGATCAACGTTTTACCTTTCTTTTGATACCAAATTCATCAAATCAAATCAAATCAAATTTTGATGGAAGAGAAATACCATTGCAGCTACCTCGATTATCTGTGAAAAGCATCGTGAGGTGCTACCGGAGATGTAGGTACGTAAAATCGAACGTCCTCTAGAAGTCTGCTCTTGTTTGAAATCGATACGACGAACCATTTTTGAGTTATCGACTCTTTTACCAAAATATTCGTCCCAAATATGATCGCGCTCATTGCCTCTTAAAGTGCTTTTTAAAGATACTTGTTTACGTGTATCATTCGCTTTTTTTTTATTATGACTGCATCGTGACTTCAAAAACAATGCTGGAAGTGAATTTTAGATCAGGATAATGTCCCTTATATTTTATTACATCGAATCAAGTAGGTAATGGACATCTGAAATCACGCATTCTTGACTGGGGGCTAATTTGACATTTCATATGATAAAACTGAGAACTTGGCGTTGTTACCTAGCAACAACCTTTCTAACACGGCGTGTTTTAATTCTGAAGATTTTGCAGGACATTTGACAAGGTTTATGATGCAGGTATAATGAAAAATATAATATTGGAACTCAACTCTTCCTTCTGTTGCCCAATATCTTAAGAGCCACCATCAGCGCGTCACACCGAACAGTAAAATTTCTTGCTCACCCCTCCCAGCTAAGTTTTGTAAGCATACTTATCATGAGTGGTAGTGAAGATAATGAACTCGTTGAACATTGGTAAAACAGCGCCTGTCTGTTCTCGATTACAGCACCAATCAGTTACACATTTCCCGATCATATGATCGTTTTTTGTAAAAACCGTTGATTTCACGATACAGATATTTTTTGTATGGTTATGGTGGTCCCATAAGAATTCGGAAATGTCTCAATTTTTTTAATTCATCTTGTCAATTCAATTTTTTCTTAAAAATTATCATATTCAAAAATCACTCAAGTTCCCGAATTTATACGAAAACATTGAGTCATTTGCAAAAGAAAATAAATTCTTAAACAAAAAGTATAGGCGTAAAACCGATTCCCGTTTTACCACGGTAGTGTAATATTAATTCGAGTTTCTTGCAACTTTTTAGGACTTATCTTATATACGGAAAGTAATTTGTTTTTGGTTATGATTCGGTTCAATGGGTCAAAAATTGTTATTTCCGGAAACCAGAGTATGTTGATTATTACACACTCTCAGCGGATTGAATGAAAAATTATTTCGAAAGAGCAAGGTTTTTATTTTTTCATCATTCCGATTTTTATATCGAGAGAAAAGTCGAAACTTCGAGAAATTAGTCACCTTCACTATCTTCTGAGCATAAAATTACTGAGTATTATATTTCTCTAAATGAACTGCCTGCTAAATAACGATAATGGTTAACGACCAAAGTTTTGTCCTTTTTGTCACCTATAGTGTTGAACATTACAGAAAATTGCCGGGATAAATGTAGGGTTCCATAAAACATTGTGTCGAGGAGTTACTTAGGCAAGGGAATAGTCAGTATATGACTCGTTACCCTCTTTTCTCGCATCCATCTAAAATGTGTCACGTTTGAAAAATCCAAGTAGTGAAACTGTGAAAATAATTTCAAATGTTCTCTAACCTTGTTGGGACGCTACTAGATGGCGCCACAAGTATGGTATCTTTTGTTGAAATTACTGTTTATTAAACACTTGAGATGGAATAAACATATAGAAAATAGTAGCAAAAGTCTCAGATATTTAATTTACAAATTCAAACCTTTGAGAGACATTTTAGATAAAGATAAACTCAAGAGGGTCTATCATGCACTGGTTGGCTCTCGACTAAATTTTCAACAAATGCGTGCACTCGGATAGTTGGAAGTTAGGACGCATTGCCTCTTCCGGCTAACTTAGACCGCCTATCCGAAGTACAGCATTGTCGCAAAATCTCAGCAACTCCGGAGCTCTTCATTTGTTTGGAAAACCAGCAGGAACGCGTCTGACATACGAATTCTTTCTCGATATTGTTGGTGTTGCCAACCAACGAGGTTCCATTAATTCGCATGCCAGGCCGAAGATCACTCACTACCAGATATACTATTTACACTTAAAACACTACTGAGCCATCCAGAAGTGAGGGCTTCTCTCCTGGGAATTGTCCGAGCCCTCGGGCGGCTCCTGGGTGACTGCCTAAAACAGCCATTTGAGCCTTCATTTATACCATTGCCGAACATTTAAGTCGGCCAATGGTATCGCGAAAGTGCTGGTAGGCGGAGCCTATTAGAGCTCTCGCCTCCAGATATACTCTCCGAGTATTTTTCCAAAACTTCAAAAACTATAGTATTTCTGGCAGATTATGACACGGCCCCCCTTTAAGGGATCGCTTGGCATGCGGAGGGAACGTCGTTGGATTTGCCCTGAAAAGGGCCAGTTCTCTCGAACGTGTATCTAAAAATAAAACCTAAAAGAAAACTATGTTACAGCTACTGGCTATCCAAAACTTGCAGATGTTGTTGCAGGCTTATCGTAGGAATTCCAGGTTACTCCTTTACGAAACTTTTATGGGATGTACCATATATCCACATTCGCTCATTATCCAGCTTCCAAAGAGGCGCCATATTCACTTCGCCCTTGCCCACTGGCTAAGACAACCAACCGTTGGCGAGGTAGCTTTCACTATGTCGAATTACCCCAGCCTCCTGGCTTGGGAACAACTGGCTGGCTGTGGAATGGAACACTACCATCAAACCCACGAAGGACATGTGCATCCTCGATTCCACTGGCATAACTCGCTTCAGAATCATTCCGAAAGTGCATCCAAGAAAACTTTCCGATAAGTATCTTCAAGTCCGAGTTACTGGAAAAGTTGTTAAGTTCTTCGAGGGCTCCGTCTCCCACTGGAAACGGTCGTAAACTCCTGTTTACTAGCCCCATGTTGGGCGCCATGTCAACAAATGCGTGCACACGGATAGTTGGAAGTTAGGACGCATTGCCTCTTCCGGCTAGCTCAGACCGCCTATCCGAAGTACAGCATTGTCGCAAAATCTCAGCAACTCTCAGCAACGGAGCTCTTCATTTATTTGGAAAACCAGCAGGAACGCGTCTGACATACGAATTCTTTCTCGATATTGTTGGTGTTGCCAACCAACGAGGTCCCATTAATTCGCATGCCAGGCCGAAGATCACTCACTACCAGAAATACTATTTACACTTAAAACACTACTGAGCCATCCAGAAGTGAGGGCTTCTCTCCTGGGAATTGTCCGAGCCCTCGGACGGCTCCTGGGTGACTGCCTAAAACAGCCATTTGAGCCTTCATTTATACCATTGCCGAACATTTAAGTCGGCCAATGGTATCGCAAAAGTGCTGGTAGGCGGAGCCTATTAGAGCTCTCGCCTCCAGATATACTCTCCGAGTATTTTTCCAAAACTTCAAAAACTATAGTATTTCTGGCAGATTATGACAAAATTATGGTATAATAGGATGGGGTGGGGCAATCAATACACATCTGCGAAAAATTAATATAATCCAAAAAATAATTTTGAAAATAATAATGAGAAAACCTTATGCATATCCATCTGATGATCTCTACATGGAAGCACAGGTTTTCGATATAAAACAATTATTTTACCGCTCCATCGTTATATACCAATTCAAAAATAAATCAGAACTTAAGACATTGTCACTCTCATATAATACGAGGAAACAGAATACACGTTACCAAACTCCATTTTCATCTAAAACAATTGGCCAACGCAGCTTTACATATCTTGCACCAAGAATGTATCAAATTCTACACGCAGATAAAAGAAAGGTAGGAATTAAATCTAACCACGAAAAACGTTAAGAATATGGACAAACTTTGATCGTAGTGAAATGTACTATTTAAAAACGTTGAGACAACCCTGAGGAAGTATTGCTAGGTAATGTAGTGATATTGATCGTTAAAAACAAAAAACGATCAACGGAGCATCGAGGTTATATTTACCACGACTACATAATATCGATTAATTATTTTATACTATAGTTCATTAGTGAATCTGGAATAGGAACCTATTCAACTGTCAGATTTGAACAGAGAACTTTGTACTTAAGTTCGCGGTATATGTTTCTTCCATCTGTAATATCACCTGTAGAGTATTTTTTACCACGACTAGCTAGTAAACTGATTATCGAACAGTTTACCGCACTCTCGCCCATCATATTGTAACCCAGTTCAGTATACAATACCATATCAAAATGAAACATTTGCTATTTTTCAAATTAGTTTTAGTCTTGTTTCAAACTACGAGTATGGCAAAATTTATGTGTAACCCTCAATATTCGTGATTATTATTGCCATACTCGTGGTTTGAAACAAGACTAAAACTAATATGGAAAATAGCAAATGGTAAATTTTGATATGGTTATACAATACCTGAACTGGGTTATAATATCACAGGGTTGAACAACCTAAAAAGATACCAAGAGTTAATATTTATCATTTATTTAAGAACAATCAGAATATACAAAACACAAGTTTTTGTAAAAAATGTAATTGTACCTACTTGTTTCATATGGGTAGCCAAAACATAATAATAAAAGTGATATAAATGAAATCACAATTTAAAAAACAGCTATTCCACAACATAACATGTTTGTCCAGTTCAAACATCATCTTCCTCAGAAATAAAATATTGATTGTGCACAATCAATATTGTTATCGATCGCATAGCTAATTTCAAAGTTTCATTTATGGAGAAAATTGGGCTGTATATCTGGAACAGTCTAAAAATAAAAATCCAACCTAATATAGGAATTGAATCGAATACATCTGGATGAGAATATGGTCAGAAAATTAGGAAAAAACTTAGATAGATTGGAGTTATCTTGAAAAACTCTTTCATTTCAAATTTTTTTTATATAATTACATAGTAAGTATGGATATTTTCTATTATTCTAAGTTTACCCTGAAATATAAGAACTTCACTTATATTTACCTTAACAAAAAGAATAAGTCCCTAGCTCTGATAGCCTGTAGATATAAGTATTCCTTATTTTCCCTGTGAATATAGACAGTAAAAGGGTGGCAATACTTCATTACTAGCTGATTCCCTGAAAACTGGAAGACGCTATATAGACTTGATTTGTTTTATATTGGTAGAATTCAAAATATCTAACATCTTATTTCTCTTCAAAGGTCTCTTACATGTTGTTATATCTTACTCCTAACATCTTCTGAAGGTGTTATTCAAACTGAAAAAAGAGATTCAGACTTTGACCAATAATGGATTGGCATAGCTACTTACCATACTCCATTAATTTAGCTGATGTTCAAACGCAGGAAAGCTTTCAATTATATCTTGATTGGACTTTTCTCTGTAGGCTGGAGTCAACCACGCTATATCTTCCTGTTCGCTTGGGGATAGTTCAGTAGTGAACTATTCTAGAAGGTGATTGGACTACATGAATATCCAATTTGTTGCCCATAAACGTATAAGGATCATAAAATAAATAAATGATCATATATTGAAGTAACACTTCACGTTCTGTTTCAGATTATTATTAAATATTAAATTGTTTATTATTGAAAGGCTGATATTGTTTGAATTTTTTCATGAGTCCATCATTATAAGTTCATCATATTTTTTTCTTATTACAGTAAGTAATGAGTGTTACGATCGCATAACGTTCCTCTATTATAATATTTTATATTGTTGACTTTTTATGATGGAATGAAACAATTTTTTCATTAAAGGAATGCTTTCACTCTGAATCGAATGTAAAGTCAAAAAGGTGGCATTTTCATCTGAAATAAATACAGTCACTCCGATCTTATGACGAATAAAAAAATACATCAGGTGACTTTATATTGCTTTCATTACTTTCGATGAATATAAAAAATTCTATCACCATCATTAAATGAATATTATCTTCATCAAATACATAAAGACTCTGAGTTGAATTGTTAAATCTATATGATTCTGTGTTTGTCTAATTTATTAAAATTTGTGAACCATTGCTGAACAGTGTCTGTTTTTTTTAATATGAAAATTGTTGTTTGCACTTTGCGTTTCTTTCTGGGAATGAACTACATTATTTTTCATTTTCTGGTATAGTCGGACAGAAAGTATGCCTAATCTTCTACCAATGCAATACCTGATAATTTTCTCTGATTTTAGTTATTTATTTTCTTCACAAAATCTGTGAAAAATAGAATACCACGACAGGAACAGTACAAACAACAATATTATCATATAGCACGACCGGTGATAATTTGAGAAAGAAGCGGAATAAATACCATTACAGGAGCAGTAAAAACGTTATCATATAATATACCACGACTCCTGGTGGTGTGAAAAGGTCGTTTCACTGAATTGTTCAGTTCTATCATTCAAGAAATATTATTCGTCTCAATAATGAGAAAAGCAAACAAGTTACATACCTTCAAGTAAAGGAAGTGAATGAATTCCAACTGTGTTCGTAATTCCGTTGATTTGTTTTTCATAATCAGGTTGTTTATTCTTCAGAGATACCATTCTTCGATGACCGGTATACTGAAACAGGAACACAAATTTGTAGATTCAAGACTTTTATCAAACTTTTATCTCGGTTTTTCTTATTGTTCAACTCATGGAAGTATTTACATTCAATTTACGTCCAGTATTGATTGCATCATATAAATTTTCTTCACACTCATCTATGCAGTCATACGCTGAAATCTTGTTCAGCTTATGAACGAGCCCATGATGTTCAATTATTGACTTCGGTCCATTGAACGTATAGAGAAGCGGCTAAAACAAATCGTATTTGAATGAGTTCTCTAAAATGTCATATCCGTATAGAATTATAGAATCCTTATTCAGAAATTCTGTTGACTAGAAACTCACCTTCAAGAGTAGCAATAAATTTCACTGCTCACTCACGATAATAATATACTCAGACCTCTCTACTGAGACGTTAGCTCGTAGAAAAATTAAACTCTAATAAATCTTCTTAGGTGTATGAACCCTCTCTCGCCCGGCAACTCAACTGAACGTTGAACGATAGTTTTAACAAATATAGCTTCATGTTTACCATTCTGTTCTGTAAGTATTACTTTCAGATCAATAAGTAAACATATTTTGATCTGAGGTATTACTACAAAACGCAATGAATTCGTGTGAATAATATCCACCTTGAATGAAAAGTAATGTTAAAATTTGATTCGTATTCAGATTCACTGAGAATGTAGTTATCATTACTGTTATTCCTTATAAACACAAAATGGTTAGTAATTATTTTATTCTATTGGCGATAACTACCGTTATAAACTTCAGTTGATACCTAATACTGGTAGCTGAATAATAAATACGACTACATTTTTGCCAGGAGGGTATGATGAACTATGACGCATCTTAGAGCGATTTTTACCGAAAAAAGATAGTTTCGTTTACCAGAATATTGGAGAACTATGAAAAATCTCAATAGGCTAAACTGTTATGGTACGAAGTAACGTTAATTTCAGTATCATCTATTTACTAATACACGAAATATTCAAACACATTTGATTGTTCACGTTCACTTTTGTAAGAGTACAGCTTACTATTCGGAGCTGCGAAAAAAAATTTCTTTGAGTTCTAAATGAATAAAAAGGATATTTTACCCCATTTTTTGGGCATTTTCGTTCAGTTCCACAATCAAAACCAACGAATATTTTGGAGTTGTTTCATTTCAGTATCGAAGTCTATCATTCACTTAGTTGAACGACTTTCTTATTTTTCTCCTAGATATAAATTATTTTTGTCAATAATTTTACAAAAATGTGTAATTTTCGCGAAATGGGTTTCCTTGCTTCATTCCATTTGAAATGAGAAATCTCCATCATTATCAATGTCAACTAATGAAGGTTTGGTTCAGCCGTCGACCAGTGAAAACTAATTATTACTTAAAATTCTGGATTCAGAAATAGAACTGAATTTCTTTTAAATGACACGCCCCTCGGGTTGCTCCTCCCACACGACTGGTGAGGAAAAGAGAGAGTATCATATAGCCAGTATGACATCTGGCACAGGGTCGGATCGGGAATGGGAAAAAATTAAACTCATTCGGGTCGATCAAAACTATGGAATATTATAACTTTTACAATTAATAGCTTATTTCAACAACATGTGTTCATCACTTGAAGGTCAATACTCCATAATATTTTTATATTAGGAAAAACCAAGAGGTGGCTCCAGAATGTTGGACGAGTTTCGTGTTTTCTGATATAATTCCATTCAAAATTGGTATATAGAAGCTTTTGGGTTTGGGAAGTCATAATTTTTTTTAATAATTCAATGTAGCGGCTCCAAAATAGCGGATGAAATTTCTGATTCTTGGTCTGATTCCATTTTGAGTTAGTAGTAGGTTTAGACGGTTTCTAATAATGAGGAGGGAGGAAAAGTGGTCTAACCTAACCTAGGGAGTTATTAGAATTCCAGGGTCTAACCTAACATGAGGGAAGTGATTTTGGACCTAACCCAACCTCTAATATTGAGGAGGGAGGAAAAGTGGTCTAACCTAACCTAGGGAGTTATTAGAATTCCAGGGTCTAACCTAACATGAGGGAAGTGATTTTGGACCTAAACCAACCCAACCTAACCTAACCTAACCTAACCGAACCGAACCCAACCTAACCTAACCTAACCTAACCTAACCTAACCTAACCTAACCTAACCTAACCTAACCTAACCTAACCTAAAATGAGGAGGGAGGAAAAGTGGTCTAACCAAACCTAGGGAGTTATTAGAATTCTAGGGTCTAACCTAACATGCAGGAAGTGATTTAGGACCTAACCTAACCTAACCTAACCTAACCTAACCTAACCTAACCTAACCTAACCTAACCTAACCTAACCTAACCTAACCTAACCTAACCTAACCTAACCTAACCTAACCTAACCTAACCTAACCTAACCTAACCTAACCTAACCTAACCTAACCTAACCTAACCTAACCTAACCTGACAGAAGTAATGGAAGTTATTAGAATTCCAGGGTCTAACCTAACATGCGGGGGGTGATTTAGGACCTAACCTAACCTAACCTAACCTAACCTAACCTAACCTGACAGAAGTAATGAAGTAATGGAAGTTATTAGAATTCCAGGGTCTAACCTAACCTGAGGGAAGTGATTGACGATCTAACCTAACCAAACCTAAGGAAAGTAATCTGACATAAGAGCTTACCTAACCTAACCTGATGGGGCGTAATGTGAGATCTAACCTAACCTGATGAGTGATTACAAATCGGTGGTCTAAGCTAACCTTATAAAGTTATTTGATGTCTGACTCAACCTAACCCAACCTAACCTGATATACAGTGTGTCCCACTTACCATGCTCACTATAGGTATCTTGGTTGGTTAAATGACACCTTACCTAACCTAATCTAACCTAACCTGACAGAAGTAATGGAAGTTATTAGAATTCCAGGGTCTAACCTAACATGCGGGGGGTGATTTAGGACCTAACCTAACCTAACCTAACCTGACAGAAGTAATGAAGTAATGGAAGTTATTAGAATTCCAGGGTCTAACCTAACCTGAGGAAAGTGATTGACGATCTAACCTAACCTAACCTAACCTAAGGAAAGTAATCTGACATAAGAGCTTACCTAACCTAACCTGATGAGGCGTAATGTGAGATCTAACCTAACCTGATGAGTGATTACAAATCGGTGGTCTAAGCTAACCTTATAAAGTTATTTGATGTCTGACTCAACCTAACCCAACCAAACCTGATATACAGTGTGTCCCACTTACCATGCTCACTATAGGTATCTTGGTCGGTTAAATGACACCAAATGTGGAGTTTATCAAGGCCAACTAAAATGTGAAAAAATGTTTTGATAAAATCTTTTCTACTTTTTTTTTCTTACGCATATAACAAATTTTGATCATTTTCATGTCTCTTGCAAGTGAATTTTGACCCACTTCTGGCGGTCCTACTAACTTGAAATGTGGCAGATGTTCATAATTCCGGCAACAATGCACTATGAAATTTTTATTGATATAAAAAATAAAAAATGGCGGCGCCTCCTATATGGCGGACGAGATTTGTGATTATGGTCCGATTCCTTTCAAAATTGGTTTCTGAGGTCGGAGATCATGATTCTTTTGTTAAAATTTATGAATTCAAGATGGCGACTCCAAAATAGTTCTTGTTTTTGTAGAAATGACGATAACTCTGTTGTTATCAGCAAAAAATTATTACTGTGACATATCATCTGTAAGAGAAAAAAAAGTTATTCATAACTAAGTTATAGTGAGCTATGACCTACATTTGAAAAATGAAAGTTGGTACTGATATCTCAAATTCTAGAAGAGTTGGTATGAATTTCATATTCTTTTCGAAATCTCATTGAAAAACTGCCATGAGAATGTGAAATTCCTATTCGAACATTTTCATGAATAGAGAAGTTACGGAGGAGACATGAAAATGATCAAAATCAATTTTTTGCGTATAAAACAAAAACGAATAGATTTTATCAAATAATTTTTCACATTATAGTTGGCCTTGATAAACTTCACATTTGGTGTCATTTAACCGACCTCGTATCTCTTACCATTAAAAATATACCCATGGTGGGACACACTGTATTCATCGATGGTTGCATCCTTTCAATAAATATATGATTCAAAATAGTATCCATTTCAAATGTAAAATTTATTTTAATTTAGAATTTTTTTTTCAAAAAACTTTGAGTCAAAGGTTGGAGCAAAGGTTGGTGTAAAGGTTGATGCAGTTTCAATGCATTTTAAATGGGAAATTGATTTTTTCTCTGATCGTTTTTAATTTCATTTTGAGATTTTTTTGCACTATACTTTGGTTCAAAGGTTGAGTTATAGTTTTAAAGAGAAACATTCTCAATTGAAAATTGAATCAGCAAAAAATTATTACTGTGACATATCATCTGTAAGAGAAAAAAAAGTTATTCATAACTAAGTTATAGTGAGCTATGACCTACATTTGAAAAATGAAAGTTGGTACTGATATCTCAAATTCTAGAAGAGTTGGTATGAATTTCATATTCTTTTCGAAATCTCATTGAAAAACTGCCATAAGAATGTGAAATTCCTATTCGAATATTTTCTTGAATAGAGAAGTTACGGAGGAGACATAAAAATGATCAAAATCTGTTTTTTGCATATAAAACAAAAACGAATAGATTTTATCAAATAATTTTTCACATTATAGTTGGCCTTGATAAACTTCACATTTGGTGTCATTTAACCGACCTCGTATCTCTCACCATTAAAAATATACCCATGGTGGGACACGCTGTATTCATCGATGGTTGCATCCTTTCAATAAATACATGATTCAAAATAGTATTCATTTCAGATGTAAAATTTATTTTAATTTTGAATTTTTTTTTCAATAAACTTTGAGTCAAAGGTTGGAGCAAAGGTTGGTGTAAAGGTTGATGCAGTTTCAATGCATTTTAAATGGGAAATTGATTTTTTCTCTGATCGTTTTTAATTTCATTTTGAGATTTTTTTTGCACTATACTTTGGTTCAAAGGTTGAGTTATAGTTTTAAAGAGAAACATTCTCAATTGAAAATTGAATCAGCAAAAAATTATTACTGTGACATATCATCTGTAAGAGAAAAAAAGGTTGAGTTATAGTTTTAAAGAGAAACATTCTCAATTGAAAATTGAATCAATACATGACTCCTCTGGAAATGGAAAAACGCTACGATAAAATTGAAGTTACTTTTTTTGTAATTTCTAACAGAAAACAACTACTTCCCCAGCAAAAGCTACACTGGACATTGAACTACATCTGATAGATATTGAGAAACGCCCTATATAACTTGAGAAAAAATCTGAAAGTGAAAATTTGAATTTTCATTCAGATAGTTGATTAATTATTAAATGTCCAGTTTTCATTGGAAATTCTTATCTATGAATGAGATAAGTGAGAATGTTATTCAGAAGTGTCACTCACAGAAAATCACTCATTCCATTGATGCATGAATTGCATCTCTTTTGCTAGGCCTCCAATACATTTTGGTCGACAAAAATCTATTTCACTCTTCTAAGATCATCAGGGAGGTCGGAAGAATTGGAAAACACACTCTTCAGAAGCAATTTCACACTGTAATGGGGAATTGTTGGAGTTATAGGTTTATGCATAGGTTGAAAAATTACCAGACAACTTTGATGAAAATCGTACATGGAGTTTTAGTAAAATTGATAATTATTAGGTTGGTGTGGTATACTTGCACTATACGATGGCTTACCTACTCATGTTTACCATTATTCAGTATCAAACTGCTATACAATGCACATTGTAAAGCAAGAAGAAGACATAGTGGTGGAAAATTTAGATGAAAAAATCGGGGATGGGATGAATGGGGGAAAATCATTACAACATGAGCCACTTCTACCCTCTTCTGTTCGAGGATTGTTGATTGGGCCATCAAATTGTGGCAAGACCAAGAGCAAGAGCCAGTTATTACATATTATCACATGTACTTAGTGTTATTACGGGTAGTTGGAGGGTAATTGGGGTAATTGAATATTTTCATGACCACTTGTAATTAGATGTAACCAGTTGTACTTACTATTGTTGTGCACTATTGGTGTAATTACAGTGTAATTAGAACCAGTAATTACATATCATTACATGTACTTAGTGTTATTACGAGTAGTTGGAGGGTAATTGGGGTAATTGAATATTTTCATGACCACTTGTAATTAGATGTACTCACTATTGTTGTGCACTATTGGTGTATTTACAGTGTGATTAGAGAGAATTACATGTCATTATATGTACTTAATGTTATTACGAGTAATTGGGGGGTAATTGAATATTTTCATTACCTGGTTCACTTGTAATCAAATGTAGCTAGTTGTACTTACTATTATTGTGCAATATGGGGGTAATTGATGGATGGTAATTGGAGGGTAATAATAGGGATAATTGAAGAGTTTTTTTTCACTACTACAATTGATTATTTCAATTACACTCTAGTTAAATAAAACACTCTGTTTGAAGATGGTCAAAAGCTTTGGTCATCTTCAAACACATAGTGGTATTTAGAATCATCCATACTCTATTGAAATTTTTCATTACCACTTACAAATTACTTTCAATTACATGGATCAGTCATATTAGTCTTTATGTACACTTGGTGACAAAGTCCCAACATATTTAAATCTTTGAATGGGTTTATAAAGAAAAAAATACACATTTGTCAATTTTTTTTATTAGGACAGGTATATTTTTCATAATGGTACACACTGTAATTGATGCAATTTCGTGGTTCTGTGGAAACATCATGGCACGCTCTCCAACGTTATATTGTCGAATTTCTTCATCATTTCAATTTCTTCTTCATACTGTTGAATTTTCATTTGAAGTATTCTTATATTTGTCAAATGCTTTTCCAGTAAACTTTCAATTTTCATGACGACACGGTTGGAACTTTTCAATCCACACTCATGAATCAGATGTAAGTTTGTTTGAAATGGTACGAAGATGTTTTTCGATTTAAGATGGACATATCCCAAAGCCTGTATTCATACTCTTGAATGGCAACGACTTTGATGTGGGGGTAATTCAGTTTAAATCAATCACAGTACACGGATGTTGTTAGTCACACCCTGCGTGCACATGGTCATGCCCCCATATGTACTAGGTTATTTGTTCGACCTTTATGGAGTTTCTGCGGGTGGATGTCAGAGGGTACCATGTGCTCGATGACGTCAGACATGGCCTTCGGGTCACGTTGGTGGGTGTTAGAGGGCGAAATATGACCCCACCCCTTTTCTAACAAAATACCCCTACCTCTCAAAGAGTATATAAAAGGCAAGTGAGGAGCTATTCCATTACAGTTTTCCCAGTTGAGTGGCTTCATTCGAAATACTCAAACGTTTCTTCCCACTAACAAAACTGGAAAATTCATATTTCTCATCATCATCGTTGGTGCAAATTTTCAAAATATGTATCAAGTTCACGTGCAAGTTGAAGAAAACTCAAATTTCACAATGAAAAATGTCTGCATTCGAGAAGAATACAATAGAATCCATTACATGTTTGCTTGGGTATATGCCTACAAAAAATCACGAAGTAAATTCTGGGAGTATTTTGCTATTGATCGAAGTCGCTTCAAGAGGCGTATTGGAGAAGGTGAGAAGATATTGTCACCTATTCTGAATGAAAACCACAGGAGAAATATTTATAAATCAAGATTCATCAACTGTGATCTTGATGATGAGAAATAATAATATCATTCAAAATACTCAAACGTTTCTTCCCACTTACACAACTCGAAAATTCATATTTACCCTGGCCCACATTCATGTATCACTCAAATATTGTTTTGTGTTATAGTAAAATAGTCTGTTTGAAGATGGCCAAACCTTTTGACCATCTTCAAGCCATAACTATGATGTAAAAAATTATCCAATGGAAACATCCGAATATTATGTAATAGGATGGTTGAATCTTTGTTTAATGAAATAATTTTTTTGAAAATTTCTGTATACTTGGAATATTACAACATGTATTAGCGAATTAAATGGTTATATCCAAAATTATTTCTCAAAATTGTCATTGTGAAGGTAACTTTGTGAGAAGAAAGATGAATAGAGGCATAGATAAATTTGGACGTAAGAGAAAATGTGGATACGGATCAACGGTATCAATTTCAAGTTGTCAACAGATGGGCAATATGATATGCAGGGGAAAACGCTGAAAAATACCGGTAGACCTGTTGATGGAGAGGATTGTGTGATCCGTTCATATCTCGATGATGAAATAAAAAACGTAAAGGACCTAATGCTTGCAGCTATTCAATCTTCTCTGCAAATAGCATTAACTAATATATCAATAAAGGATGAACGAATCATTGCAGCTGTAGAAGCTTTCATGTATTCGATAGAATCGATGAAACATGTTGATCAAATTCAAGTTATCAACACAGGAGGACTTGGGAGCATGCAGAGAAAAATGAATGCAGAGAGAAATCAATTGATGGGACCTGTATAATATTCATATAAAAAATTAAATAAAGATGAGTTTCATCATAATCGTGTTTTATTCTTTATTTACATGAAAAACGTTAGATGACAAATTGATTAATATATGAGATCCTACACTGAATGTTGAGTGAGTCAAATTCGACATGGCTATATCTTTTCCTTTGAATCAGAATTCTTCATTTTTATCACTTCTAATAAATTATATGTGAAAAAAAAACTAGTGTATGTTTTCCATATTTTATTAATAATTATACAACTTACTGAAAATAAAATGTAATACATTTAAATGAGAATATTAAATCATAGCACTTTTGTCTATCCATGAATTGTGTTCACTCAGAAAACCTAACCACTTGAAATATAGTTTATTTCCTTTTCTTCTCAATACTTTTTCAACTAGATATACGTCAGCATTGTGCGCTTTCAATAGTTCTGATTCATAAAATCATCCTTTAATCGAGCTCCCATCCATGTCTTCAATCATATAAGTTATGGGGTGTGTTTGGTTAATTTTAATAATTTTAAATAGTTCTGTTGTAAGATTGGCAGTGTAACCTTTTTCGAATATATTCTTATACTTGCTTATACGTACAATGTCATTAACTCGAAATTTAGGTGTTCTTTGTTTCGTGTGGTGTGCACTCATTATCTTCATTCCTTTGGCGCCTTTGAATTTAATTTTTGTTGTAGACTTCACATCGATGGGTTTCATACCTATTGTATGGTGGATTTTGTTGTTATATTTCTTTGTTAATATAGGTAGAATATCCAGCCATTTGTGATGCCCCATCATTGAAAATTTTCTGTAAAGCCACGTCTTCATTGTCCGAATTACTCTTTCTGCTATGGCCGCCTTCATTGTACTAAATGTGGAATAATGGTTGATGTTATATTTCCGCATAAGCGATGAGAAACTACTATTGAAAAATTCTCTTCTTTGATCGCTTTGTAGATGTTTTGGAGAATATTTGGCTTTTTTCAATACAATTGCCATTGCATCAGTTACAGCTGTACCAGTTTTACTTTTAACGGGTACTGTCCATAGGTATTTGGAGTAGCAATCAATCACCACAAGAATATAACGATGTCCTTTGTTACTTTTAGAATAGGGTTGTAATTCAGCAAGATCAATTTGCCATTGCCAAACTGATTAAAATTTTGCGTTTGTATCAATATATTATACCTTCTTCTCATAAATCCTCAATTATCGAAATTATTTCATTGTCATGACCTGTATGGCCGGCTGACTTTGAAGCCATCAATAGTCGTAGGCGGTCTACTAACTCTTAAGGTGAATTCCAGTACACCTAATTCACAGGTTTGCGATCATACATTTTCTGCATTTTTTCATCATACATAATCGAATTTTTTCATTTCCAGAATGATAACAATCTGTTCTTCACTTCCAAAATCAATGAGGTTATTTTTATGATCCAAAATACGTACAGTAATGTTGTCGATAGACTGACGTCCTTCCGGGCTGATTGGCATATAAATAATATTGTGCGGCTCCTTTGTGAGATTGTATCCGGGCTCAACATCGAGATCGAATGAATAGAGAATGTGATTTTCTTCATTATTGACATATGAACCAGAGATGATATTGCATTCCAAACGAATGAGTCGAACAGTTGTAATATTCACAGGAAATGTTGATTCATGCAGCTTATTCCGTTCAAACACCAGACGATCGAACCCCAACATTCGACCTATTGAATTTTTATGGGTCAGATCGATTTCATATATTGATTGCATCATACATTTGAATGTATTATTGTTGGCTCGAAGACTGAATATATCATCCAATTTGATATCGTCCTGCTTTTTGCCGTGAAGCACTTCAGATTCAATTTTCTTTTGAATAACAACATTTAACTCTTCTATCTCGTATGCACCACATGGTATTCTAGTGGAGTAATCTGTCCACTTGAAAAGAAGTGTGTCTGAGCCATCATCTTCAATGACCCTGATGCCGATTATGTTGTTATTTTTCGTGATGTTATTGATAGTGTTGCATCCATAGAATCCTATTAGCCCCAAGCCATAACGGGCATTCCTATCCAATTCAATGGGTGGGTAAAAATCCGCGCTAAGAACACTTTTTCCCACAACTTGTAACTCAAACTTGTGTGACATGACTGAGGACTCATCTATGACATCACATCAATTTATTGTTGTCTGCAACACATGGGAGATAACCTGCTTCGTTTTTTCGGAGACGTTTCATTGAGATCCATTTCATTTTTATTGGCACCAATATTCGTATCATTAATATTGCAATAACAACAGAATATTTTTCTCGGTACAGGACCATCATTCACATCAGAATCGGAAATATCATCACTTTCATTGGTAGCATGATGTTCGCTACAATATCTATATTTCATCATGTCCGGATCATCTTGCAGATGTTTGGGTAACTTTTTCCAAACCCAAGCAATCTCATGTGCTGCACATGCAAGTATTACTTCTTTAGGCAAATTTGAGAGCATCACTCGATCCATTTTTGTCAAGGTGCGATATTTCGAAAACATCTTGAGGGAATATCCCATCCTTTTAATATCCTCTCGATCCATTTTTGGTGTGACATCCATTTTATGATTGGGAGAGAAATTTTAAGCACAAGTGACAACATAAAACTGTATTGAACTTCTGCTGGCGCTCATAGTTATATAGAATTTTAACATTCGATACTTTTTGAAAGTATTGAACCAACTCCATTGGTGGGGAACTGATCTCGTCTCGAGACATAAAGCAGACAAAGAACTTGAATACGCAGCTTGGGATAGGGTTAAATCGAAGGACGTTAGAATTGGAGAAAGGACAGCTGCTTTACCAGTAACCAACATTATGAAAACAAAGAGGCGTTTCGGTATGGGATGTAGTATGGATGCTGACAAGAAGAAGAAAAGGAAAAATCATCCCAAGAAAATAAAAAACAATATAAAAAGAGTCACATTTGGTGCTGGTGTGGTTCATAAAGTGCGAAATGTGTTGATAACTTGAATTTGATCAACATGTTTCATCGATTCTATCGAATACATGAAAGCTTCTACAGCTGCAATGATTCGTTCATCCTTCATTGAAATATTAGTTAATGCTATTTGCAGAGAAGATTGAATAGCTGCAAGCATTAAGTCCTTTACGTTTTTTATTTCATCATCGAGATATGAACGGATCACACAATCCTCTCCATCAACAGGTCTACCGGTATTTTTCAGCGTTTTCCCCTGCATATCATATTGCCCATCTGTTGACAACTTGAAATTGATACCGTTGATCCGTATCCACATTTTCTCTTACGTCCAAATTTATCTATGCCTCTATTCATCTTTCTTCTCACAAAGTTACCTTCACAATGACAATTTTGAGAAATAATTTTGGATATAACCATTTAATTCGCTAATACATGTTGTAATATTCCAAGTATACAGAAATTTTCAAAAAAATTATTTCATTAAACAAAGATTCAACCATCCTATTACATAATATTCGGATGTTTCCATTGGATAATTTTTTACATCATAGTTATGGCTTGAAGATGGTCAAAAGGTTTGGCCATCTTCAAACAGACTATTTTACTATAACACAAAACAATATTTGAGTGATACATGAATGTGGGCCAGGGTAAATATGAATTTTCGAGTTGTGTAAGTGGGAAGAAACGTTTGAGTATTTTGAATGATATTATTATTTCTCATCATCAAGATCACAGTTGATGAATCTTGATTTATAAATATTTCTCCTGTGGTTTTCATTCAGAATAGGTGACAATATCTTCTCACCTTCTCCAATACGCCTCTTGAAGCGACTTCGATCAATAGCAAAATACTCCCAGAATTTACTTCGTGATTTTTTGTAGGCATATACCCAAGCAAACATGTAATGGATTCTATTGTATTCTTCTCGAATGCAGACATTTTTCATTGTGAAATTTGAGTTTTCTTCAACTTGCACGTGAACTTGATACATATTTTGAAAATTTGCACCAACGATGATGATGAGAAATATGAATTTTCCAGTTTTGTTAGTGGGAAGAAACGTTTGAGTATTTCGAATGAAGCCACTCAACTGGGAAAACTGTAATGGAATAGCTCCTCACTTGCCTTTTATATACTCTTTGAGAGGTAGGGGTATTTTGTTAGAAAAGGGGTGGGGTCATATTTCGCCCTCTAACACCCACCAACGTGACCCGAAGGCCATGTCTGACGTCATCGAGCACATGGTACCCTCTGACATCCACCCGCAGAAACTCCATAAAGGTCGAACAAATAACCTAGTACATATGGGGGCATGACCATGTGCACGCAGGGTGTGACTAACAACATCCGTGTACTGTGATTGATTTAAACTGAATTACCCCCACATCAAAGTCGTTGCCATTCAAGAGTATGAATACAGGCTTTGGGATATGTCCATCTTAAATCGAAAAACATCTTCGTACCATTTCAAACAAACTTACATCTGATTCATGAGTGTGGATTGAAAAGTTCCAACCGTGTCGTCATGAAAATTGAAAGTTTACTGGAAAAGCATTTGACAAATATAAGAATACTTCAAATGAAAATTCAACAGTATGAAGAAGAAATTGAAATGATGAAGAAATTCGACAATATAACGTTGGAGACGGTGAGAGCGTGCCATGATGTTTCCACAGAACCACGAAATTGCATCAATTACAGTGTGTACCATTATGAAAAATATACCTGTCCTAATAAAAAAAATTGACAAATGTGTATTTTTTTCTTTATAAACCCATTCAAAGATTTAAATATGTTGGGACTTTGTCACCAAGTGTACATAAAGACTAATATGACTGATCCATGTAATTGAAAGTTATTTGTAAGTGGTAATGAAAAATTTCAATAGAGTATGGATGATTCTAAATACCACTATGTGTTTGAAGATGACCAAAGCTTTTGACCATCTTCAAACAGAGTGTTTTATTTAACTAGAGTGTAATTGAAATAATCAATTGTAGTAGTGAAAAAAAACTTTTCAATTATCCCTATTATTACCCTCCAATTACCATCTATCAATTACCCCCCTATTGCACAATAATAGTAAGTACAACTAGCTACATTTGATTACAAGTGAACCATGTAATGAAAATATTCAATTACCCCCCAATTAATCGTAATAACATTAAGTACATATAATGACATGTAATTCTCTCTAATCACACTGTAAATACACCAATAGTGCACAACAATAGTGAGTACATCTAATTACAAGTGGTCATGAAAATATTCAATTACCCCAATTACCCTCCAACTACTCGTAATAACACTAAGTACATGTAATGATATGTAATTACACTGTAATTACACCAATAGTGCACAACAATAGTAAGTACAACTGGTTACATCTAATTACAAGTGGTCATGAAAATATTCAATTACCCCAATTACCCTCCAACTACCCGTAATAACACTAAGTACATGTGATAATATGTAATAACTGGCTCTTGCTCTTGGTCTTGCCACAATTTGATGGCCCAATCAACAATCCTCGAACAGAAGAGGGTAGAAGTGGCTCATGTTGTAATGATTTTCCCCCATTCATCCCACCCCCGATTTTTTCATCTAAATTTTCCACCACTATGTCTTCTTCTTGCTTTACAATGTGCATTGTATAGCAGTTTGATACTGAATAATGGTAAACATGAGTAGGTAAGCCATCGTATAGTGCAAGTATACCACACCAACCTAATAATTATCAATTTTACTAAAACTCCATGTACGATTTTCATCAAAGTTGTCTGGTAGTTTTTCAACCTATGCATAAACCTATAACTCCAACAATTCCTCATTACAGTGTGAAATTGCTTCTGAAGAGTATGTTTTCCAATTCTTCCGACCTCCCTGATGATCTTAGAAGAGTGAAATAGATTTTTGTCGACCAAAATGTATTGGAGGCCTAACAAAAGAGATGCAATTCATGCATCAATGGAATGAGTGATTTTCTGTGAGTGACACTTCTGAATAACATTCTCACTTATCTCATTCATAGATAAGAATCTCCAATGAAAACTGGACATTTAATAATTAATCAACTATCTGAATGAAAATGCAAAATTTTCACTTTCAGATTTTTTCTCAAGTTATATAGGGCGTTTCTCAATATCTATCAGATGTAGTTCAATGTCCAGTGTAGCTTTTGCTGGGGAAGTAGTTGTTTTCTGTTAGAAATTACAAAAAAAGTAACTTCAATTTTATCGTAGCGTTTTTCCATTTCCAGAGGAGTCATGTATTGATTCAATTTTCAATTGAGAATGTTTCTCTTTAAAACTATAACTCAACCTTTTTTTCTCTTACAGATGATATGTCACAGTAATAATTTTTTGCTGATTCAATTTTCAATTGAGAATGTTTCTCTTTAAAACTTTAACTCAACCTTTGAACCAAAGTATAGTGCAAAAAAAAATCTCAAAATGAAATTAAAAACGATCAGAGAAAAAATCAATTTCCAATTTAAAATGCATTGAAACTGCATCAACCTTTACACCAACCTTTGCTCCAACCTTTGACTCAAAGTTTATTGAAAAAAAAATTCTAAATTAAAATAAATTTTACATCTGAAATGAATACTATTTTGAATCATGTATCGATGAATACAGCGTGTCCCACCATGGATATATTTTTAATGGTGAGAGATACGAGGTCGGTTAAATGACACCAAATGTGAAGTTTATCAAGGCCAACTATAATGTGAAAAATTATTTGATAAAATCTATTCGTTTTTGTTTTATATGCAAAAAACAGATTTTGATCATTTTCATGTCTCCTCCGTAACTTCTCTATTCAAGAAAATATTCGAATAGGAATTTCACATTCTTATGGCAGTTTTTCAATGAGATTTCGAAAAGAATATGAAATTCTTACCAACTCTTCTAGAATTTGAGATATCAGTACCAACTTTCATTTTTCAAATGTAGGTCATGGCTCACTATAACTTAGTTATGAATAACTTTTTTTTCTCTTACAGATGATATGTCACAGTAATAATTTTTTGCTGATTCAATTTTCAATTGAGAATGTTTCTCTTTAAAACTATAACTCAACCTTTGAACCAAAGTATAGTGCAAAAAAATCTCAAAATGAAATTAAAAACGATCAGAGAAAAAATCAATTTCCCGTTTAAAATGCATTGAAACTGCATCAACCTTTACACCAACCTTTGCTCCAACCTTTGACTCAAAGTTTTTTGAAAAAAAAATTCTAAATTAAAATAAATTTTACATTTGAAATGGATACTATTTTGAATCATATATTTATTGAAAGGATGCAACCATCGATGAATACAGTGTGTCCCACCATGGGTATATTTTTAATGGTAAGAGATACGAGGTCGGTTAAATGACACCAAATGTGAAGTTTATCAAGGCCAACTATAATGTGAAAAAATTATTTGATAAAATCTATTCGTTTTTGTTTTATACGCAAAAAATAGATTTTGATAATTTTCATGTCTCCTCCGTAACTTTTCTATTCATGAAAATATTCGAATAGGAATTTCACATTCTTATGGCAGTTTTTCAATGAGATTTCGAAAAGAATATGAAATTCATACCAACTCTTCTAGAATTTGAGATATTAGTACCAACTTTCATTTTTCAAATGTAGGTCATAGCTCACTATAACTTAGTTATGAATAACTTTTTTTTCTCTTACAGATGATATGTCACAGTAATAATTTTTTGCTGATAACAACAGAGTTATCGTCATTTCTACAAAAACAAGAACTATTTTGGAGTCGCCATCTTGAATTCATAAATTTTAACAAAAGAATCATGATCTCCGACCTCAGAAACCAATTTTGAAAGGAATCGGACCATAATCACAAATCTCGTCCGCCATATAGGAGGCGCCGCCATTTTTTATTTTTTATATCAATAAAAATTTCATAGTGCATTGTTGCCGGAATTATGAACATCTGCCACATTTCAAGTTAGTAGGACCGCCAGAAGTGGGTCAAAATTCACTTGCAAGAGACATGAAAATGATCAAAATTTGTTATATGCGTAAGAAAAAAAAAGTAGAAAAGATTTTATCAAAACATTTTTTCACATTTTAGTTGGCCTTGATAAACTCCACATTTGGTGTCATTTAACCGACCAAGATACCTATAGTGAGCATGGTAAGTGGGACACACTGTATATCAGGTTAGGTTGGGTTAGGTTGAGTCAGACATCAAATAACTTTATAAGGTTAGCTTAGACCACCGATTTGTAATCACTCATCAGGTTAGGTTAGATCTGACATTACGCCCCATCAGGTTAGGTTAGGTAAGCTCTTATGTCAGATTACTTTCCTTAGGTTAGGTTGGGTTAGGTTAGATCGTCAATCACTTCCCTCAGGTTAGGTTAGACCCTGGAATTCTAATAACTTCCATTACTTCATTACTTCTGTCAGGTTAGGTTAGGTTAGGTTAGGTCCTAAATCTCTCCCCGCATGTTAGGTTAGACCCTGGAATTCTAATAACTTCCATTACTTCTGTCAGGTTAGGTTAGGTTAGGTTAGGTGTCATTTAACCGACCAAGATACCTATAGTGAGCATGGTAAGTGGGACACACTGTATATCAGGTTAGGTTGGGTTAGGTTGAGTCAGACATCAAATAACTTTATAAGGTTAGCTTAGACCACCGATTTGTAATCACTCTTTAAAACTATAACTCAACCTTTGAACCAAAGTATAGTGCAAAAAAATCTCAAAATGAAATTAAAAACGATCAGAGAAAAAATCAATTTCCCATTTAAAATGCATTGAAACTGCATCAACCTTTACACCAACCTTTGCTCCAACCTTTGACTCAAAGTTTTTTGAAAAAAAAATTCTAAATTAAAATAAATTTTACATTTGAAATGGATACTATTTTGAATCATATATTTATTGAAAGGATGCAATCATCGATGAATACAGTGTGTCCCACCATGGGTATATTTTTAATGGTAAGAGATACGAGGTCGGTTAAATGACACCAAATGTGAAGTTTATCAAGGCCAACTATAATGTGAAAAAATTATTTGATAAAATCTATTCGTTTTTGTTTTATACGCAAAAAATAGATTTTGATCATTTTCATGTCTCCTCCGTAACTTCTCTATTCATGAAAATATTCGAATAGGAATTTCACATTCTTATGGCAGTTTTTCAATGAGATTTCGAAAAGAATATGAAATTCATACCAACTCTTCTAGAATTTGAGATATTAGTACCAACTTTCATTTTTCAAATGTAGGTCATAGCTCACTATAACTTAGTTATGAATAACTTTTTTTTCTCTTACAGATGATATGTCACAGTAATAATTTTTTGCTGATAACAACAGAGTTATCGTCATTTCTACAAAAACAAGAACTATTTTGGAGTCGCCATCTTGAATTCATAAATTTTAACAAAAGAATCATGATCTTCGACCTCAGAAACCAATTTTGAAAGGAATCGGACCATAATCACAAATCTCGTCCGCCATATAGGAGGCGCCGCCATTTTTTATTTTTTATATCAATAAAAATTTCATAGTGCATTGTTGCCGGAATTATGAACATCTGCCACATTTCAAGTTAGTAGGACCGCCAGAAGTGGGTCAAAATTCACTTGCAAGAGACATGAAAATGATCAAAATTTGTTATATGCGTAAGAAAAAAAAAGTAGAAAAGATTTTATCAAAACATTTTTTCACATTTTAGTTGGCCTTGATAAACTCCACATTTGGTGTCATTTAACCGACCAAGATACCTATAGTGAGCATGGTAAGTGGGACACACTGTATATCAGGTTAGGTTGGGTTAGGTTGAGTCAGACATCAAATAACTTTATAAGGTTAGCTTAGACCACCGATTTGTAATCACTCATCAGGTTAGGTTAGATCTCACATTACGCCCCATCAGGTTAGGTTAGGTAAGCTCTTATGTCAGATTACTTTCCTTAGGTTAGGTTAGGTTAGGATAGATCATCAATCACTTCCCTCAGGTTAGGTTAGACCCTGGAATTCTAATAACTTCCATTACTTCATTACTTCTGTCAGGTTAGGTTAGGTTAGGTTAGGTTAGGTCCTAAATCACCCCCCCCCCCCGCATGTTAGGTTAGACCCTGGAATTCTAATAACTTCCATTATTTCTGTCAGGTTAGGTTAGGTAAGGTTAGGTTAGGTTAGGTTAGGTTAGGTCCTAAATCACTTCCTGCATGTTAGGTTAGACCCTAGAATTCTAATAACTCCTTAGGTTAGGTTAGACCACTTTTCCTCCCTCCTCATTTTAGGTTATGTTAGGTTAGGTTAGGTTAGGTTAGGTTAGGTTAGGTTAGGTTAGGTTAGGTTAGGTTAGGTTAGGTTAGGTTAGGTTAGGTTAGGTTAGGTTAGGTTAGGTTAGGTTAGGTTAGGTTAGGTTAGGTTAGGTTAGGTTAGGTTAGGTTAGGTTAGGTTAGGTTAGGTTAGGTTAGGTTAGGTTAGGTTAGGTTAGGTTAGGTTAGGTTAGGTTAGGTTAGGTTAGGTTAGGTTAGGTTAGGTTCGGTTCGGTTAGGTTAGGTTAGGTTAGGTTCGGTTCGGTTAGGTTAGGTTAGGTTAGGTTAGGTTGGGTTAGGTCCAAAATCACTTCCCTCATGTTAGGTTAGACCCTGGAATTCTAATAACTCCCTAGGTTAGGTTAGACCACTTTTCCTCCCTCCTCATTATTAGAGGTTGGGTTAGGTCCAAAATCACTTCCCTCATGTTTGGTTAGACCCTGGAATTCTAATAACTCCCTAGGTTAGGTTAGACCACTTTTCCTCCCTCCTCATTATTAGAAACCGTCTAAACCTACTACTTGAGTTGGTATAGGTATAGGGATTTTTGTGGTCAGAGATCATGATTTTTTTGTCAATGTTTGATAATTCGAAATGACAGCTACAAAACGGTGAACGAATAATTATTGTCCGAGTCCTTTCAAAATTAGAATGTAGGGGTTCTTTGGATCGGTGATTTTGACTCTTTTTGTCAAAATAAAAAAATTCAAGATGGCGGCCCCGAGATTTGAGGTCAGATTCTATTCAAAATTTGTATCTAGGAGTTTTTGGAATAGGAGATGAGTTTTTCAAAGTTAAATAATTCAATATGACATATTTTACGAATGATCTAAAGAAAATATCCGTTTTCAGTGCATTTGAATAAAATCTTGTCTTTTTCCATTCATAGTTTTCAGGAAATACACTCTCCACTTCGTCAGGGCTATTTAGCGAGAATTTCGGAGTTAATGGCATATTTTTACGCATATTACTAAATAACTTGTTCTTGTGACTCCCATATCGGCAACTTCGTTCTACATTGGTTTCCGATACAACGGTTTATTTGGGCGGCGCAGCGTTTTTGATGTTCCTTTGAAGTTGAAAGGCTACAGCGGACTTTTCTTGAATGTTTCAATGGGGCAGCGCGACAAGATAAACAAACGAAACATTGACTTGATACCAGGTGATTGTTACGGCTTTGTTTGTTTCTTTGGCGGCATTTATATCGAGAATAGTAATTATTCGAATTTATTCACTCCATTTTTTTATTTTCATTAATGATTCTATGTTGAAGAAGAATCACAATTATTTTCATCAAATTCAAGGACGACTTGCGATTGAGTTATAGATACATACGAGAAATGATTTCAATGTAAAAAGAATTCACAGAGGCGTTTGTGTCTGGGAATCAATAGAAAGCATTTTATGTAAATTGCATTCTACCTGTAATATCGGTCGGGCATCTTCCTAGAGGAATGAGAATTAGGGATAAATGCTTCTTGTTGTTGTAGGTAGAGAAAGAAATATAGAAAAATAAAGAAATAGCTAATTCGTTTCAATACTAGAATAAAACATCTAGCTAAAATATTGTTTAATTTATTTTTAACAGTTGTATCAATTCACATCGGTTGAATTGAATGTTTCACGGGTGATAGAGTCTTATATTGTTTCACCCCAGGTAGCACATCATATCGGCCGAATCTTGGTTTCATATTGGGCCAATATAGATAAATTTTAAACGAAAAAATAATATTGTTACAATATGGGTTATTATCAAAAAAACAATATTATGTCAATAATATTGATTGGTTGAACCTGTTCTGAATGTAGATTATCACTGTAATATTGGATCAATATTGGTTGAATAATTTTTTCCAATATCGATAATACAATATTGGCTACATATTGTTTTCAACATCTAGATAAATATTACATTCAAATCGAGAAAATAGTTTTCAAGAAAATTGCGATCAGATCTTATTGGTGACTATTTTCAATAACTAACTTGAAAGTCAAAATCTGATAACTGATGATTTTTAAATTTTTTATTCATGATTCCACATATGATTTTATATTTTCGAATCAATTCAAATGAATGCATTCATATACACCTAAACTCACAAAATAAACGGAATCCATCTTGGAGCTGCCATTTTGAATTATTGAAGTTTGATGAAAAATTCATCATCACCTACCCCAAAATTAGGGAATGCAATCTCGTTCTCGCGAGATCTCAGCCTTTTTTAGCGAGATTGATCTCGGCCGAAAAATGGGCGAGATCTCGTGAGTTTAACGAGATTGCACTCGAGCATAAAAACGTCTTAAGGTTTCCTGAAGCCGACGCGGAAACGCGAGAGCGGGATGGACAGGAGCCTAAATTCTAAACCAGGATATAAAAACAAACATATCGTTGCGATTATTCGTATTTCGAATTCTTTGGACATTTTTTGCTTCTTAATGAGCTACTTTCAAAATAATTCGTATTAATGTGTGATGTGAACTGAACAAGCCTTTCATTGGATTGGTATATCTCTAATTTCTAATAGATCTCTGAGTAGGTGAAAATAGAGTTTTTTTCGATTTGATTCCGAGAGTTCCAACCTTTGACAGCTGCTTCGAGGTAACCCACTCGTCAGAAATAATTTCTGGAAGCTCTCAAAATCAAACCAAATCCACTCATAATTAATGCCGATAGGCAACGACAGTATATAACAAAAAGTAACTATAGATGTCACAAGTTACTCTCTGAGTAGGTATAGTTTCCTTTAATTTGATAATAATATCTCAATTTAGTAGTCAACTCAACTTAGTTAATGAGTTTTGACTTCTTGTTGTTTTGTTGTAAAAGAACTGTTTAATTATTAAAAGACTTTTGTTTGATATTAAAAGAGACAACTGGTTGTTTATTTCATTTCTTATTCGATTAGATACGTCAAAGTTTACTACTAATGAAAGATATATAGATAGACGTCAAACAATATTAAATACATAAAAGTTTACTGAAAAAATTCGTGAAAATGAATGTTTAATTCGTAATACCTATAATTCTTATTATTTTTTCCTAATTTATTCAAATATTATGATTAATTGCTAGAATAAACACACAAAACTGCCAATCTCGCGAGATCTCGAAATTGGCGAGATCTCGCGGTATTGTTAATAATAAACTCGCGAGATCTCGCCGATCTCGCGGTATTGTTAATAATAAACTCGCGAGATCTCGCCTGAGCCACAATCTCGCGAGATTGCATTCCCTACTCAAAATACCATTCTTGTATAGAATTCAACCATAAATCACAAAACTCGTCTGCCATCTTGAATTCCTGAATTTTGACAGAAAAATCATTATCTTCGAACCCAGACACCACTACATAGGTTATAATCTTAGAACCAGCCCAGAAATTACAAAACTTTTCCGTCATTTTGAATTCACGAATTTTAACAGAAATCATCACGATCTCCCCAAAACCCGATTTTGAATCGAATCGAACATAATCACAAAACTCGTCCGCCATCTGGAACCGCCATCTCAAACTCATCAATTTTGACAAGATTCATAATCTCTGAGCTAGAAAAACCCACAGACAAATTTTGACTCGAATCTGACCATAACCACAAATCTCGTCAGCCATTTTGAAATTATTAATTTTAACGAAAGATTAATAATCTACTACCCCGAAAACCTGCACATACCTACCCATTTTGTATCGAATCAGAAACCAAATCACAAATCTCGCTTATTTGTTTTTTCTTTAAAAACATTTATAATGGAGTACCCACCTGCTACTGGAATTATGAACAGTGAACACCTAGGTATCAAATATCAAATCATTAAGACGTCTGCAAGTGTTAATTTTGTTCAACGATTCCATTACATACCTACATATAGCATACATGTCAAATTAGTATGAAACGTGTACTAAATAAAAGTAATTTTGGTCCAATACATTTTAAAAAAATAATAGAATAGACTGTTTACGTCAGCGTTGTATATTTATTTTGTGCTGCATGCATGTCATGCATTACCTTTCATCTGATATTTCAGACGTCATTATCTATTTCTTTTTGCGGTAAACTTCATCTTAAAATTCACATTCAAAACATTTCCGAGATAGTTCAAACATATTTTGCTAAAATATTATTTCAATTCTTGATACATTGTGTGACTAGATTCCATTTCATTTGAAATTTTCGTGCAAACTTTTATATTACCACGAAAACAAACAGGTTTTAATCTAGATATGTAATTTGGAAGAACGAACCTGTATCTTACGAGAATCGCCAGTTAGAAGTGAGGCGGAGTTTGCATTTATTTCATCGGGAGAACACGCACTGTCACCCGACGATATATTATTATGTTTCTTATTTAGGAGGCTAAAGAAGTACCACGACTTTCACACTGCCAAAGTGTGGTTAAGTCTGTCGGATTTTTCTGCGTGTACCAGAATATCTGACAGAAACGCATAATCTTTTTCAATTCAAGAAAAAAGTTAACAAAGGACCCCACACACCTTGGAAAATGGCTCTCCGTGTAATTTATTGAATTTTGGATATGTAAATGTTTCAATGGGCGCAACACCATCCTATTACTAGTTTTCAAAATAGAGGTTGTTGAATATGAGAAATATTCACTTTTCATCACTCCGTATCTCCCAAGTTATGATTTAGTTCGGATTATCTTTTGTGGTATCATCATCAAATCCTTGTATGGCGAATTCATGAGAAATTTATTTCCAAATCTTTTCGTAGTATAGGGCGATTTCACTTGAAAATAATGCTATTTTGAGACTCATAATTTTGTTGTTTTATAAAGAGAAAATGCGAAAAAATGTAGAATTATCACATAATATTATAATTTCATTTCATCTATCATCACAGTTGATACAAATTATACAAGGTGGTCAACGAATATGGGAAAATTACGAATTTTGGTTTATGGAGCACCTTGTAGTAATAATGCCACCTAAAATTACAAAATTCCCGTGAAGAATGTTAAATGATCTGTTTCATCGTATGCAGAGTCGAATGATGTCAATTTGAAGAATTAGTTATAATTTAATGAATAAAAAATATGTTATACTTTAAAAAATAAAAACCTTAATTTTTTTCATCACCCTATAGCTCATCAGGGAATACGAAAAGATAGCGATATTTTTTCATGGGAGAACTCGAAGTTCTTTCATTCACATCGTACACATTTTTTTAACGGAATCCTATGACGGGTTTTTCATATACAATGCGAACAATTTGTGAAAAAGTCCATATATTTTCATTATTTTACGCTAATAAATGACCACTTGACTTCACTGGATTGTTCACTGGATTGTTGGTGTTTATCTCAGATGTTTACCATTGAAGTCTCCTGATGTGAATGAGAAGATACTTATGTTAGATATTTAATCAAAACGTAAAAGTAAGGAATTCAGTGAAGTGAAATCAACATTATTTCAACTCATTTTCACGCCACCCCAGAGGTAAAGTTTCCGTCGCGTTTTTTTCTATAGTGGTGTCCCCGCATGAGGCCTACTCCTACTCATCTAGAAATATGGATGAATAACCAATAACAACTTGAACGGCCTTGCCAGATGAAACACATATATCTCATGACTATAATAAAGAAATATCGGACATAGATATCAGAAGCAACAAAAATATCCACTCTACATTCTAAAGAAAGTCTTTGAATACTTTGACGAGCATTGCAACGCGGGACAACTCATTGAGACGAAGGCAATTCGGATTATTTTCCATAGCAATTATGTCATTCATCACTGTGTTATTACAATTGAAACATATTTTTGTATCATCATGAATATCAATAGGTGGATTTCCCGCAGCTTGTCTTCGATATGTCGCAATTTGCACAACATCATTATTATTTCCTCTATCCAAACGCATTAAGAGTCTAGGAATAACATTTTGGTCACAAACATAGCAACTCACTCTAATTGCGAAGGCCATATTGTTCAGCAAAGTTCAACAAACACTGAAAATCACATTAACTTGAACAGTACAAAAAAAACTTCAATTAGTCCAATAATCCATAAATAGTTCTTGAGCTTTATGACAACAAGAAAACGACTATTGACATTAGAATTTTGTTGATTTTACCCTCTTTGAATTATTCTCCATGCCTACTACGAGATATCTGGAATATATTAATAAGTGGTGCTATTTAGGTATTCGAAGATGATTCAGATAATGTTTCAAATACAAGAAAAAGAAAGAGAAACGTTCTCGAAAAGGGGGTATATACTCAGAGCTGTCCCATAGCTCTGTGCTTAGTGCTCGTGAAAGTGCTTAAAGCATTTTAGTGCTCGTAAGCACTGTACTCCCGAGCACTTTTTGGATTCAGTGCTTAGTGCTTCGAGCATTTTACGAAAAAGTGCTCCCGAGCACTGCGGTGCTCGGGAGCACTTTTCGGGATTATTAAGCACTAAGGTTTTTCTCAGCTATGGATCTATGAATGTTGTTGAAAATATAAAACGCGGTCAGCGGCACCCCCACCCCGAAGAACTACTGATTGCGGCCTTATATTGTCGCGACTAGGGCTACTAGGTAGCATCCTGAGCCATATAAGGGGTTGTTTCCCTTATACTAAATGCGACTTGGGGTGTAGCTACAGATGGTAGCTATAGTAAATCAAGGAGTAGCAACAGTGCATACAAATTTATTAAATAACAACTGGGATACGGGAGGAAAGACAAATATACATTTGAAATACGGGATACTCAATGATAAAATACTTAAAACAACTCTTACCTAACACTATCACTAAACCAATACTTCCAGCTAAGGCCAGAAGGGCCTAGCCTGTGAAGCTAACTGAGCGTCAGGGCTCTCTCCTCTATGGGAGTCTATTACTAACTATCTCCTCAATCTATTCCTTTTGTATTTATATAAGGAAATATGTTTTGTTCATTCGGTCAACGATTTTAGCTCGTCACGCGACTTCGCTAATTTCAATGTCGGTCACATATGACAATGAACTTCTATATCGTGGACGAATCAATAAACAATAAGATGAATGGATCAATGCACTAAAATAATTCAAATTCAACATTTACGACAATATTATGCACATTCTAGGTTCGGGGGGCTCAGTCTTGACATAAATGTAGTTAAAAGTGTCTATAGCGTTCGGAGTAAATTTAGTGCTTTACCACACACACACAAATAATAAATCCACCAAAAATAAAAGAACATTCTTTTTCATTTGAACCAAGTTATTTATTAGAGCTAATCAATATAAAAAAATTAATTAAAGAAACTAAAAAAATCCGACTGCGCTTTAAACTAAAATGCAAAAAACAAGTAATATAAAAATCTTTTCATAAAGAAAAATTGGAAGTAGCCGAGACCCATTCTATTTCTATAGATTTTTTGAAGCAAATAGGTCCCGGCTGCTTTTTTCAGCTTTTTAGTACACAATTATTATGTTGTACCGAGACGGCCAATTTGGCGCAAAAAATCCGCTATTTGGATTTTTCACAATTTTAATATAATGAGTGTCACTTGCGGTATCAAGACCAATCAAACAACGACTTTATTTTACCATATTTTGATATATATTGATATTGATATATATATATAAATCCTTTCTGATGAGTGCGTTAGCACGAAACAGCTGTCAAAGGTTAGAACTCTCGGAATTAAAACGAAATATACTCTATTTTCACTTATATATATATATATATATATATATATATATATATATATATATATATATATATATATATATTTGAGTTGTTACCTTAAACAAAGTCTACCGAATAAATATATTAGTTGCCTCACTCCGCTGAACGTGACGATCCGCCTACCCCCCTGCCTCTCGCCCCGATTGGGAGGACCGCGGTCCACAAAAGACTCTGAAGTTATAGTCCGTCAGATAATGTCAGATTTTGCTGACTCATTTTCTCTTTTCTGGGATTTTAATCACTGAAAATTATGTCAGTGTTGAGCATAAAAAAATAAAATTTTAATAATCTAACGCTTATGAATATGAACATTTTATTTTCTCGATGTGACTAGTTCTGCCCGTCTAGCGTCTACCGATGGTTATCAAAATTACATTAATATTGCAGCACGCTCTGATATGAATGAAATATACTATATAATGGTGCTTTCTGTCCGAAAACTGCCGAACTAAGAAATCAGTGAGAATGTTGGTATGTAGGAACTATTTCGCGCCGCTCTATATTTCAATTTGGCTATACGCCGCCCATTTCGGAAATCAAATTAATCTCCCAAACGACATTGTCTGGATATTCTCTATCAGTTGGAAGTTGCTCTGTTTTTATGGGACTTTCAATTGAAATAAAACAAAAGCAAGTATTGACTCATTTCCTTCAATTACCGAACAAAAAAATCTCAATTTTCAAATCAATGTCAATATATTCAATAAGTACTCCAATCCTTTCTGAGTTCACCTACCAAATTTGAGTTTTCCAAGTGAAACCGTTTCCAAATGCAATATGAACTGGAATACACGAAATTGAACGCCCACCTCAACGGTCTCGCCCTTTTGAAAAGTGCTTAGTGCTTAATGCTCGCTAAATCGAATTACTTTTTGAAAGTTCTTAATAATCGGAAGCACTTCATGAAAAAAAGTGCTTAGTGCTCGGGACTTCCGAGCACTTTTCAAGGGTGCTTAGTGCTTAGTACTCGAAGCACTTTTTGTCAGTGCCCGGCACTATATACAAACATAATATATACTGTTCGAAGATACAAAAACATAATTGAAAAATGAAACGTCCCTTTATACTCCATATCAACTGATAGAAATACTTATAAACAAATTACGATTTTATTCTGATTTATCCTATGTGGTCTTTTCCTTGTGTGACAAATTCATGAGAAATTCATGTCGAAATCTTTTTGTAGTACAGGGTGATAATAATGCTATTTTGAGACTTTCACAATTTTACTGTTTTATAGAGTGAAAATTCGAAAAAAGGAATTTCTGAAATAAGTATGATATGACTTCTGAGAAACCTTAAGCATGAAAAAATAACTTCTCCATTGAATCGCCTACTAGACGATGCTGCAGATAATGATTCGAGTCACGGTTTTTTTTTCGAGGGGTACTGTACGCTATTGTACGGTATTATAACTGATCACCATTTTATTGAAAAATCATAATCTCGAATAAAAGAGGCCCGATGAGGAAGAACTATAGCACACCCGCTGGAAGCTGGAGTGAAAATATAGCAATCCCATCATAGGATTTCGATGAAAATTCTCTACAATAAGAATGAAAGTATTTCAAGTTCTCCCATGAAAAAATATCACTACTTTTTCGGACTCTCTTTGAGCTATAGGGTAATGAAAAAAATCAAGGTTTTTATTCATTAAATTATAACTAATTCTTCAAATTGACATCATTCGACTCTGTATACGATGAAACACATCATTTAACATTCTTCTCGAGAATTTTGTCATTTTAGGTGGGTTTATTACTACAAGGTGTCCCAGAAACCAAAATTCGTTATTTTTCCATATCCGTGAATCACCTTGTATAAATTGTATCACGTGTGATAATAGATGAAATGAATTTATGAAAAACAACAGAATTATGAAACTCTCAAAATAGCATTATTATCGCAGCAAACAGAGTTTCTTGTTCGAACATCTTCAATAAACTGATTTTGCGATGTGAATTTGCTCGAGAGCACCGTCGGCTCGCATAGTGCTCGCACGAGGCTCAGGCATTCAACTTTTCCGCGAGCGGCTCATGAGCCGCTCGGCTCGCAGGTCTATACGCGCCTTCATGTGCGCACGAGTCATGAAGTTGGTGAACAGAAACATTTACTGATTGCATGGTAAACTATGTTGTAAAAAGGAAACAGCTCCCAGTTTTCTTTTTCTGTTATATTCTTCTACAGTTGGCATGTCAAATGCACTCTTATAACTTTTCGATAAATAGCCGATAGATGGCATTTCAAAATAGCTGTCATCTAAACTGTCACTTGACACTTAATCCGATTCCAATCAGATTGTGATCGTTATCCAGATCCAAATAGGAAAGAAAAAAAGCTTCTTGGTCTTCCCGATAGAAAGCCATCTTACCTGCTTTCCTTCTTTTCGATTTATACGACATTATGAAAGCATCGTTTGGTTGAATCTATTAAATGATGCCTCGTGTCGCACGATTTCGTAATATTTTTGGCATAGCCCGTGGAATCCCTTCGTGTAAGGTGAGTGAACCTAATAAAAGATTTGTTGAACGAAAATCCCAACTTCCTTTTTATTAGGGTTCCAGGGTAGAGCAATCGCCTCCTTACTTTTGAAGCTGTAAAGCCGACAGCCCACCCTATGCTAATTTAGGCAGAATGCCTTTTCACGCTGTGTTAGGATGGTTAGGAGTTGTACAAAAGCAGACGAGATTGAGGATCCTGTAGATAGCAGACTGCGTTATTTCCCATTCCCATGAGTTTCGTCCCACCATTTTGTATTTGGTTGTGAGGATTGGAGTATGGCACAGTCTACAAGAACTGTATAGTTAGTAGTAATCCAGAGATGGACGATGGGCTATTTCTCCCACATTGATTCGTCTCTCCATCTCGTACTTGGTTATGGTGAATGGGAAGAAATTCACTTTCCAATATATGGTGAAATCATCGTGGGAACATAGACTCCACCTTGCCTAGCTCCCTAGGCAATCAGGCCTGTTGAACTATTTTATTTTCAACTTTATTTTATGAACTTTACCTGCCCAATATTTTTTTAATATTATTAATCAGACTGAACTATAAAGCCCATGTACAGTACTGAACATTCGCTATTGTCAACACCTAATTTGGAAAATTGACCAGATATTTTCATGATTATTTTTCATACATTTTTGTTGCACTAATGGTGGATTTATGCAGCAGTCATAAGTCATAAGTTTTAAGTCATAAAGATGAATATTCGTCAATGATTGGTTGGTCCGTTTATTCCAACCAATCATTGACGAATATTCTTTCTTATGACTTAAAACTTATGACTGCTGCATAAATCCACCATAAGTCAGGTGGGCTCACCTATAGTTGCATTCCACCTCCTGTGGTGCGAAATATAACTTCCCAGATGGGGATTTCACTACTATGTAGATAATGTAAAATATTAAGGGTGAAAGGTATTTGTTGAATATACGGGGTTTAAAGCAAGGTAGTGTTTTACTTCAAGTGGTTCTCAAGTATACATCCTTTCTCTAACGAAGTGACAGATTGAAAATTGATATCAACATGTGTTTTATATGAATATTTTTAAATTCTAACCGTTTAAACTGTCTTGTTTTCTCGGATTTGACAAGATCCTGAGAACTATTATTATTAGAGCCGAGTGGCGCCCATTTACTTCCTAGATTTGATACATGACTGACCGACCCCGACCACCATGCATCACCAACTACCATAGCTAACAGGGCAGTAACTTTTTCTTTCTCGAGGAGAAGAAAGAAGAATGTATGCCATTATGGCAAATATCTGTCAATAAAACAACTAATCCCCTGGCTAATACAATGACGGGTATTGAATTATGTCAAACAGATTTTTTGTTGCAATGTGCCTCATTGTCGAGGAAACTATTGCGCTCCCTAACCAACTAGCAGAATTTTGATTGGACGAAATTTGAACTATAAGCATTAGTTTTCGGGTTTAAAGGCCGTAGTTCTTTGGAATTGATTCCTAACATTTCGCTATCACTAGTGTCTAGCTTCTTCAGAGGTCCGTCCATCTCCGAGGTTGGTCGAGGACTAACTCCTAGTGGACCCTAGGTTATATTTATTTTATTCACCGCCGGTGGAGTTGGGGGCGGTGCTATGGGATCTGTTGACATTCTATTGGTTGGTATATTCACTGAAAATTTACTAGTGTTTTAGAAAATATGATTCCAGTTATGGTTTAGTTTCAGGGTTTCCTCCTTCCTATTGAAATTTTCATTGAAAATCGAATAACCACCAGTAAAGAGGATGTCAACATATCAACCAGTTCACTGGCTAGGAGTTAGTTCTTGATCAACCTCGAAGATGGACAGACCTCTGATGAAGAGAGCCGCTCGCAGTAGCGAAACGTTTGGAGGCAATTTCAAAGAACGACGGCCTTTGAACCCGGAAAAAATACGCATAGCAGAATTTTGTTTTGACCCGGAAGGGAGGAACTGACTGCAGACTACTTTCGAAGTTGTTGCTTCTCCTCAGTGCAAGAGTAGGTCAATACAGACCGCTTTGAAGCCATCTGTACCCTGTCCAAATTATCACAACACTCTGGATATTTAGTTACTCTGGCCTCGCGCTGCAGAAACGGTTCAGTCCATGAGATGCACATAGGCTGTGCGTAGTTAGACCTGAGCCTAGCCGTTTATGGAAAATAACGAATGATGATTGAATGTCTTCGATCATTTCTACTTCGCAGTCACTATTAGTGATGCCACGGACTTTATTCTACATCCTTTCTGATCTCAAAAATTAAGTTGGGATAAGGTTACAGAACACTGTATAAGCTTACGAACAACATCGCTGGTTGTGAATCGGTATTTTATTTTTTGCTTTGAGTTCCTTGTTATCAAGTCCTCTTTATTGCGGCCGAGGCTCGCTGGACTGCCAAACTGACATATTGTTGCTGGCCCACACGCTTGAGCATCTGTACTCCTAGGTACCTTACGGAGAAAGACATCCCAATCATTTTGTCTAGAACCGTAAATTCCTCGAGACTTTTCGCATTTCTAAATTTTCTGGAGAAATATAAAAGATCTGTCTTTTCAGGATTTTGTTACCGTGTGGAGATGTTGCTGCAATGATACTCCTGACCTTTTTTCCAAAAGTGATATTGACGAGATGGGATGTTAAAATTTAATAATATTATTAATAATATTTTGGCGACAAATCCGTCTTTTCAGACCGTATCAGAAGCTTTTGGAGTATTCGTCGCCCCATGAACAATTCCAACAACCTGATCTCAACGAATTTCTTAATGATTTCCTTTCTTCAAAATCGGGATATCTCCGCTTGCTTGATGATATTATAGTGCTACAACTTGATTTTTTCATTTATTTAAGTGGATTGGCTAGACGAGAGTCTTCCTTATTTTTGGTTATTGAGCAGAATTGCATTCATTTGGTCGATTCCTGACGTCTTATTAATTTCCTTGACCTTCTTGAGTTAGTCATTTACTTAAGAGCAAAAAAAAATTAAATGACATTATGAATTAAAAAAATTGAGAAATTCTGGAATTCTAATGGGACCACCGAGCCCATACAAAAAATATCTTCTTTATGAAATCAATGGTTTTTGCAAAAAACGGATTTGGGAGATGGTGACAGATTTCAGATGACGATTTTCTCGTTTATGCCTCTAAGTCATATAAAAAATTCGATTTTTATTAAAAAGTATATATGTGTTTGGGACGATTTTATCGCCGCTACCATGTACACCAACGGCATGTTAAGATAGACAATAGCAGCGAAAAAGTTATAGGAATAAGGGTTGCACGTGGCCAAAGGGTACCAATGATGGCGTAAACTTGTGATTTTTTTATATTTTAGACGATTTTCTCGTTGCTGCCAATTGAAATAATGGAAGTTTCTATCATGAATGTCCGATAAAAAAGTGGAATAAGGTTTGCGGATGTCGAAGTGAGGTTAAGTGCCGGAATTGATTTTTTTATATGAAGGCCACGCAGCGGCCCCTCAAATTTTTCATCATTTTGGTCAAAATTTTCGTACTGGTCTTAAAGGCATAAACGAGAAAATCATCAACTGAAATCTGTCACCACTTCCCAGTCTACAATGTTCATCAAGTTCATTATCTTCACTCACATTCTTGATAATTATGCCTACAAACAATGGCTGCAAGGGGTGAGGAAGAAATTCGACTGTTCGGTATGACGCGCTGATGGTGGCTCTTAAAAGAGACCCTTCTGTTGATCTTGGCTTTTTCAGTGTTTCTGAGTCGAGCGAGCTGCTTGCCCAATAACCCTGCACTAGGCCTCTGTCTCATGAACTCTCGTTTGGAAGTCTTCCTTGTGAAAAAAAAAAGTTATATAGTGATACGTTGAACAGGCATGTAGTACTTATCTGTCCATCTTATTGTGTAAAAATACTGCAGTTTTGTGTATCCGAATTGATTGAAAAAAGTACCCAAAGACAGCTGAAGTCATTGTGAGTAGACTGATTATAGTATCCAATTATTTCTACTACCTGTTACGGATTAATCTAAGGAATTATCTACAGAAGTCTAAAAATTTTAAAGGCGCTTTCATAAATTGTACTCGAGAAAAAGTGCGACCGTTTCTTTGTGGTATTCCATATCATTTTTTTGCTCCAAGGCGATAAGCATACCTGTCTCCTTTTTATATGAATTGCTGAACTATCGAGATAAGCCAATAATTATATCAATTACGAGGGTGAATCTCAAATTATGAGTGGAACAGAATTAACCAATGCAGAACTATACGATAAACTATCCCAACTTATACTGACGGAGTCGTCGAAAACCAGATCGGAATTGAAGGACGAAATTCATAGGGAAAATAAAAAAATTCTAGATAGTTTACAGTTACAGGGAACCAAAATTGAGCAACTCGAAAAAACCAGTAACAGTTTGGAACTAGGCCACAGACTGAATGACAGGAAACTTCGTAGAAATAATCTGATCATATTTGGGTTGGAAATACCTGAAGGAAGAAAAAATTTGATCGATCTAGTCCTGGGAAAAGTTAATGACTTATAAGGAATCAACATCCAGCTAAATGATATAAATAACTTATTTTCTTTTGCAACATCTCATGAAAGTAAAACCGCAGTAAAAATATAATTCATTTCATATCTGAAAAAACTATCTGTCTTTGAGGAAGTTGGTAAATTGAAAGGCACACAAATATTCATCGCCAACGATTTGAGCTATGATGATAGACAGGAGCTGAAAATTCGGCTATAATTTTGTCAGAAATGACCGAATAGGTAGAGGCGGGGGGGGTGGGGTTGTACATCAAATCATGTTATCATTATGAACTTATGGAAGTTGATGATTCAATCGAGCAAATATGGATAAATTTGAAATTTAAAACAGAATCATATTGTATCGGTAGTTTATATAGACCTCCAACTCAAAATTGCAATGAATTCCTGAATACTCTAGAGAATACTCTGGCAAGCTTTTTACTGACTACAAATAAAATTGTCTGTGGTGGCGATTTCAATATTGATGTCATGGATGTGCAATCATCATCTGTGAATAACTTATTATCAATGTTGGACACGTTGTCATTCTCTCAAATCATTGATGAGCCAACTCGTGTGACAGGCAATTCAGCAACGCTGATAGACCTATTTTTGCTTGGTGATGGTATGAAATTAGTTGAGAAAGAAGTCATATCCATACCAGACAGATATTTCTGATAACGAGTTGATTCACTGTACTTTACATACCGACTTTGTTACTGACAAAGTAATTATCAGGGAATACAGGAGTATCAAAGATGTTAACGTGAGTCAGTTTCGATCCCATCTCGGATCCATTCCATGGCGAAACATTTTCGACATAGAGCAGGCTGAAGGGAAAATAAATTTTCTTTATCAAAATTTAGACATTCTGCTTGATATTCATTGTCCCATGAAAATATCAAGATTCACAAAAAAATTCGCTCCTTGGATGACGGACAACATCAAAATATTAAAACAGCTTAGGAAAAAAGCTTTAAATCGCTATAAAAAAAAAAAAAATGAATGTAATTGGGAATACTATAAACAAATTCGTAATTATACTACTCTAGCAGTAAAACATGAAAAAAAAGCATATTTAAATCATAGAGTGAAATACTCTGATAACATTTGGAATGATTTTAGAGAGATGAATGTATATGACAGAAGAAAAAAACAGAGATATTCCTGATGAACTTAGTAATGCTGAAGAAATAAACAACTACTTCATGGACTCAATTCCTTTAATATCTACAGAGGCAACTATAGATACGATAGAATTTTATAAAACCAATAAAAAACCAAATCTATTGTCCTCTAATTTGGATTTCATTGCTGTCTCTGAAACAGAAGTTACAAAAATAATTTATTCAATCAAATCAAATGCTATTGGTTCTGACGGAATTGGAATAGATTTCATAAAATTATGTTGCCCTTTTTTCCTGTCATATATAACTCACGTCGTAAACTCTTGCATCATACAATCCTATTTTCCAGTAAAATGGAAAGTCGCACAGGTATTGCCATTACCAAAGGAGAATCAACCAAAATTACTCAAAGATTTGAGACCTGTGAGTATATTACCGGCACTCTCGAAAATCTTGGAAAGAATAATTAACATGCAATTGACAGCTCACATAAACGTGAACGAAATATTACCTGAAACTCAAGCTGGTTTCAGACATGGGCATAGTTGCGCATCGGCTTTACTCAATGTTACAGATAAAATTCTAAGAGCCATCGATGATAATAAACTTACTCTCTTAACACTCTTGGATTACTCGAAAGCCTTCGATAGCCTTAATCATGATTTATTATTGTCCATTCTAAACTATATAGGAATTGGAAAGAAAGCGCAAGAATTTTTTCGCAGCTACTTATTAAATAGATCACAAAGAGTTATAATAAAAAATACGTCGTCAAGCTTGAGAAACGTCAAAACTGGAGTACCACAGGGGTCCATTCTTGGCCCATTACTCTATAATATTTATACATCTTTTTTATACAAATGTTTATCGTATTGTGAAACTCAATATTACGCAGATGATACACAACTACTACTATCCTTCCACATCTCAGACGTCATGGAAAGCTGTGAGAAAATTAATGATGATCTCAAGAGCCTTGATTATGTATCTCAGACATATTCTTTGCAAATGAACCCAAGTAAAAGTGTAGTTTTGCTATTTGGGCCAAAGAAGGCGAAAGAGCTAGCGTTCGCGCTGATAGACATCGCTGTTAATGAGTCTCCTATACCACTCAAACGAGAAACAAAAAATCTCGGTCTAATAATGAATGACGAACTACGCTTCAAGAGTTATATATCAAACTGTTCTAAAAAATCGTTCTCTAAAATGAGAATGTTATACAGTTCGCGGAATATTCTCAATCTTGGTTCGAAGAGGTTATTGTGTGATTCTTTGGTTCTGTCGGCATTCAATTATTGCGATGTAATTTATGATTCATGTTTAGATGCGTTGACTGTTGGTAGAATACAGCGAGTGCAGAATATTTGTCTTCGATTTATCTATGGGCTTAGAAAATTCGATAGAGTTTCTCATAAAATGAACGAATTAAAGTGGCTTTCCATGAAACAAAGAAGATTCTTACATAAGGCCTGTTTTTATCATAAAGTCGTCACCAGCAAAACACCTAAGTGCCTACATCGAAGGTTGACTTACCGAACAGATATTCACAACATCAATGTCAGACATAAAAATAATTTAAGCATTCCAAAACACCGAACAAAGTTTTACGGAAGGTCTTTCACATACGACTGCTCCCGCATTTACAACTACCTCCCTCGCCAATTGAAAAGTTTGTCAAAAAATTCTTTCAAGTACCAATTACGTGAACTAATATTGACAAAATCGATCAGTATTATATAATCATTGTTCTTTTTTTATTTTGTTGTTTCCTCTCCTCATATATGTATGTATATATATATTGTTTATTATCATTATAGGCTACTGCTTGTTAAAACATTTTCCTTTTAATTACTAAAGTGTATTGATAGATAACTTGTATGTTCTTGAGAATAGTTAGACATTAAATATAGTATTAGGTAGTATTAGTAGAAATCAATTCATATTCGAAGTAACCATTCGTCTGAACTATATTTCTTTTTTTTTCTGTTTTTCTTTAAGTTTTTTGTGAAGGGTTGAGTTGAGTAGGAATTGACTAGATTCGTCTGGTCATGACTAGACTTCGCCCATTTGCCCTCTGTATGTATTTTTTTTTTGAGGACAAATAAAGACAAATTATTATTATTATTATTATATTCGGCGAATAACTCCGCTTTTCTCGGGTCGGCGACTGCTCGTACGACAGAGATATCCTCGCCATTCATTCGCCATGGAGAGTTGTTCTCTACGTTACGCTTGCGCTGCCAGACTCCGTATTTGTGTTTCCTGATCGGATTGTTCAATTTTTTACCGAAAGAGATTAGATTCTCCTGGTGTTTCGGGCTACGTAAGGTTTTCCACTTTTTTCTTTATTTGTTTTTCAATCTGATCAGGCCAACTATGAACTTTGAACATCTTGGCCCTTTCTCACAACCATCTTCCTCATTGCAGCGCCTTCAAGCCGAAGTCGTATATGTTGTAGATCAGCTTACCAGCCCGGATTTCTTCGAAACTAACAGCACACCTGAAAAATTGTCTGAGGTACAACAATCATTAATCATGAGAATATTTATAAAGAATTGATAAATCGGCAACTAGTCTATACAAGTAGAGAAGTCAGCAAGTTCTTCAACAAGATATCACCGATGAGGCGAATAGCTTCTTTTTGAATGGAATCCAAAAGTTTCCAGTGTATTTTTTGCTCTGTAATCTATTGTGCCAGGTGAAATGAATCTACCAAGCATTTAATTGAGACTTATGAATCCATTTCCTTCGGCCAAATAGCCAACTTTCTTGAAGTGAAGCGATATGCCTACAAATTCTCCACAATCAATGGCATCAGCATCTACTATAATTTCTTTTTTGCAGTAGCGATCTACAATCTCATCACGTCACCGACAGATAGGGCCACAAAAACAATTATCTCTCTTTCCCTGCGTCTCGGCCTCTTACTCTCTCCGTCTAAATTTATCTTTAGACAAGTATATAACTTCAGGTTCCTTCTATAATTCTGTGATTATAGTGCAACAGAGCGGCTAAGTCTCGGCTCTAAGGGATCGGGGACATATTTCTCCCGTCAGGGAATGAACGAACGTTGCCGATATTTTCAGAAAGCATCGTTTTTTAACGATTGGATTTCGTGATTTGTGACAAAAATTTCACGCACCCTCAGAAACAATGTTGACTTGCTATATCACGCTATGTTTTTGATAATTTCAGGTTAATTCAATAAATGCAAAATTTATCATTATGTAGAAGTCACACTTTGAAGAATGAAAAAACACAAACTTCCTTACACTGTGTTTTATTACATTTTTGAAATCTACGTATTACTTTGAAACAATTTGAATCTTTCCTTAACTGGATCTCAACTGTTTTCGCGTTTGTTCGAAAGTGGTTGACAATTTATCAGTTTGAGAATAATTTTTCTGGACTTCCTATGTCTGAAAAACAAAGAAAATTTCAATCTCTGCATTTGTTTGAGTCACGACGTGACGGCAGTTAACATATAGTTACTGCCGTTATCAAGTATGTGAATGCATCACACTTGATAATGGCTAGATGTTAACTACCGAAACGCCGTGACTAAAAAAATTCAGACATTCTGTTTCTTTGTTTTTTATGCAATGGAAGTCTAGAAACATTCTACTCAAATATTTTCGCGATGTTATGATTTTTGTGCAAAATGTTGAGCTTGAACTAGTACTTCTAAAAATGCATATTTTCAAAAGTTTCAACACAGAATCTTTAAAATTTCCACCAGAGTTAGTATACATCAATCTTTTGTCATTCGAACGTTACTGAATATCCCGAAAATAATATTTCAAATGGAATGCTCTGTTTATTATCGAATAACTGAGAGCACAATTGAGTCTGCTCCGACTGAAATCATGTTTCTTGTATCAAACTCAAGATATTTCTGACCACAATGTATAAATTCTGAAAAAATTGATAATCTCTAATGAAAATTTACAAAATTCAATGTTGAAAATTTTGAATTTGTGCATTTTCCAAGATACAAAAATTATGATAACGCGAAAACAGTGTCACGGATTTATTTTGCACCAGAAAACCCTTTCTGTTTTAATCAGAAATTCTGTCATTGATATAAACTTTCCCCTCTGTTGTTTGCGATATTTGACGATGTATATTTTCGAGGACTGACCTTTGTCTCTTGATGTTGATGCCTGTTTCATTATGTATTTTAAGGGCTGTTAGTGTCATTCTTCATCGGTAAAACCGCTGGAACGAGAAACTAGGTATCAGACAGCAAACAGACAATCAAAGCTGTTACCAGAACCCCCCCTCTTAATAGAGGTTAGTATTCAAGTTCAAGTTCAAGTTCAAGTTCTTTATTTGTCATTTTTGATACAAACGTATATGTGACACGTCAATTTACATAGTGTGAAATAGTGAAATACAACACAAATATTACAGCGAAGTGGTCGAGGTGTTAGAGCGTTTGGCTTCCACCCAGACGGTCCGGGTTCGATCCCCGGTCGTGTGTCACTGAGCTGAAGTGGTTCGGATTCCACTTTTATTTAAACTGTAGGTCCCGGATCTCCCTTGCTCGCACAAGCTCTGCTTTTGAGGGGTTTTCTCCCGAAAACCTGGGAGTTTCGTAAAAACAATTTTTTTTTTTTTATATAAAATATAAAATACAGTCAAGAAGCAATTTCATACTCTTTGAGTGAATAAAAACAACCTGTTAGAAGATATTCCTTGAGTTTTTTTCTAAATTTGATGTAATTTTTCTCTTCCTTAATGTTTTGCGGTAGAAGGTTAAAATATTTTGTTCCTGCATAACGCGGTGACTTTTTATATTCCGAGTAGTTACATTTTGTGAGGTGGAAGTCATTTCTGTTCCGTGTGAAGTGTGTGTGGATTTCCTTGTTTTGCGTGAATGTTTGAGAATTTGAATGAACATAACTGAGTATTTTATAAAGGAAAATGGACGGTAATGTAAGGATATGTTGGTTTTTGAATGTTTCTCTGCAAGATTCTCTATAATTGAGATCAAATATTAGTCGTAAAAAACGTTTTTGGATTATAAAAACCCTATTTATATCCGTTGATTGCCCCAAAATTGTAATATTCATACTAAGCTTGGAATAGACCAGTGCATAGTAAACATCTAGGATACTATGATTTAAAAAATTTGATTTTAGTGTCAAGAAAGCATAGAATTTTTTTCATTCGGAACATCCCTCTAGTGACATATTGACTACGTAATTCAAATTTTTGCAATTGTTTTGTTCGTTTTTTCTAACAAACACTGCCGTTCCTCCATGTTTATTTTTGGTTCGACAAAATTTTGTTATGTTTACAAACTCTGAGAAATATACCTGTTTCAGTTGATCTTTTTCCATCCAATGTTCGCAAACACAAAGAAATTGAATATTTTTTTGGTCGCATATCATTTCTAACAAGTTGATCTTATTCCCTAAACTTTGTACATTGATGTGCATTAGCACATTTTTAGTAGATAAGAATTGTTTTCTCTCGTCATTATTAATGGTGGGAAGTTTTTCAACTTCACAAACGTCATAACTTATAAGTTTTTTTCTGTGGTGTTCTTGTTGTGGTGTGGTGTGGTGTGTTGTGGTGTATTTGCATTTGGGCTCTACTTATGGCCCCATACAAGTGTAATCAGAAGTCAGACTGGTATTGTTTATTCTAAGGTGTTCCCGCTACTTTTATTGTCCCGCTGGAGTTTCACTATTCCTCTGTGGTTCAGTATTCCTTCTCTTTCCGTCCCCTATTATTGGTATTCGCCGTTAATGGTATTCGTCCAAACTGTACACGTACTTCCCAAGTAGCACACCTATATTGATAAAATATTGGTGCAATATTGTGAATATATTGGCGAAATATTTGAAGTGCAATATTGGCGAGAAAAAAAAATGTGAACATTCGGCGATATTGGTCCAATATTACTTGAATAATATTGGCGAAATATTCTTGAACTAATATTGGCCTCAAAATATTCGGCGATATTGGTACAATATCGCTGATACAATATTCTGACAATATTGGCACAATATTCAAAAGTTATATTGTCGAGAAGTAAAATGTGAACATTTTGCGATATTGGTCGAATTTTGTTTGAATATTTTAGAAATAGTTTTGGTGAAATATTCTTGAGGCAATAATGGCCTCAAAATATTTATCGATATTGGTACAATATCATTTGGATATATTGGTGGATGTAATTAAATATACCTTGGTAAATTATTAAATGTCTTTTAGTTGATGAAGGTGACACCTGAGTCTGCCTTCTGATCGCCATAACCACTGAGTGAGCTGTCTTGAAAACAAGATATGGGAAGTATTTATAATACTTTCGTAGGTTTTAGAAGACGTTCTATATGTAGAGCCACCTAGCGGATTTTTATCCAGGTTTGATCATGATATAATTTCAATGTTTCATTGAATATTCAGCCAATATTCAAATTTCATCTCAATCTAGATGTAGGAAACTATATGAAGACAATATTGTTTTGACGATATCGATAAATATTATTGAACCAATATTGACCCAATATTAATTAATAAGATTTGTTGAATATTGGCGAAATGATATTCAACCAACGTGTAATCACACTTGGAGGTACAATATAGTTTTTATTCCTAGAATCGATATTAGGGGAATATTGGGATTGCGGTATTTATTCTAGATGTTAAAAACGATGTGAAGGCAATATTGTTTTATCGATATTGGTAAATATCATTCGACCAATATTGACTCAATATGAGTTATTACAATTTGTCAAATAAAGTGGAAATGATATTCAACCAATATTCTAACAAACTTGGAAATACAATATAGTTTTTTCCCTATAGTCGATATGACTGGAATATTTGGATTGCAATATTTATTCTAGTTGTGGAAAACAATATATACAGGGTGATTCAAAATTCGATGTGAATATTTCAAGGGCGTATTGTTGGGATAAAAATAAGACTTTTTCTTCGAATCAACATGTGTCCTAAGATGCACCCCCTCCGAGCTACAGCCCCTGTAAGTTAGGAAAAAAAACAAGATTATCTAAAACTGTGACTATAATAACGAATCGAATCTTCTGAAAATTGGCATACCCCTATTTTTTAGGCATTCTATTCTTTTTTTGGTTCAAAAATTACGTAAACCCAGTTTTGGGGGAGTTGGAGGGGGGTCCACACTTTTATTGGCCCAATTTTTATGTTCTAAAAGAGAAACTCCGAATTCGAATAGCATAATCTTATTGGCCATAAAAAAACTAAGAATTCGGTCTCCTGCATTTTTGTCGTACAACCAACCGTTTGCCAGAAAATCGTAATCAACGAAAGGGGGGTATTTTCACAATATCAAACTAACAAAACATGTATTAGCTAATTTATTCAAAAGTCGATGTGAATATTTCAAAAACGTATTGTTGGGATCAAAATAAGACTTTTTCTTCAAATCAACATGTGTCCTAAAATGTTGATTACGATTTTCCGGCAAACGGTTGATTGTACGACAAAAATGCAAGAGACCGAATTCTTAGTTTTTTTTATGGCCAATAAGATTATGCTATTCGAATTTGGAGTTTCTCTTTTTAAACATAAAAATTGGTCCAATAAAAGTGTGGACCCCCCTCCAACTCCCCCAAAACTGGGTTTACATAATTTTTGAAGCAAAAAAAGAATAGAGTGCCTAAAAAAATAGGTTTATGCCAATTTTCAGAAGATTCGATTCGTTATTTTTTTTCTTTTTTTTTTCTTTGGTGTTTTGGCATCGACTACTATGGTCATTAGCCACGAGTTCTGGATATGCCTTGTTACTAACTCCATGCGCCACCTTAGGAGCAGCACTGTTAATTGGAACGCAACAGTGAATCGTGCAGGACTCACCCCAGTCCAGCCACGAGATTTAGATAATTTAATCGGTCAAATTAAATTAAAAAATCCCAGCCGCAACTGGGGCTCGAACTCCAGACCTTTCGACTCAGAGTCGGACGCTTTAACCACGCCTCGACATACGATTCGTTATTATAGTCACACTTTTAGATAATCTTGTTTTTTTCCTAACTTACAGGGGCTGTAGCTCGGACGGGGTGCATTTTAGGACACATGTTGATCTTAAGAAAAAGTCTTATTTTGATCCCAAAAATAAGCCCTTGAAATATTTTCATCGAATTTTGAATCACCCTGTATAACCAATATTGTATTGTCGATATTGGTAGAAATTATTCAACCAATATTGACCCAATATTTCGTGTGATAATCTACATTCAAAACTAGTTCAACCAATATTCCACCAATATTATGAATATAATATTGTTTTTTGAATATTCACCCATATTGAACCAATATTGATTTTTCATTCACAATATATCTATATTGGCCCAATATGGAACCAAGATTCAGCCGATATGATGTGCTACCTGGGTTCGTTTGATTGTGTCGTACCCACCTTGCACAACTGTACTCACCAACGCACTGGTTTCATAAACTACAACTAGTGAACTGGCCTTATTAAGAAAATCTACTTACTATCAGATAAGCCTAGCTTAAGATTGTGCCCCAAAGGCATATTAATAATTGCTAGCTTTCATCGTGACGTCACAGGCATAGCCATCACTTGAGGTTTAATACTGATATACTAAAACGATACACACTCAAATTCATCTTGGTGGTGCCATATTTACATTAATTTCATTGAATTTTGTATTGTGTGCCGAACTGTACGCATACGGTGTGTGTAACATCAATCAATATATTTTATTAGTGAGGGACATGACTATTTCTTTTATTCTGGTCCAAGTTATCCAAGCATAAAGGAAGATAAAACGTCTTTATTTATATATTATTTTTATACCATTATAGGTATCTATTGTTCAATATTAGTGCAGTGGGTTGTCCCATTCCATCATCAACTGAACATAATCATCTGGCGGAAAGTGACATAGTTCTTGGCACGAAACAGAAAACCAAGTTTTTGAGATGCACTTTTGGCAATAACCGGGTTCTGCTGATGGCAATACCGAGCATCGAAATGGAGGACTTCAATGGGCATGGGCACTCCTGATATAATTACGTTGGCCACTGTGAGATCGGCCTTTCTACAAAAAATACATGCTTGGGTTTTATTCTTATTGAATTCTACCAAGTTGTTGGATCCCCATTCTAGAATTTTTGCTAGTACCATATTCAAATCATTCACGTTCCTCCCCCATTCTCTTCTAGTTTCACGGGCTGATGTCGTAACTTTGAAAGAGAACGCGGTTGTCATGGTAACTTACTAAGCGAATGATATAGCTCATTTACAGGTTTTATAGCTAAGCATGTATGATCTTTTTACATTGTCGGCAACGGTAATAGTTAAGTAACAGGAAATGTATGAAGATCTGTGTATAAAGACGAAGCGAATCCGAGGCTTGTTGCTTGCCGAGAATATTAACAGTCGACACATTTCGTGTCACTTATACGTCTTTCCCGCTGCCGCGGCCGGTCGAAATTTGCCCAAATTGATGTTTCTTTTCTTACCTGTCATGATTATTCGTTGTGACCGTTCTAAGTGCGGGTAACTAGGTTACCGAATAAATAGACTGAAAATAAAGCAGTAATATTCAAAAAGTCTCATTATAAATCAATGCCATATTTCTGAATTAATGTAATTATTTTCCTAGTCAATCTAGACATGTACTTAAATGACACTATATTTACATTCCTTTGTCGAGGTAAATTAGTAAACGAATGATATTGGTCATTTACATTGTTTGTAGCTAAGCATGTATGGGCTATCTATACATTGTCGGCAGCGGGAAAAATATTATCATGTTGCTATTATACAACGTAAAAAATTACATAATAGCTATTTATTCACCCAGGGCGTTATGTAGATGATAATTGTCGTCGTCGTCCACTTACGAACGGCAGCCCTCAGAAGTCGAAACTTGTGCTAGCCAAGGATTAATGAGGTCTTTCCTTTTTACTTGCGAATTTTAGCACTTTCCGGACTATCAGAAAAATTTCTGCAGTCGCCATGGTTTAAACCATCGGCGACTGGCAGCCAGTCATTGAAACAATGTCGCTTTAACCACTCGGCTACCTGGCCCCGGAGGCGATTATTCAGCCAGAGGGCCTTATGCCCGAGGCATGGATGTCGCCCGATGGGCATTATCATCCAGTAACGTTCGTGGTTCATTCAAGATTTTATTTTCCACCAGAATGAATTCATTCGTGATCCTTCAGAAGTTATAATAATTTAATTATTATGATTACATTTATGCGGATTAGCAAACAGTATCCAGAAAAAAAAAACAGAGTTTTTTGGGGAGATCGTTTAGTAATGAAAAGTCATTGCCAACCAATGTTTCACCCTTTACTCCCATATACACCTACGATGTAGGCTTATTATGGCTAGTAACTGTCAGAAAACAAGTACTCCCCTGGAGAAGACCACGACGAGTATTGGATTATATCCAACAGATACTTGTGCATCCTTCCCCATTGCAGAGGACACACAGAAAAGTTTATATATAGTTGACAGGTAGGGCATTCGTCCTCTTTCAGTGGGAATGTCATCATATTATGAAAAAGGTTGAATAACTAACAAAAAACAGTTGTAGGTAAGTAAAATTAATTCATTACTGACCCTCTTTGAAAAAACCTGCTGTACACTCTACTGACCACTAATTCTAAACAATTGGTTCGCTTAAAAAATACATCACTATAATTATCAACGTAGGGTACTCGCCCTAACCAATCTAATAATTCAGATCACCTCGATCTGACCCAAATATTTTCTCCGAGGCAAATCCGACAACGCCGAATTCAATGGAATGAATAACCGGGAGTATCACCTACCCACTTCTCGAGAGAGCGTGGTGTGAGGAGGCTACGTCATTGATTTAACCGCGCTGACACATTGAAGGGTAATGTCCTGGCTATATGTACACAGGCAGACGGCTGTGGGGGTGCTCGACGCCGACTCCTGCCTTCGCCACACCGCCTCGATTTCGCCAAAAGACCGTCGGCGGACAGAGAAGGACTGGTCCATCACAAAACATTATATGATAGTCGGTGGTTTTGCATTTTTTTACTCCGGACTCAATTGGACACTAAAATAAATCATGTGAGAACAAAGGGAAAGTACGACGGCGTACTGGTGCCACTACAAAAATAAAAATATCTCCTAATTGACACATTATGTCAATTGACTTATTCAATCTGTCAATTGACTCATTTAATCTATCAATTGACACATTAAATCTGTCAATTGACACATTTAATCTGTCAATTGACACATTTGATCTGTCAATTGACTCATTCAATCTGTCAATTGACACATTCAATCTCTCAATTGACACATTTAATCTGTTAGTTGACACATTTAATCTGTCAATTGACAGAGTTAATCTATCAATTGACACATTTATAACTGTCAATTGACACAATTATTATAATCTGTCAATTGACACATTCAATCTGTCAATTGACACATTTTATCTGTCAATTGAAACATTTAATATGAGGTGATTGGAGCAATCCATGATGAAAATTGTTATTTCCGTCAACCTTTTCCCCTCGTACGCCGAACCACCATTAGCCTTCGAGAGACTCATGCAAGCTAGGGAAGCCGCAACCCTCACCTTATAACGTGTGATGCTGTGCACGAGACCGATGACCATGCTGGAATCGAACTCAAGACCCGAAGCTTGAGAGGCGAATGCTCTACCAGCACGACCACCACGGAGTGGGTAGTTAGAACATGACAAGTGAATAGCCATGAACCAACTCATTCGTAGGTACTTTTCGATTGGGTTGAGCAATAACGAAATTTTATCAATTTTGAATCACGTGATGGTGTTTTCATTCGTAAAAGAACACAGAAACGACGATTGAAATTGTCAAATTTGTTCTGGTGGAGAAATTATTGAGATACTGACACGCTTCTAACGTTTGTAAATAAGGAAATCTGTAAATCAGGGCAGTTTCATGGATGCATTCGAAATTCTTGCAGGCTGGTTTAGTTGGCACACAAGAAAAAGTACGTTTGGTCTTGTGCAACAGCGTGTGAACATGAATAGGAGATTGAAAAAATCTGTCACTTGACAAAAGAGATCTGTCAATTGGCAGATTATAAATGTGTCAATTGACAGATTCAATGTGTCAATTGAGAGAAAATGTGTCAATTGACAGTATAAATGAGTCAAGTGACAGATTAAATGTGTCAATTGACAAATTAAATGTGTCAATCGAAAGAATTTTTATTTCTGCAGTGGCACTAGTACGTCGTCGTAGGAAAAAAAAACTGGGATGGGAATGGTATTATTTTTTAATATTTGATGGTTACAATGAAGCAGACAAAGTTTTGCAGTTCGAGGGAAAGAGTCCTGATAGAGTGATGTTCAGGATCTGGTAGCTCTCAGTGAATTTATTAAGAGTGAAAAAATAAACCTTGTCTAACATTGTAAAACATTTGTCGACAAAGTCAAAAATATCACATTGTGAATTGTTTACATATTAGTAGTCTTAGGAAAAAATCTCCAATAAAGATAAAAACATTAATTCAAATTTTGAAGTTACAAAAAGGACATAAACAAAATAACATGTAAAATATAATATTATAGTATCACTGTAGGTGTATAGTATTAAATATAGAACGACTATAATGCATATGAATGATACCCCTCTAAATTATAAAAGCATTTCCCTATCAAAACTGTTTTAACTGGTTTTCGGAAATGCTTCATGTCGCTAATGTCTCTGATTTGATTTAGGTAAATGATTATAAATTTGCTTGCTTCTATAGCTTCTAATAATAGCTTCGAGTAGAACTTTCAAATAACCAAACATGGAGGTCCACCGATGGAAGCCGAATTATCTCACTATACAGTTAGGACGGATATAATTGCCGGGATATACAGGGTGTTAATTAAGTATGTTGACAAACTTCGGGAGGTGATTGTTTGAAGGTTTTCAGGACGAAATGTTCATATAAACATATGTCCCAAACGGCTTGGTTTTCGAGATACAGGGTGATAAAAATACATTTTTTTCAAGATTTTTTAGAGTTAACTTCGACATTTTCTACAATAATCAGTTCAAATTAGGCAAGTACAATCCATTCAATAGTACGCACGATACAAAATAATGCATTTCTCAAATAATTCACAGGGTCCTCCTTTTTTCAGAGTCAAGCTTTGTTCAACCCTTCAAATTTTTTTTTCCGCCGCCACTGACATATTATGAGAAAGGAATAATGAATGCTATTTCATTTAACATCTTTTTGCTCTCTTGATGTTTTTCATTTACTTGTACGGTTCAGGAGTTACAATGAAAATATTAACGCAAACATTTTCCAGTAACGCATAACATAAAGAAATTTGAGAAGCAAATAGTCTAACAAACTTGAAGGGTGATTCTTTGAAAGGTTTCAAGATGAAAAGTTCATATAAACATGTCCCAAGCGGCTTGGTTTTCGAAGTACAGGGTGATCAAAATACATTTTTTAGGAGTTTTTGGAGTTTACTTCGAAATTTTCGACAATAATCGATCCAAATTAGTTCAAATTGGACAAGTACAATCCATTCAATAGTGCGCATGATATAAAATAATTCATTTCTCGAAGTGTCATTGCCACTCTCCAAAGATTAGCGCGTGACGCAATACGTCATTTTGTTCTCATTACACAAATAGCTATTTTCTGCTCGTGTAGAGAAAATGTAATGTTATGGAGCTCCCATACATTTTTTACCATAACTCAGGTTGAATATGTATTGCACAAAGTTAATTATGGCAAAATAATTTTGTACATTTTCAATAGTGAATAACTTTATTATCAAATACTAGAGCAAAGTAACATAAATTCCCTAGGAATAAAATTAAGTTCAGAAAAGGACCATTATTGAAATTGATATGTCAGAGCAGCTGCTGGAAATGGCCACCGCCAACTTCAATGCATGCGTTTATGCGCCTAACCATAGACTGGCGGACACGCTCAAAAATACCAGGAGTCCTGATAGAGTGATGTTCAGGATCTGGTAGCTCTCAGTGAATTTATTAAGAGTGAAAAAATAAACCTTGTCTAACATTGTAAAACATTTGTCGACAAAGTCAAAAATATCACATTGTGAATTGTTTACATATTAGTAGTCTTAGGAAAAAATCTCCAATAAAGATAAAAACATTAATTCAAATTTTGAAGTTACAAAAAGGACATAAACAAAATAACATGTAAAATATAATATTATAGTATCACTGTAGGTGTATAGTATTAAATATAGAACGACTACAATGCATATGAATGATACCCCTCTAAATTATAAAAGCATTTCCCTATCAAAACTGTTTTAACTGGTTTTCGGAAATGCTTCATGTCGCTAATGTCTCTGATTTGATTTAGGTAAATGATTATAAATTTGCTTGCTTCTATAGCTTCTAATAATAGCTTCGAGTAGAACTTTCAAATAACCAAACATGGAGGTCCACCGATGGAAGCCGAATTATCTCACTATACAGTTAGGACGGATATAATTGCCGGGATATACAGGGTGTTAATTAAGTATGTTGACAAACTTCGGGAGGTGATTCTTTGAAGGTTTTCAGGACGAAATGTTCATATAAACATATGTCCCAAACGGCTTGGTTTTCGAGATACAGGGTGATAAAAATACATTTTTTTCAAGATTTTTTAGAGTTAACTTCGACATTTTCTACAATAATCAGTTCAAATTAGGCAAGTACAATCCATTCAATAGTACGCACGATACAAAATAATGCATTTCTCAAATAATTCACAGGGTCCTCCTTTTTTCAGAGTCAAGCTTTGTTCAACCCTTCAGATTTTTTTTTCCGCCGCCACTGACATATTATGAGAAAGGAATAATGAATGCTATTTCATTTAACATCTTTTTGCTCTCTTGATGTTTTTCATTTACTTGTACGGTTCAGGAGTTACAATGAAAATATTAACGCAAACATTTTCCAGTAACGCATAACATAAAGAAATTTGAGAAGCAAATAGTCTAACAAACTTGAAGGGTGATTCTTTGAAAGGTTTCAAGATGAAAAGTTCATATAAACATGTCCCAAGCGGCTTGGTTTTCGAAGTACAGGGTGATCAAAATACATTTTTTAGGAGTTTTTGGAGTTTACTTCGAAATTTTCGACAATAATCGATCCAAATTAGTTCAAATTGGACAAGTACAATCCATTCAATAGTGCGCATGATATAAAATAATTCATTTCTCGAAGTGTCATTGCCACTCTCCAAAGATTAGCGCGTGACGCAATACGTCATTTTGTTCTCATTACACAAATAGCTATTTTCTGCTCGTGTAGAGAAAATGTAATGTTATGGAGCTCCCATACATTTTTTACCATAACTCAGGTTGAATATGTATTGCACAAAGTTAATTATGGCAAAATAATTTTGTACATTTTCAATAGTGAATAACTTTATTATCAAATACTAGAGCAAAGTAACATAAATTCCCTAGGAATAAAATTAAGTTCAGAAAAGGACCATTATTGAAATTGATATGTCAGAGCAGCTGCTGGAAATGGCCACCGCCAACTTCAATGCATGCGTTTATGCGCCTAACCATAGACTGGCGGACACGCTCAAAAATACCAGGAGTGTTTCTTATAATTCCGCATGACTCCTGTATGCGATTCCTCAGGTCTTCTTCACTTTGAACTGGAGTTCGGTACACTAATGATTTAAGGTGCCCCCAGAGGAAAAAATCAAGTGGATTCATATCGGGTGACCTTGGTGGCCAAAGTTGTGGCCCACCACGCCCTAACCAGCGATCAGAATAATTCTCATCTAAATATTGGCGTGCAACCAATCTGAAGTGTACTGGAGCACCATCATGTATAAACCAAATTCCAATTCTTTCCCTCAGTGGGATCTCTTCTAGGAGTCCAGGTGGGATGAATTCAAGGAAATGTCGATAATGGTCACCATTGAGTCTATGAGGCAGAAAATGTGGCCCGATAAGGAAATTCCCTACAATTCCAACCCAAACATTCACAGAAAACGTCTCTTGAAAATGGTTTTCAATCACGGCGTGTGGGTTTTCATCAGCCCACATATGAAAATTAATAATGGCTTTACGGGAAAAGCATGCCTCATCGGTGAATAACACTTGAGATAAAAACCATGGATTTTCCAACAATTTATTTCGAATCCAAGTGCAAAAAGTTAATCTCTTTGGAAAATCCCTTGGCAGAAGAGCTTGAACACGCTGTATGTGATAGGGATAAAGTTGTTGCTCTTTTGAAATTTGCCATACCAATACATGGGTTACGTTAAACTGTGCCGCAATTTGTCTTGTACTGTCTGGATGCTGCTCAATTTCGTTAAGTACAGCTTCTTCTATCTGAACTGTTCTAACTCTCCTGGGTCTTCCTATGAGAACAGTAGACCTCTTGAAAGTACCCGTTTCACGAAGACGGGAGTGAATATTGATGAACATTTGTGTGCTGGGAATATGACGTTGTGGAAATCTATCTAGATACATTCGTCTGGCGGCACGAGCGTTACCATCAGCCATTCCATACATTAAGTGCATGTCTGCCATTTCTGAATTTGTATATTCAACCATTTTATCCAAAGGAATATTGAATGAATCTGCTTTATAGCTTGCACTAATGAAGAATTAACAATGAGACAGTTTCTCAACTTTCGATAACTGTCAAGTTGTTGATATTTAAATAAATGAATTAATATCAAAGCCCACTTTGCTATTTTTATGAATTCAAATTGATTACAAAATTTCTGCGTTACTGCAGAAGAAAAAACAAACCGAAATTTCTGATAAAATAATGTACTCCGTACGGAAACAAAAATTTGTTTGATTTAGTTTTTCGGAGTTATGACCAGAGAATCATAAATGAAAATCAAATGTGTAATGATCTGCGACTATTAGATAAACCCTATTAACTATCTTCCATTACAGGATTACCTTTCGGAAGTTTTTTATGTTGAAAAGGAAACGTTCAATTGAAAACTAAAAAATATCTTTTTTTAAAATAACAAAAAAGTTGTATGAGTTCTCTATCAAGACTGATGGGTAAAAACATTTTTAATCAAATATCTCAATGAAAATGCACATTTTTACCATCAGAATCTTCAGGTTGAAAGTTAAGGTTTTCCCAATATCTGTCAGATCTAGTTTAATATCCAGCGTACCGCAGTGACGGGGAGATAGTAGTTTTCTGTTAGATATCACAAAAAGAAATCACATCTTTACAATAACAAGCTTTAAAAAAATGCATTAAAAAAATTTTTGTTGAAAAACAAAATGGCGGCTCCAATATGGCGGACGAGTTTTGTGATTATGATCCGATTCTGTTCAAAATTGGTATGTGATGGTTTTTGGGTTGGAGATTTTCAGTTTCACATAAAAAATAAACTAAAATGTTAAAAATGAAAATTATAAAAAGAAAACATTTTAAAGTTTTTATACAATACACTGAAAAGGAAAAAATAATTCATTTCATTGTTTGATCTAGGTAATCTTGTACAGAAAGATTTTGATACTCACAGAATAGCCTACAAAAAATGAAACAAATTATTTTTTCATTTTCAGTGCATTTGTATAAAAGCTTGTCTTTATATTTTTTATTGTATAATTTTTATTCATCGTAGATTTTTCTAATTCTGAAAAAATATTTCCATCAATTTACAATAATTGAAAATGTTTAATTTTCAAATTTTCTAATGTTATGCCACACTGGAAAATGTTTAAATTAATATTTTCATTATAGCCCCTGAACCGTACAAGTAAAAGAAAAAATGCAAGATATCAAAAAGATGTTAAATGAAACAACATTGATTATTCCTTTCTCATAATATGTCAGTGGCGGCGGAAAAAAAATTCTGAAGGGTTGAACAAAGCTTGACTCTTAAAAAAGGAGGACTGTGAATTATTTAAGAAATGCATTATTTTGTATCGTGCGCCCTATTGAATGGATTGTACTTGCCTAATTTGAACTGATTATTGTCGAAAATGTCGAATTTAACTCTAAAAAATCTTGAAAAAAATGTATTTTTATCGCCCTGTATCTCGAAAACCAAGCCGTTTGGGACATATGTTTATATGAACTTTTCGTCCTGAAAACCTTCAAAGAATCACCTCCCGAAGTTTGTCAACGTACTTAATTAACACCCTGTATGTAGGGGGGCATAAACTCTGTGACGTGGAGTTACTTAGGCAAGAGAATAGTCGATATGAATCGTTACCGACCGAAGTTTCACCCTCTTTTCTCCGATCCACCTACAATCTAGACCAATATGGCAAATATCTATCAAGAAAATAACTACTCCTTTGGGTAATGCCCCGAAGGGTAGTGAATTATATCAATCAGATATATGTGCAATGTTTCTCAGTCAAGGACACTATTGCAAGTGCTCCCTGTAAACAACTGCAGGATTTTGTTTTGATTCTGACAGGGGACCACCTGCAGACTAGTTCTTAACAACTTCGAAAGGAATAATTTTGAGCTTTGTGCTCAGCTGTCTTATACAAAACCTCTGGACTCGGAAATCGTAGTGCTCATAGTCTGCAGATGGTCCACCTGTCCGAATTAAAATTCTGGTGGTAAGTTACAGGGAGCACTCGCAATAGTGTCCCCGACAATAAGGAAAAATATCTGTTAGCCAGAGAGTAGTTGCTTTCTGACAGATATTTGCCATACTAGCCTACAATGTAGGTAGATGAAAAAAATAGGATAAAACTAGGAAGGGTACTTAAGGACTATCAATAGTATAGAACTGACACAAGAGAGACATAGAAAATATTGCGGAAACGCTCTTACCAGAAACAACGGATAAACAGTAATAGAATTATCGACTCAACAGACCTTTGAGCATCAGCATCATATGCCCCTCAGAATAAATCTAGTGCAAGTTATGTCAGAAAGAAATGAGGAAACCGAAAGACACATCCTGTGCTAACTGCACTGCTACTGTGACAAAACTAGATCTTAATGTCTCAAAAGCCCAGAGGTAGTTCTGAAACAACGTCTCCTAGGCCTGTTTGACCCTTGATCTGTTGATTATAGCGCTGAGAGGTATAATAGACAACGTCAATAACAATGAACAAGTTTCTTACTGTGCTTGTGATATTAAACAATAAGTTTATAGGCTACACACAGGACTTTTTTTATTTGATTTGATAGAGGATATCAGACAAGATGAAACATCAGTTCTTGCTTGCTTGCTTGCTTGCTTGTTTTCGAACTCGTAGTAGTTTCGGAAACAATGTTTATTATTTTGTTTATTGCTCGCCCTGTACGCTTTAGTAGCTGTTGAAATTGAATCACATTGTATAATATCCTTTCCTCATAACATTCTATCAATTTATTTATCAAAATCGTGGTAGTTTCAGAAATAATGAATATTATGTTCTGTTAAATCCTTATTGCTCGCCTTGTACGCTTTAGCAGCACTTGAAATTTCATGACACTATAGTATCCATTCGTAATGACATTCTATCGATCTTGTTTTCGAGCTGGTAGTAAATTCGGAAATAATGATTGTTATGTTCAGTAATTATTGTTTGAAATTTCATCACATCCATTCCTTATGACATTCTGAAGATTTGGCTTTCGAACTCTTAGTCGTTTCGGAAATAATGAATATTATGATCCGTTACCTCCTTATCGCTCGCCCTGTACGCTTTGGCATTGATTCAAATTTCATCACTGTATAATATAAATTTTTAATCACATTTTATCCATTTTTTTATCAAGCCGTAGTATTTTCGGAACTAACGAATGGTCTAATCAGTTATCTCATTATTGCTCGCTCTCTACACTTGGCGCCCAATTGTTTTTCATGGTAATATCTATAAAGGGTGTTTCTTAAGTACGTGTAGAAACTTTAAGAGCATGTTGCTGACGTCGAAATACGAAAAGAAGTTCCCATAAACACATGTCCGCAAGTTATTCGTTTCTAAGATACAGAGCGTCAAAGTTTAATTATTATATTTGTTTTTTGTGAATAAATGCCAAAATATTTGTGATATTCGAGTAAAGTTCAGTATCTGGGATGATTTTTCAATGACAAAATCAAATTTTGTTAAAATTGTGAAAAAAACTAATTTCTAATTGAGTTTATTTTGAAATAAAAAATCTTGTCATTCAAAATCACTTGCATCGATTATTTCAAATCTCAATAACTCGAAAACAGTTGCTCGCAGTGACCTCTACCAAGAATTTTTTATACACAAAATAAATAATAGATATTCCCAGATACCAAACTTTACCCAAATATCAAAATTATTTTGAAATTATTCCCAAAAAAAATCAACTTTGACACATTGTATCTCAGAAACGAATAACTTGTGGACATATGTTTATTGCAACTTTTCTTCTTATTTTGATGTCAGCAATACGCTCCTAAATTTTCTACACGTACTTAAGAATAATGAAACTAAATGAATGATTTTCACTACAAAGGGTTTACAAAACCACGACGATCGTCTATACAACACCTTCTTCAACTGGAGAAGATAATCTAAATTACAACTTTGCTGTGCTCTCTTAAATATTCATCGTAAATTGATTAGGGTTCAGGTGTAAATAAACACCCCCGATAAATACCAATATCACTGATTATATTTAATCTAGTCTTTCCACGAGAACATAATAGGTAAGGGTGAATTATACACTTCTAGTTGTTCATAGTGGAAGAAAGCACTTGTCTGATTCTGTGTGACTCAGACAAAAGCTGGTAGGAATCTGTGTTTTCAATAGTGTTATTGTATTTTGCTTCCCTTTTTGTCTGCCGATAAAAGCATTTATTATTAAGAAGGTTATCAGAATTTTTCCATTTATTAATTTCCATACTTTCTAAAAGATTCAACTTCATGCCCTTGCTTTGAACATAAAGGATTTCAAAATCATGGTCAAAGGCATGGTTTTCGGTTAATAAATGGGTAGCATAACATGTCGGATTTTTTTTTTTTCGTTAACATAGCTGTTTGCTGTTTCTATGTTCGGTTAGGTGCCTTTTGAAGGTTTTCCCATTTTGACCAAGATAAAAGGTGGGACAACTACCACAGGTTAATTTATAGACTCCACACTTTTCTTGTTTTTCCACTTTATCTGTGTTGTTTTTAATATGTTTGCCCAAAGTATTGTCTTTCTTAAAAGCAATATTAAAACCTTGCTTTTTCAAGAAATTACCTATTGTATTATTAGGTTCACCGATATAAATTATTGTTTTGAACCTTTGGTGGTGTTTAAGAGAAGGATAAACTTCTTGAATTGTTTTCTTATATAGCTTCTTAGACAGAAGGTTATCTATCAAAGATGATTTATAATCATTGTTAACTGCAATTTGTTTGATAATTTCTAGTTCTTTATTAAAATTTGGTTCTAAGAGGAATTTTAACTAATTTATGTATCATACTATTGTGAGCTGCTATTTTATGTTGATATGGGTGTGATGAGCTATTGTGAATTGTAATATCTGTATGAGACGGTTTATGAAAAATAGAAAATTCATGTTTATTATTTACTTAGTTATTGTTGGGTCCAAAAAATTTATTGAATTATCCTTTTCTGATCCTTTTCTGATTCTACCGTGGAGTTAATTGAAGGATGAAGAGAATTAATAAATTACAAGAATTGATTCAATTGTATAATTGTTCCTGTGTTCGTCATGGTATTGTAAACCTTTTGTAGTGAAGATCATTAATTTAGTTTCATTATAGATGTTAACATGGATTTTCATCAATCGGCTACATCAATCAAAAACTTCACAGGGGTTTTTCATGGGTTCCGTCAGCGTACTTATAATAATTAATCCCTTAATTTCCTGAAATTCTATCACACTGTATAATGAATCAGATTCCGTTAAAAACAGACCTCTTGTTCATTCTTTTATACATAATTACTAGCTACTACTAGATTATTGCAACGTTTATGAAGCACATTCCCTACATCTAAATTGGGCCAGAATTCCTGAGAATATTGGCAACACTGCCCAGAAATTCTGCTCAATCCCAACTTCGACAGCCACCACGTCAAAAACTGTGGCCAGGAAAGGGCAGATATGTTTACACTAATGAAATTGCGTTCATAGGTTATTCTCCATATGGTTTCTACTTTCTCCTTAGTCCGCCCCAGTCATCGGAGGCGGCTGGACAGATAGAGCAACAGCCGTTTCGAATTTTCTTTTTGTTCAGGAATTACGGGGTAAATTGGGTTCAGTCTGGATCATCAACAAGACCTAAGAAATGGGTTCTTATCCATTTTCGGTTCGTGTCAGAAACACATATACGAGTTCATCATATAGAGAGAGGGTGTGTTTGATGACAGTGGAGGATTTCCGTTTTTGTGGTTCGGTGACATTTTATGATGCGAAACAATGACTCTATATATTTATGATATAAACTCCAGTGCTGTAGGTTTCGATTTTGATGATATTTGCATTGATTAAATTCATAAACAAAGAAAAGAGAATTGAGTTTATTATGCATACAGCATACAGCGGCATTAGATTTCATTTCTAATAATTATTCAAAACCATTGTTTTATTTTGATATCACCTTTAGATATTGTTGAGGAGATAGTCACAGAGGATGCCATTCGGTGGGCTGTGAATGAGTTCAAACCATTCAAGGTGGCAGGCCTGGATGGTATATTTCCAGCATTGCTACAGAAAGCGCATAAAGACATATTATAAGGGACGTCTTCAGGGCTAGCTTGGCATTGGGATATGTACCAAGGACCTGGAGGAGAGCTAGAGTAGTTTTTATCCCAAAATCAGGAAGAAGGGACTACACTCAAGCAAAGGCCTTCAGACCCATTAGCCTCACATCTTTTCTACTGAAGGCTCTGGAAAAGATTGTGGTTAGTTATCTGGTGGGGGTAGTACTGAGTAGGCATCCCTTCGAGGATAATCAGTATGCATACCGCAGTGGACGGTCCACAGAAACTGCCCTTCATGCGGTAGTGCACAGAGTAGAAAAGGCACTCCATTTCAAGGAGTGGGCTCTCGGAGTCTTCTTCGACGTGGAGGGTGCCTTCGATAAGGCAATAACAGACGTCATCTGCAATGCACTGCAGAATAGGGGAACCCCTCCTACGCTGTTTAGCTGGGTAGCTCCGGCCATCGAGCGGAGGAAAGTGACGTTGTCTCTATCCATGCCGATATCGAGGTGAGGGGCGGCTGCCCGCAAGGTACCTGTCTCTCCCCTCACATTTGGTGTCTAGTCATGGACGAATAACTTCTCAAGAGACTAGCCGCCAACGGTTTCTACGCCCAGGCATACGCCGACGACGAGCTCGTCCTGGTGACGGGGCCTTTTCTAGATGTGGTCTGTGGCCGGATGCAGTTGGCGTGCAGGAAAATGGAAAGGTGGTGCGAGGAAGTCGGCCTCGAAGTCAATCCGACTAAAACAAAGATTATTCTCTTCACCAAGAGAAGGAAGGTAGATGGGTTCAGATCACCAGTAATGGGTAGAAAACCCCTAATTGATAGTCTTCGTAGACTCCCTTCCTTCATTACTCCAGTCCTGGTTGGCCTAGGATCTAGTCCAAAAATCTTCACGTTGGTGTCACCAGAGGAACAGGTTTCACTTTCTAATTTTTTATATTGGATAAAATCCTACAATTTCAATTTTAATTATTTATTTTTATTCAATATTGATATTATCTCCGGTTGAAGTTTATATCTTTCAACGACTATCTGTAAACCACCACATAGTACTATGCGCTGGGAAAATTTATTTCCTAATTAAATCTTACAATTTTAACCTCAGATTCAACAGATACCAAATATTGAATATTATTAGAATCAGTCTTATTTTTGAGAAACTGTTACTCTGACCAGTGAAGATTAATTCATATTAAATGTTTGTGTGTTTATTTATGTTTTATTTATTTATTGATTAACACTTTTCAACTTGACAACATCGTATGGTAAAGTCTCTTATAGTTTTGGGTATAACATCTAATTGTCTTTATTCGGTTGCACAACTTCCCAAGTAAGTACTCTTTGACATAGACATATTAAAAGTTGCTGTGGCGCCCCCTCTTATTTTTGTGACCATTCTGTTACTGTTCAATGATATAATTATGTTATAAAGTAAAAACGAACCCATAGTGCCTACCGACGAAGAGCTGCCGTCTGCATTGCTCCTTTTTATTTAACTTTAAAGAAAAGAGGGTTGCATAGAAATGGCGCGCAACGTGTGGGGCCTCGAGTTAGAATTTTGCATATGTTATTTCGTTGTCAGTAATTAAAAAGTTGAAAGTGTCCATATCGATGAATAAATGAACATTGTTTCGCAAACATTGGTGTTGAAATACTGACAGGAAGTTTGAAGAATATTTTGGTGGTGACTGATTATTGAAAATTTTTGAGGTGTTGATTTCTGCATCGTTGATTTCTGCGGTGTTGATTTTTGCAGTTTGTGGTATTAGATATATTTCAGGTTGTTTTTAAGATATTGCGGTGTTGATTCATTATGGATATAGCATTCAGAGGTAATCATTTGCTTCAAGCTGAAACAAATTATGAATTGAGAATTAGGGGTGTAATTTCAGATCGTAATCAAGATGATAAAAGGAAAATTCTTGGTAGACTTCTTGCTAAAGAACGACAAGCTGGTGATAATGTGCATGTTTTGTTTGATCCTCACTATGACTTCGTTATAGAAAAAGATGAAATTCAAGCTACTTTAGACTCCGTCAAGTTACTTATAGAAGGTTTTGAAGGACCTACTACTGATTTCGTTTATAAAAGAGCAACTACTCGTTTAAATCATGTATGCTTAAGAATTCAGAGAATTAAGTTGAATGCTCAAGATCCAAATTACCCTGAAGTCTTGAATTTTAAAAATGAAACTTATGCTACAGCTTTAAAATTAGAAGCAGAACTTAATGAAAACATTCAGGAAGAAGAACAGCTTCTGGTTAACAATTTTTCAACCGAGTTCTAATGCTGCAAATGCTTCACACGCAGTAATTATTAGTGGAAATGTACCGAGTACACCCAAATCTTTTCCAGTGTATAAATTAAATATTCAATTTGATGGGGAACCAAAAAATTTATTATCATTTATAGAACGGGTAGAAGAAGTGGCACAAGCTAGACATATTAGTAAGGTTGATCTTTTTGAGTCAGCTAGTGACTTATTCACTAGTAAAGCAACATTTTGGTTTAAACAAATTCGTTCTCAAGTCAATGATTGGGATAGTTTAGTAAATAAATTGAGGAAAGATTTTTTAGTGTCAGATTATGATGATGAAATTTGGGAACAAATAAAAACTAGAAAACAAGGTAGAAATGAACCGATTGTTATTTTTATTGCTTGTATGGAAGCACTATTTGGTAGACTTAGTCGAGGTGCAGCGGAACCAACAAAAATAAAATTTATCAAGTTAGGTCTTCAAGCTGAATATAGGAAACGTCACGCTCTTAGTGATATAGATAGTTTAGAAACCTTGAGTAACTTATGTAAAAAATTAGAGGAAGCCGATATACTCAGTTTAGCTTCTGGTTCTCAAAATTTTCGAACGACACACTGTTTGATTGATTCTGATCTTGCCCATTTTTCAGATACTCAGTCTTCTCATGATGGCAGGAATGTTAGGAAAAATAGTAAACCTCAGAGAAAATATTTTAGGAATAAAAAAATACAATAACAATTTAAATTTCAGTCAGTCTGGAAATAAACAGGTTTATGTTACTAATTCTAGTCCAAGTCAAGTCTTATGTTGGCGTTGCTTACAACCAAATCATACCTCCAGAAATTGTAGAGCTACCGATTGTACAGTTAAAAAGTTTTGTTTCAAGTGTGGTTGTCCCGATGTGACTTCCAAGGATTGTAAAAAATGTCAGGGAAACTAAAGAAGGAGGTAAATCAGTTAGGCTCGGGTTCTCCTCCACAATTTTATAGAGCTAAGAACAATTTTTCTTTACGACCATATTCAAAATTTTTTGATGTTGATGATTGGAATGCTTGGAAACTTAACGTAAAGAATTTTTATAAATCATCATTTAATAATAATAATAATGTTTCGCCACTTTTTATTCAAAAGCCTTATGATAATAGACCGTACATTTCTGTTAAAATTTTTGATCAAAATGTTATCTGCCTATTGGACAGTGGTGCCAATGTTTCAGTTTGTGGCCAGAAATCTTTAAAATTTTTGAGAAAATTTAATCTTAATACCAACGTTTCAGCTATGAAATATGTAACAACTGGTACTGGTCGGTCAGTTCAAGGGATTGTAGATTTGCCTGTCAGAGTAGACGACATTATACAGATTGTCCCTATAGTAGTTGTTCCTTCACTTCCTCATTCGTTTATTTTTGGTAGTGATTTCTGCAGTCAGTTCAAGATAAAAATTGATTTTAAGGATAAAAGCTGGAAAGTTCATAGTGTGGTTACAAATAATTCGGTACAAGTGGTTTCTAGTGATCTTGTTGATACTCAGAATTTAGATTTATCTGATCTTTTAGAATTATCACCAAATGAAAAATCTCAAGCACAACAAGTAATAGAGTCATTTAATGCAGTAAGCAGCGAAGTTCGTCTAGGTCGTACTGATAAAATAAAGTTAACACTTGATATAGGTGATGCAAAACCTTTTAGAGTAAAACAATATTTGATGTCACCATACATGTTGAGAATTTTAAATACTGAGCTGGACGAAATGATTAAGCTTAAAGTTGTAGAGCCTTCTCGGAGTCCTTTTAATAGTCCAGTTCTTTTAGTTAAAACATCTTCAGGGGAATATCGTTTTTGCTTTGATGGAAGAAAGCTGAATGAAATTACAAAACATGACTGCTATCCACTTCCACGCATCGATAGAATTTTAAATCAGCTTAGAGATGCAAAGTATATTTCGAGCATTGATCTTAGAAAGGCTTTTTGGCAAATTCCGCTAGATGAATCATCAAGAGAGAAAACTTCATTTACTGTTCCAGGAAGAGATTCCTTTCAGTTTACTGTTACTCCGTTTCGATTATCTAATAGTGCACAGACTCAACAGAGGCTTTGTGACGCTTTATTTGGTGCCAAATATGAGCCCAACATATTCACTTATCTTGATGATATTATAATCACGTCGAAAACATTTTCTGAACACTTGGCTCTTCTTACTGAAGTAAAAAATATACTCAAAGATGCGAATTTAACCATAAATCCTAAGAAATGTGAATTTTTTAAGATTTCGTTGAAATATTTGGACTGTTATTGATAGACAAGGTATTCGAACTTACCCAGATAAGGTCGCAGTTTTGGTTAACTATCCACGTCCTACTACCAGTACTGAAATCAAAAGATTTATTGGCATGTGTTCCTGGTACAGGAGATTTATAGAAAAATTTTCAAGTTTAATGGCTACTATTTCAGGACTTTTAAAAGGTAAAAAGAAAGGGCAACCAATCACCTGGTCTGTCGAGGCTGAAGATGCCTTCATTCGTATTAAGAGTGCACTTGTTTCTTCTCCTATACTAACTTCACCCAATTTTGAAAAACCGTTCACTATAGCTTGTGATGCTTGTGATTATGGGGTGGGGGGTGTCTTGACACAGGAGTTAGATGGAGAAGAAAGAGTAATTGCCTACGCTTCTCGATCCTTGTCTCGTGCTGAACGCAATTATACAGTTACAGAGAGAGAACTACTTAGTTTGATATTTCTTATCGATAAATTTCGTCCTTATATTGAAGGAACTTGTTTTAAAGTTTATACCGATCATAGCAGCCTTTTGTGGATAAATAACTTGAAAGATCCGTGTGGTAGACTTGCTAGATGGGCTGTGAAACTCCGACAACATACTTTCGAGTTGATACATCGAAAGGGTTCTGTTAATGTAGTCCCAGACTTTCTTTCTCGCATCCCACCTGAAGATCCACCTGATAATGTCCCAGAGTTAAATTTGATTGATATAGCAGCTGAAAAAGTTGATGATTGGTATATTGCACTTAGAAATAAAGTCTTAAGTGATCCAAATTCATTTCCCCAGTGGAAAGTTATCGATAATCTTTTGTATAAATATATCCCATCAAAAATTCCATTTGAATCTAATGAGAATGAGTGGAAGGTACTAGTTCCAAAAACACAACGTTCCGAAGTTACTAGAGATTCTCATGATCCACCTACTTGTTCACATTTTGGTATCTATAAAACTTTCTCGAATTCAACAAAATTACTACTGGCCAAAAATGTTATATGATATTAAGAAGTTTGTTCGTTCTTGCAAAATTTGTCAATCACAGAAATTAACTAACACTTCACGTATGGGTTTGATGGGCTGTGAAAAACAAGTCAAATTTCCCTTCCAAATTTTAGCAGTCGATCTTATGGGACCTTTTCCCAGATCATCACGTGGCTTCACTTATTTACTTGTAGTTGCAGACTGGTTTTCAAAATATACCCTGTTGTGTCCACTTCGTGATGCTAAAGCTCCTAGTATAGTTAAATTTATTGAAAATCAAGTATTTTTAGTGTACGGAACTCCCCAAATAATTATTACAGACAATGCTACTTATTTTGCAGGAAAAATATTCAAAGCACTTACTGATTCATATAAAGTAAAAATTAGGTTTACACCGCGGTATGCAGCCCAGTGTAATTTTGTAGAACGAAACAATAAGACAATAGGACAAGCAATACGTAGTTACATTGATGAACATAAAGATTGGGATAAAGAATTATCAAAAATTCAGTTTGCTATAAATACATCTGTTCATGAAGTTCATAATTATTCTCCTGCATTTTTAGTTTTTGCCAGAAATATTCCTTTTTTTTGGAATGTTGATTGAGTACAACATTGATTTCTTTCGAGCTCTTCCTTGTAAAATTTAGTATGTTATAGTTTAAGTGTATTATTAGGTAATGCTTTTTGGTTTTTGGAAATTTTGGATAGACTTAACCGATAGAGACATTTCCCGATTATAATTTTTTCTGATTTTGGCTATTCCCGATAGTGACTCCTAAAAGGATGTTTAGTACGCATAGTTACTGTTCCAAAAATATATTCCAGAATATAGAGGTAAAATTATGATCCAGTGTAGGATCAAATCTTTTTTTTTTGGGAGGTGATGTAGCATGTAAATTTTCGCTACTTCACTTTGTTAATTTTTTATAAAGCTTTAAAGCAATGTAGACTTCACCCTGTGGTGACCTACTTTCAATGAGCCTTAACAAAACATACGTATATGTTCCTAGTTGGTTGTCTAATGTCATTCATAGAAACCTTATCAACATACCCATGGTAATTTCCATTCAAAACCACATTTAATGATCAATTCACATTTTACAAGTTGTCACTACGAGGAGAATAATTAAGTTCTGGATGCACCATCAGAATAAATCATTACTTTTCGAATTGTTCTCTTTCGAATTGTTCTCATTCAAACTGCATAGGTTGTGGTCCTGTCTAGCTTTCCAAGTAGTGGTTGTATTTCTGCTTACTAGAAAAGTGTGATCTGTTTTACGTTTTGCAAGTGTTGATCTAAAAATTATTAAAGGTGAATAAGGAATTTCTTCGAAAGAAAATATATCCTACTCACTTTGACATCCAATGTTGTCTTCGAACTAGTGCTTCGTATGTATGTCTGAGTTCTGGTTATTGAGAAGGTTCGTAAGGAGTGTCTTCGAATTATTGTCTTTGTTTTAATATTTAGGGTTTAAAGTGATTATAAACTAAATGTTTTGATTGTTTTCATGTTTACGTTTATTTTCTATTTGTCAGCTGTCTGATGATATTTCAACTGTCAACTGTCTACTGTCATGTTAAAATATCACTGTAGCCAACTTAGCTTTTGGGGTTTCTGATCAGAGACAAACAAACACACCATTAATTTTATGCTGGTCAGATTGGTCGGTTAAGCATGGAACATGCAAATATCGAAATATCTGAATGTTGGTAACATAACTTCCTGGATGGAAAAAATCTTCAAGGTGAATATCGTTTCCGACTGAGAGAGGGGTCAGATAGTAGAATTGGTGGAAGCTACAGGTGTCTAGCCATACAGGGGTTCCTGGTTTTGTTCGGCTGACGAATCCTGAATTTGTTAAGTGATCCTTTGTGGATATTCCTCAGGAGGCACCTGGCTCTCATCAGAGTTGAGGCAGACCCACTATGCACGGAATGTGGGGAGGAGGAGGACTCCTTCCACTTCCTGTGCGAATGTGGTATTTATGTCAGGCTCAGACAAAACGTCTTCGGAAATTTCGACTTTCATAAGAAAGTCGAAGAGGTTCGAACCGGTATCCGACATGGGATACGTGAAGATGCTGGATATTGCGAAAAGGACCCACTGGGGCCTAGTCGCTGACGCTTGCGTCTCCCACCCATTACCATATATATATATATATATATATATATATATATATATATATATATATATATATATATATATATATATATATATATATATATATATATATATAATATATAATATATATATATATTACCATATATATATATATATATATATATATATATATATATATATATATATACAGGGTGTTAATTAAGTACGTTGACAAACTTCGGGAGGAGATTCTTTGAAGGTTTTCAGGACGAAATGTTCATATAAACATATGTCCCAAACGGCTTGGTTTTCGAGATACAGGGTGATAAAAATACATTTTTTTCAAGATTTTTTAGAGTTAACTTCGACATTTTCTACAATAATCAGTTCAAATTAGGCAAGTACAATCCATTCAATAGTACGCACGATACAAAATAATGCATTTCTCAAATAATTCACAGGGTCCTCCTTTTTTTAGAGTCAAGCTTTGTTCAACCCTTCAGAATTTATTTTTCCGCCGCCACTGACATATTATGAGGAAGGAATAATCAATATTGTTTCATTTAACATCTTTTTGCTCTTTTGATGTTTTTCATTTACTTGTACGGTTCAGGAGTTACAATGAAAATATTAACGCAAACATTTTCCAGTAACGCATAACATAAAGAAATTTGAGAAGCAAATAGTCTAACAAACTTGAAGGGTGATTCTTTGAAAGGTTTCAAGATGAAAAGTTCATATAAACATGTCCCAAGCGGCTTGGTTTTCGAAGTACACCGGTGATCAAAATACATTTTTTAGGAGTTTTTGGAGTTTACTTCGAAATTTTCGACAATAATCGATCCAAATTAGTTCAAATTGGACAAGTACAATCCATTCAATAGTGCGCATGATATAAAATAATTCATTTCTCGAAGTGTCATTGCCACTCTCCAAAGATTAGCGCGTGACGCAATACGTCATTTTGTTCTCATTACACAAATAGCTATTTTCTGCTCGTGTAGAGAAAATGTAATGTTATGGAGCTCCCATACATTTTTTACCATAACTCAGGTTGAATATGTATTGCACAAAGTTAATTATGGCAAAATAATTTTGGACATTTTCAATAGTGAATAACTTTATTATCAAATACCAGAGCAAAGTAACATAAATTCCCTAGGAATAAAATTAAGTTCAGAAAAGGACCATTATTGAAATGGATATGTCAGAGCAGCTGCTGGAAATGGCCACCGCCAACTTCAATGCATGCGTTTATGCGCCTAACCATAGACTGGTGGACACGCTCGAAAATACCAGGAGTGTTTCTTATAATTCCGCATGACTCCTGTATGCGATTCCTCAGGTCTTCTTCACTTTGAACTGGAGTTCGGTACACTAATGATTTGAGGTGCCCCCAGAGGAAAAAATTAAAGTGGATTCATATCAGGTGACCTTGGTGGCCAAAGTTGTGGCCCACCACGCCCAATCCAGCGATCAGAATAATTCTCTTCTAAATATTGGTGTGCAACCAATCTGAAGTGTACTGGAGCACCATCATGCATAAACCAAATTCCAATTCTTTCCCTCAGTGGGATCTCTTCTAGGAGTCCAGGTGAGATGAATTCAAGGAAATGTCGATAATGGTCACCATTGAGTCTATGAGGCAGAAAATGTGGCCCGATGAGGAAATTCCCTACAATTCCAACCCAAACATTCACAGAAAACGTCTCTTGAAAATGGTTTTCATCAGCCCACATATGATTGTTGTGAAAATTAATAATGGCTTTACGGGAAAAGCATGCCTCATCGGTGAATAACACTTGAGATAAAAACCATGGATTTTCCAACAATTCATTTCGAATCCAAGTGCAAAAAGTTAATCTCTTTGGAAAATCCCTTGGCAGAAGAGCTTGAACACGCTATATGTGATAGGGATAAAGTTGTTGCTCTTTTAAAATTTGCCATACCAATACATGGGTTACGTTAAACTGTGCCGCAATTTGTCTTGTACTGGTGTCTGGATGCTGCTCAATTTCGTTAAGTACAGCTTCTTCTATCTGAACTGTTCTAACTCTCCTGGGTCTTCCTATGAGAACAGCAGACCTCTTGAAAGTACCCGTTTCACGAAGACGGGAGTGAATATTGATGAACATTTGTGTGCTGGGAATATGACGTTGTGGAAATCTTTCTAGATACATTCGTCTGGCGGCACGAGCGTTACCATCAGCCATTCCATACATTAAGTGCATGTCTGCCATTTCTGAATTTGTATATTCAGCCATTTTATCCAAAGGAATATCGAATGAATCTGCTTTATAGCTTGCACTAATGAAGAATTAACAATGAGACAGTTTCTCAACTTTCGATAACTGTCAAGTTGTTGATATTTAAATAAATGAATTAATATCAAAGGCCACTTTGCTATTTTTATGAATTCAAATTGATTACAAAATTTCTGCGTTACTGCAGAAGAAAAAACAAACCGAAATTTCTGATAAAATAATGTACTCCATACGGAAACAAAAATTTGTTTCATTTAGTTTTTCGGAGTTATAACCAGAGATTCATAAATGAAAATCAAATGTGTAATGATCTGCGACTATTAGATAAACCCTATTAACTATCTTCCATTACAGGATTACCTTTCGGAAGTTTTTCATGTTGAAAAGGAAACGTTCAATTGAAAACTAAAAAATATCTTTTTTTAAAATAACAGAAAATTTGTATGAGTTCTCTATCAAGACTGATGGGTAAAAACATTTTTAATCAAATATCTCAATGAAAATGCACATTTTTACCATCAGAATCTTCAGGTTGAAAGTTAAGGTTTTCCCAATATCTGTCAGATCTAGTTTAATATCCAGCGTACCGCAGTGACGGGGAGATAGTAGTTTTCTGTTAGATATCACAAAAAGAAATCACATCTTTACAATAACAAGCTTTTATTTAGCTTCACTTGTAACTAACTAACAAACAATTTAATAAAAGTTGAATTTGACCCACTTCTAATACTCTAATTTGGCAGGTTTCCGTAATTCCGGTGACAATGCATTAAAAAAATGTTTGTTAAAAAACAAAATGGCGGCTCCAATATGGCGGACGAGTTTTGTGATTATGATCCGATTCTGTTCAAAATTGGTATGTGATGGTTTTTGGGTTGGAGATTTTCAGTTTCACATAAAAAATAAACCAAAATGTTAAAAATGAAAATTATAAAAAGAAAACATTTTAAAGTTTTTATACAATACACTGAAAAGGAAAAATAATTCATTTCATTGTTTGATCTAGGTAATCTTGTACAGAAAGATTTTGATACTCACAGAATAACCTACAAAAAATGAAACAAATTATTTTTTCATTTTCAGTGCATTTGTATAAAAGCTTGTCTTTATATTTTTTATTGTATAATTTTTATTCATCGTATAATTTTCTAATTCTGAAAAAATATTTCCATCAATTTACAATAATTGAAAATGTTTAATTTTCAAATTTTCTAATGTTATGCCACACTGGAAAATGTTTAAATTAATATTTACATTATAGCCCCTGAACCGTACAAGTAAATGAAAAAATGCAAGATATCAAAAAGGTGTTAAATAAAACAACATTGATTATTCCTTTCTCATAATATGTCAGTGGCGGCGGAAAAAAAAATTCTGAAGGGTTGAACAAAGCTTGACTCTGAAAAAAGGAGGACCCTGTGAATTATTTAAGAAATGCATTATTTTGTATCGTGCGCCCTATTGAATGGATTGTACTTGCCTAATTTGAACTGATTATTGTCGAAAATGTCGAAGTTAACTCTAAAAAATCTTGAAAAAAATGTATTTTTATCGCCCTGTATCTCGAAAACCAAGCCGTTTGGGACATATATTTATATGAACTTTTCGTCCTGAAAACCTTCAAAGAATCACCTCCCGAAGTTTGTCAACGTACTTAATTAACACCCTGTATATATATATAGACGGGTAGTCTCTTGACTGGACTAGTTGAAAAAAACTGAGTTTTGGAGAGTATCATAAAAAGAAACTTTTCCTTGATTTCACTTTTTCACTTTTTCCTAATGCTGATAGAGACCGTTATAGAGCTCAAAGCAATAATATAATTACAAATTTTTTACATAAAAACTCTTCTAAAAAAGATTTTTTACAAAACATTTTCATCAAATGCAAATCATTATTGAAAATTAACCCTGACTTATATGTTGTAAAGAGTGACAAGGGTAACGTGACTGTTTTAATGTACAAGCAGGATTATCATAATAAAAGTCGAGAACTCTTAGATGATGAAAAATATTACTCGAGACTAACTCGTAATCCTACTAGTACGCTTCAACAGGAAGCGAACAAACAAGTTTCAAAATTACTCAAGGCTGAACTAATAGATCAAATAACTGCCAAAAAATTTAATATTTATAATTCCATTGCACCACGTTTTTACGCTCTTCCAAAAATTCATAAACCTAGTCTAGCTATGAGACCTATTGTTTCTTCGATAGATGCACCAAACAGTAATTTGGCCAAATTTTTGACTGAAATACTGACTGAATCCTATGACATAGACAATGATTTCTATATTAAAGACTCTTTTACCTTCAGCAATTTCATAAACAACTTCTCACTTCCTGAGAATTATATTGTGGTCAGTTTTGATGTAGTGTCGCTGTTCACCAACTTACCACTAGATGTCGTTAGGCAATCTCTTGCAAATAAATGGAACACAATTTCAAATTATTGCGACTTAACTTGGGGTGCTTTTGTTGATATTTTGGAATTTATTTTTGAATCTAATTACCTTCTTTTTGATAACATTTATTACAAACAGATTTTTGGAACCCCCATGGGGTCAACTATTTCTCCTATTCTTGTAAATTTTGTATTGGATGATCTCATCAAAGATTGTCTGTCTTTAATCCCTTTCAACATTCCATTCGTGAAGCGGTATGTTGATGATTTAATCCTCGCTGTACCCACAGATAAAGTTAATGAGGCCCTGTTTTACTTCAACAGCTACGATATACACTTACAGTTCACCTCAGAGGAGGAACAATCTCAAAGTATCCCGTTTTTGGATATGAGAATTATTAGAGGTAATGATAACGTCCTGCGACCTAAATGGTACAGAAAACCAATTTGTAGTAACAGGTTCATCAGTTACCACTCACATCATCCTTCGAATATGAGAAACAACCTGATCATCGCTCTAAAAACAGAGTTAATAACTTATCACATCCGATTTACCGTTTGGAGTGCCTGAAGGAATTAAGAACTATTCTTAAAGAAAATTCGTACCCATTGAAATTAATTAATAAATTTTTGTTTAATTCTGACAGTATTCGCAACTCAGTAAATCCAGCCCCTATTATTAACATCCCAAGTGTCAATGTCAGTACCACAAGTAATGTCGAGAAACAGCCTCCTCAACAAATACTTTTTATTTATAGAACCCTTCCTCATATTGAAGAACTCACTTGTAAACTTTCAAATATTTTCAAATCAGACAATTTAAGGATTGCCAAGAATAATGTAAAAACAGTGTCTAGCCTTTTCATAAAAACGAAAGCTCCTATAGCTACTTCAGAAAGTTCAAATGTCATTTATAGCATCCCTTGCCTTAATTGTGACAAAGTCTATATAGGACAAACAGGTAGAAATCTATCAGGTCGCATTACGTCTCATAAAAGTGATTGTAAAATAAAAAAGAATAGTTGTGCCCTTGCAGAACACACTATTCAATTAAACCATTTTGGTGATTTCAACAACCCAAAAATTTTAGCAAAAGAAAGTAATTATTCAAAAAGAAATTTTCTTGAAATGGTGCATATCAATAATGAACCTAACTGTATGAATAAACGTGCCGATGTTGCAAATCTTAGCGTGATTTACAATTATTTATTGAATTTTGACAAAAATAAAATTAGTGATAATTCTCTTGTTCAAGCTATACCGCCATAAATTAAGTTGGCAGCATTTACACCAAACTTGCGATTTTTCTCCCATTTGTCAACCAATTGACGTGGACATGTGACAGCTGCTTGTCAGTTCGTCCGCGTGTTCCATGTACCATGTGTTTTGTGTGACATGATGTGAGTGGAGCTGCATGCTCTTGGTCAAAATCGTGCCGACTAAAATATATTTGAATCATGATTAATTTTCGAATATTGCTCATGGTATATTTTAATTTGTTTGTACAAACTGTTGTGTAAGATATTTTAATAAAGAGGTGCACTGTGATCTTCTTAATAGCAACCTCGAGTTAGTAAGTTGTTTTTTATAACTCAAAGTCACATTTTTTACAAATTGGACTTTTTTGTGTTTTGCAGATGTCTTGATAAAGAAAATAAAATTTTCGAAAGCTAGACAATTTAACAAAGAGTTTCTCTATCCACTGGCCGTTCCCAATTGACTGCAACCTCAAGGAAAAGTTTATTTTTATGATACTTTCCAAAACTCAGTTTTTTCATACATATATATATATATATATATATATATATATATATATATATAGTGACCGCCAAAAAGTATGTACAGTTGCGGCCATTAAAAATTAAAAAATGGGATAACTCTTATAGCAGATTTTTGTTTATTTCTAGCTACTTGAATTTGTGTTATGAATATGTCACATGGCAACATTGAATATTTGACATATATCAAACAATTCCAAATTAGGAAGTAATCATGCCGCATATACATGCAGTGACGAAAGGTGGAATAATCGCAAAAATAGACAACTGTCCCTTTTTTTTTTGGCCGCAACCGTATCATATGGGAAAAAAATTTATTATTGGAGTATTGGAAAAAATATTCTGGGGAAAAGTTTGTGCATGTCCGATAACCTAATAATCGATTTTGACACATGTCACGTGATCGCTAGAATGGCGGCAAAATGAAAAAAATTGCAATGCAAATGCATAAAAAGGGGTAAGATGGCAAAATATCAAAAAAAGTTATTTGAAAAAGTCACTTAGAATTCAATTTTATACACATAAACGAAGTTTCAAGAGATAATTCAAAAAAATTGAAAATATCAATTTTTTAAAAATAGTTTCCCATCTATTTAAAAATATTATTTTTTTTTTCTTATGAATAGCTTGACTATACTGAAACATTTGCATTTTAATGATAATGACAAAACTTTTTCATTTTCTCCACACCAGAGGGCACTAAATTAAAAAAATTGGATTTTGCCAGAACCCTCGCTGTTACATTGGTTCTTATCTAACAGTTATATCAGAATTCCAAGACTATTGTGTTGATATGGCAATCTAGAAACACCATGTTTCCTGATTTTAATCAAGTTTCAATAATAATGCTGTATGAGCGTTTTACTTTGCACATAAACTTTAAGAATCTTTAATTTGACGCACTATTTAAGTTAAGTTTATGTGCGAAGTGAAACGCTCATGCACGATTATCATCGGAACTTGATTATAATCTGGAAATTACCATGTTTTTGGAGTGTCATGTCATCACAATGGTCGTGGAATTCGGATATAACTGTTAGATACGAACCGATGTAACAGCAAGGGTTCTGACAAATTCCCATTTTTTCAATTTAGTGCCCTCTGGTTTGGAGAAAATGAGAAAGTTTTGTCATTATCATTAAAATGCAAATGTTTCAGTATAGTCAAGCTATTCATAAGAAAAAAATAATATTTTTAAATAGATGGGAAAATATTTTTAAAAAAATTGCTATTTTCAATTTTTTTGAATTATCTCTTGAAACTTCGTTTGTGTGTATAAAATTGAATTCTAAGTGACTTTTTCAAATAACTTTTTTTGATATCTTGCCATCTTACCCCTTTTTTTGCCTTTGCATTACAATTTTTTTCATTTTGCCGCCATTCTAGCGATCACGTGACATGTGCCAAAATCGATTTTTAGGTTATCGGACATGCACAAACTTTTCCCCAGAATATTTTTTCCAATATTCCAATAATAAAAAATTTTCCCATATGGTACATACTTTTTGGCGGTCACTGTATATATATATATATATATATATATATATATATATATATATATATATATATCTGATGTGACAAACGTGTACTTTGATTTATCAAAAGTAAATTTGATGAGTTGTATCGAATCAGAGAGGTTGAATCGAACTTTTGAGGAGAAATTCGGAAAAAAAATTATTTTTAAATTTTTTGTCATTTTCGTTGTATGGTATGTTAGAGAACATACTTTTCACATCGAATGCAGCTAAAATTGAATTATGGCGAGGTTTGTTTTTTTATTCTTTCTACTAGACTTAGTGAGTTTTTTTAAGCTAGGATGTGGAACAAAATTGGTAATATGTTCAAACAATTTGTTGAGTCGTATTCCTAATTCTCTTACAAACCTGTCGATAAATTAGGAATACCACTCAACAAGTTGTTCAAAAGTATTTATCAATTTTGTTCCACATCATAGCGTAAGGAACTCCTGTCTAGTAGAAAGAGTAAGTCTCTCATTATAAATATATTTATTAGATCATGCCAAAGTAGACCATATCATTTCATTACAAATTTCGACAGCGTTTGATGTATGCCTAGATCGGAATTATTTACAGTTCAATAACAAATTTTATAAACAGGAATCAGGTTTACCAATGGGTTCCCCCCTTAGTCTACATGTACCAGATATATTTATGAACAATTTGGATACCATTAAAGTAAATTCCGATCTGGGTAAAAAACATTTTAATTTTTGGTATAGATATGTTTCTGATATTGAAACAACGTCTTGAATTTTCGTACAAATTAATATACCTACGCTCAGGTAAAACAATCAGAAACTAAGAGATTTGTAACCTTAACGCACTTCGGAAGAAGAACAGAGACTATTGCGAAATTCTTTAGAAAGGGCAATGCAGAAGTAGCATTTAGGCTGCATGCCAGATTGTCTAATTTCATTTTCAATGCCAAAGATAGATTAGACAAAATGGAAAAATCTGGAGTTTGTAAGAGTGTAACGGTATTTATGTGGGACAATGTGGACGTAATTTTTCAAAAAGGTACACTGATCACGATTAAGAATAATAACAGGGATTTCGTATAACACTAGTTACATGAAATCATCTGATCTTCGGCGTTTTCCCATAAGTTGGTCCCTTTTGTTTCTTTTTTTTTTGTCTTGTTATAAAATGTATTGTAATGTGGTCATGTACCCTCTTATATGGAAAATAAATACCTATTATTATTATTGTTATTAAAGGTCCTGACTGGGAAAAATTATTCGACTTTTCCAAACTATTCCTTGGAATCCAACCACAAGTTTTCGAATCGAAAACAAACATTGCGGTTGTAATACTACTGAATGATCAACTGGATTTGGTCTATTCACCGGTTTTTAACGCAGCTCACCCACATTGTCGCAAGTAAACAGGGTACAGGTAAAAGCCATTAATGACCGTTAGTCACTAATTACAGGCCTAAGATAGATTTAAGGGTATTTAACGACATAGTTATTCATTATCTCAGTTTATAGTATTCGTTTGATAATGTCCATATGGGACGAAACTATATTAACGGCTACATCCATCAATTTATTATATTTTTATTTATTTTCGAACTGTTATCCTACATCATCAATTACTTTATTACTGTTTGTCACCTCAGCCACTTCTTCGTGTTGATATGCAGCTGCATGGACGCTCCCGTGTCATAATAAAAAGAACTTGCTTCTATATAGTGTAGATGATGATGTGTCAGCCGGATTCCTTTAATTAACTGGTCTAAGTCAAATCATCTACTAAACATCTTTCTTCTTCTTCGTTCTTTGGTAGTGTCAGTAATGCTAGATGTTCTCGAATTTTTCGGTTTGGGAAGATTCGATATCGCTAGTTTCTGACCATATGCATTGGTACAATCCCAGTGAGCACAAAAACATCTCAGAGATGTTAAAAGTAAGAGTTTTTGAGACATCAAACCTCCACTGCGATGTTCTGTTCATACACGAATAGAACGTGTATGTAGATGCAAATGTCCGCCGCACGCGGCTATTTTTAGGATGTTCCTGGGACATCACAAAAAGCATTTCTTTCACGTTTTTTTCAAAGCCTTTTTTAAGACACAATATAACATTTTCAAAGCTTTTCGCCTACATTAAATCAATGTATATAAAACATTGTTTGAGATGTTCCAGAGACATCCAAAATGCACTTTTATCTCGTTTTTTTGTCATTGATTGTACAAATCGACAATAGTCAAAATATGAAGAGAACTCTGGGGCGATTAAAAAAAATCGATATAACTTATTTTAATAGAATCAAAGGAACACACATACAAATTTAAACCTAAAATATTTACTGTTTATACAAATTGAACAACTTTTCAAAAATGTAAATATCACTCTAACACTGGTTGTTTTCTGGTTCAACTGAATTTAATCAAAACTGTGAATACACTCTCAATAATACAGTGTCCTTGACTATTAACTTTACATAGATAAGGTATACATAATGATTATGATGATGATTTTACGAGTCAGAACCGGTATATGTTTTGAGGTTATTTATTTTCTGAATATCGACAATTCATTCCTTACTTTGCAGTCCGTGATAAACTTGATTACTAAATATAATATTTTGTCTTTACAAAACGTTTCACTTCACTCTAAAACGACTACTTTTACGGAAAACAAAATGGCGTAAATTAAGTCGAAACTAGAAACGATGCTATCCAGTCTCCGTCAACTCAAACATCACTGAGATCACATGATCACTTTTGCGATTGCGCGAACGCTAGATTTATTCTCGGTGAACATCTCAAACGTGAACTATGTTACGCCAAGTGAAAACATCCACAAGATAACATTTTGTGCACATCTCCGATACATTCCTATAGGCATTTAAAAAAACGCCACAGAAGAACAAAAACAGAACATTGAATATCCTTCAGAGACCTCTTTGGGAAGTACATATTACGTCTCAAAGAAACATCGGCGTGACTACATTTTTGAAACATCTCCAAACCTCCCAGAGATGTTTGTGCTCGCTGGGATTGATAAGGAAATCAATTATATCGTCAGTACAAACCGACTTGAAAACTTGAGTTGCAAGTTCATGGTCAAAATGTAATTGATGTACCCCTGCAGCTGCATGATCGAATTGAAAATCCAAATGAGTAAATGACTAATTGTACTCATCATTTCTTACAAAATTATATTATAAAACATGTAAAATATTTAAACATGCTTAAACATGAAATAATTTTATACACACAGCAAACGATCTCACTGTACAAATGTTATGAGGCGACTGTCTGCTTTAGCAGACGAGACGCGCCAGGTGTGGAGGGTGGTGCTGGTAGCGCCGTATTTTCGAAGGAAAAATTAAGACCATCATGTGACACTTTCCTGAAAACAAACTGGATAAAGAGGGACACTCTGTTTCGCTTTTCATGTATTCCTTATGGGCGTAGCGATTGCAACACCTGACGTGTGCATTTGTGGGGTACAAAAATCTTCTGCAATTGCAGTACTGTCCCTACATATGCAGTCACGGTCGTCAATGTGTTGAGTTCATCAAAAAAATCTGTTTTATTGTTTACTATTTTTTTACACGAACTTACCAGGCGAACTAGTAATAGAACAAAATAGAATAAGATCCTGAGTAGTGTGGTAAGTAATCAGCATGTTTGAAAGAAGAAACAAATTCGCTTTTTTGTATTTTTGATGTAAAAGAGCAGAAAATCATAAAGTACTTACTAGTTTTATGGTTAGCGATACTTTTATACATTGCAACACTTTTATTATAAATAGTATACAGATCATCATAATATTCTTTGATACTTAAATAATCTGTTTGGTATAGGTATACGATGGTCAACTATAATAATCTATGATGATTTTTATTTTATTAATAAATGCTTTTCCAATAAAAATACGAAAAAATCGCGTGTTCAACTCATGAAAAAGGTGAGTTTTCTACGTCGTGGATATTTGCTAGTTACTCTCGTATCATGATATTTTTACTCAATAGAAAACTGCTATTTTCTATACGAATAACAATTTCAAAAATTCAAGATGGCGTTGTTATGCTAACAGTTGACGTAGCAATGTGAATCTTGAATAAGCTCAACTTTATGAAAAACTTTATTAGTGGACGTTTACAGGCAACAATTAATGTTCCTTCATTTCTACGTTGTGCACTGCACGATCGTAAAGTATCGTGACACGATGAGTGGATATGACATAACTAATGATTGATAAATATATGAGATTTTCAACAAAAGTCGTTGTCGAAGTCCTTATGGGTAATTCTGTTATCAGATATAATTCCGTATAACTCTGAAATAAGCTAGGCAGAAATAAAAATCCAAGAGACTGAGATTTGATTTAGGTTATGTTTATTTGGTCGATGTTTTGTATTAGTATTGTTATGGATACAAAAATGTTTAGAAACGAATATAGAAAATTGTTATTATATTTTCAACTTCTGTCATTAAAGTTATTATACAAACATCTCCATTTTAATCAATATCTTCAAAGTAGATCAATAGATAGTTATGAATAATGAACGCCTGGGTCAATCTGTATTCAAGGGACGAATCTTGCAATATATCTGTTTTCGATCACTGTCGCTATCAAAATAAAGACGCCTTAAATACTGTCTTGCTAGCAATATCTCTAAATAACATTTCTTTTGTCCTCTATACATACTACAGAACGCAATTACCCTGCAATTTTATACTACTAAGTTCATTCGTTTTAAAGAAAATATCTTGTTGCGAGTCTTTTACCAAGCATGTATGCGTTTCTTTGGTCCATATCACGTCACTTTGAAACCTTGTAATTCATGTCAAATGTTGAGGCTACTACTATCTCAACTCATCGAAACTTTCAAGAGCTGCTATGCAATTATTTTTAGGAATATACTCCGCACTACTTTAAAACGATTTCTGTAAAATCCATTTTGCTAATTGAGTAACTTGTATCAAATATATTTCCGAAATGTCGTTAAATAATTCAAATTATATTAAACGTATTTCCTCAAAATCAGAATGGCACGACGTGGCTTTGAAGTTCAGTTGGCTTTATTTTTATAACGAAGTTCTCTAGCAGAAATGCAACGTAATAGACGTTATTAAAAAGTTTCCGGTCAGGAAGAACGGAACACAATCAAATAAGTTTGAAGTACTTTCGGCTTCAGCATTCAGATTTCATTTTCACAAGCTTTTGGTTTATCTTTGCTGACTAGGGGATTTTTTGTTCAGTTACCTCTTATTGACCATCATAAGAAGGGAATGAGTTATAAAAGGGTTAATTTGACTTAACAAAAACTAAGTGTTTGTTCACTTGCTTGAAAATAGAAAAAAGCTTCATTGAGATAATTTTGCAACGTAACCGATAAAAATTTTGTTATAGAATTCAAGGCACAACAAAATATGCAGAAAAAAAAACTAATAACAAGTGAAAAAAGGTATTCCATCAAACCAAATTTCAAAACGCATATAATTAATTATACAGGGTGACCGGAGGTGTGTGCATGATCCATAACTTTTTTTCTATCCAAGCTATCGACTCGATTTTTTTTTCTCAAACTATAGGTTAAACAATGAGCACATTCTTAAAATATTTTCATTAACATACAGGATGTCCCAAATTAAAATACACAACTAAGTTCTGTTTTTTTAAATGGCAACCCTCCGTTTTTTGTTAAATTTTTGGATTTGCCACTAAATTGTCCATATAATGCACCCTGGTTTTATAGACTTATCTGCAGTAGTTTTTGACTCATGTCAATTTATGTGTCAAAATAGCGTCGAGCATGGACCCACAGAAAAATTCATAACTTCGAAACCATTCAAGATAACTGAACATTATTTTTTTAGGCGATTCCTTAAGCTTCAGCGCATCTTTTGAAATAGAGGCAAACTTGTCAATGTTCCATCGTCAATGTTCCATCGCCTACTACGATTTTTTTCTTGCGAATGACAATTTACAAATGGCAATAACTCGATTTTTTCAAATGCAACACCCTGTGGTTTGGCACCATTACATGGCATTTTTTAAGAGCCTTTCGTCGATGTAGGGTTTGTGGGGTCTACTTTGTGAAGTTCGCGATATTTGTTGAAAATAAGAAATGTGGATGGTTTCTGGAAATCTATTAGGTAGGCCATCTTTCGTAAAATTTGATATATCCTTTTACTGTCAATAATTGTACTCGTCGAATTGTTAAAAATGAATTTCACCCTCGAAGAATTAGTGAATATGGTCCACTATTGGCGCATCTGACAAAAATCCTTTATTAGCAAGCAGAATCTATCATGAAAAATATCCAGGAGCAAGAACTCCACGGGTGTCTTCATTCCAAAAGTTAAGAGATCGGTTTGAACTCACTGGTATGCTAGTGTGTCTTATACTCAAAAGGAAATTGTTGGTGATCGAATCAATGAGGAAAGTGAGTTGCAAGATTTAATGATGCTACAGAAAAATTCTTACGTAAGCACTAGGGAACTAGCAGTGGAATCGGATATTTCACAAATTAGTGTAAACAGAATATTATTGAAACATAAGTTCCTCCCTTTCCATCTGAACCTACATCAAGAATTGTATGGTGATGATTTTGAAAATAGAGTTGCGTTTTGTATTCAAATGAATGGCATGATTGATGAGGATTATAATACTTTAAACAAAATTCTGATGAAGCAACTTTCAAGAACAGCTGGTCGGTCAACAAACAATATGCATTGTTATGCAGTCGAAAATCCTTACTGGTTGAGGACACTTGATCACCAACAGCGATGGTCGCCTAATGTTTGTGGAGGAATTATTAGAAATCACATTATTGGACCGTACTTCTTTGACAATGTGCTGAATGGTGAAAGATATTGACATTTTCTCCGCGAACATCTTCCGAAAATGTTAGAAGAAGTGGATTTGAATACCCGAAGAACATATTTCACAAACTTCACAAAGTAGACCCCACAAACCCTTAAAGCTCTTAAAAAATGCTTCGCAATGGTGCTATAAAATACAGGGTGTTGCATTTGAAAAAGTCGGTTTATTGCCATTTGAATTTTTCATTAAAAAAAATCGTAGTTGGCGTTCGCCTGCATTTGAAAAGATGCGCTGAAGCTTAAAGAATCGTCTAGAAAAAAGTAGGTTGAGTTATCTCGAATGGTTCTGAAGTTATGAATTTTTCTGTGTGTCCATGCACGACGCTATTTTGAGTAAGTTGTGTATTTTATTTTGAAACATCCTGTATATCAATGAATATATTTTCAGAATGTGCTCATTATTGAACCTATCATTGGAGAAAAAAGCTCGCATAGAAAAAAGTTATGGACCATGCACACACCCCTGGGTCACCCTGTATGTGGTCTAGCAGAATCGAGTTAAAAAATTGGTAACACTGAACATCTCAAAAACATGATTACGCAGCTGTTGCTCATGGCGACAAAAATACTGGACTAATTAGCAATCGTTCATGTACAACTTCACAACTGACAAGCAACTCTTGCAATTCAATTATTTAGCTTGATTTCACTGATGAATAAAAGTGCCGGGGGTAAAACGTTTTCTGCAAATCCAATAATATTTATCCAATACGCAACAATGTGTGAGTGTGGATGTACAAAGTAAGATTTTTAATAATCTGACGTAATAGATGTTTACGATATAAAAATCTTATGGATTCATATTACGATATGAGATGGGGAATTTGTCAATTCGATATTGTTATCGATCATCGTAACGGTACGAATATAGTGTAATATTTCACCTACTGCCAATTAAGGTAAATTATTTACTCAAAGCTAGTTGATATTCCTGAAATTAATGATATTTTAATCATGTAACAAGCAAGCGTTGCAAAGGTTGGAAACCCATTGTTGATTTACTGTGTTTCCGTTGTCACTCTATCTGCGAACTGTCAACTTTGGTGCGTTATTTCAATTTAATTTTGTTAAATTTATATGTTGTATGTACTATATTATCACCATTGCGTCTATATATTTATAATAAATTAGTTCTTGTTTCCTTTGCGATTGATTAAATTGAAATTTTAAAATAGAAAAAAATGGATGTTGTTTAAATTTGCCGAACTAGGCGGTAAAGTAGGTACGACTTTACCGAACTATTGCGGTAAAGTACCTATCTCGTTACGAAACTCATATCAGTATCGTAATGTTTTACATTACATATTGGCGGTAGGTAAATAAACTGTACCGTTTTTTTCTTATTCAGTGCGGATGTAATATTCTACAGAACGACACATTTCAATCTGATAGTTTTATCATTGCTCTTTACGACTAGCATATTCATTTGTTTTGATAATAACAATTTTATAAAAACTTGGTCTTCGTGTCAAGAAGTACCACATGCCATAGGGTAATAGAGGCCATGTGGCACTTTTTGCCCCTGTTAGAATTACCCTTTTTTTCTCTCTTCATAGAGTGCGGAATTATAGACGAAAAACAGAGAGAGGTTAAACCCCAGTGGATTATGAAGCGAGTAGCTGAAACCGCGTTTGATGAAGCCTTTTCAACAAGATCTGCAGCCAGTAATTATGAAATTTGCATAGTTGGCTTGGAAATATTTATATAGACTGACACAGACCAGATTCTCGTCTAGTCTCCATAGATGAGCAAGAAAATGTTCTGTGTGATTATCTCAATCATCCCAAACTTACTTTAATTTAATCGAACAGTGAATCAGATACAGACGATTGCACTTGTCTTTCCTGCTGTGAACCATATTCTCAGACTTTACCTTCTGAAGAATGGGTACAATGTTTGGAGTGTAAAGAGCTCACAGTAAATTTCAGGAAAATACTTTTCATTTGACAGCTTGAACTGTTGTAATGATTATGAGTAAATCCATTGACATGAACCCAGTTATTATGTTTTGTATACATTTCTCATTTCTTTTTATTTGTTGAGATAAATATTAATTCATTTCAAAACTTTACTTGGCATTTCTCATCGCAAGACTGGCACTATAAGCCCTAAAGTTGGGACAACAAGTATTGATTGCAACTTTAAAAAAATATGTTAATAACAGTAAAATATGTTAATAACAGTTTTATATTAATTTTATATTGCATTTCCTAGCATGCATTCTGTTCATTAATGTTCAAGTCATCGGGCAAGTATTAAATTACAACATAATAATATTATCCAATTGGTCTATCCTACGCTGCGTACTTCACATGATTTCATTAACAGACTTTGCATGAACTTGTCTTCTGCTATTTTCACGTCAGTTTTATCAAACCCGCGAAAATAAAATCGGAAAAATCTGAAAAAATAGTGAAAATCATCGTACTGTCGAATAATTGAAATTAGAATAATTTTACCTCCTTGTCACCCTGAAGCTATATAGAGATTGAAAACGCGTAGGAATTCGGAAAAATTTCATATGGTAGTTGTTGTTAAAAAAAATTGTTTAAATTGTTATTTCCGTCAACTCAGAAATCTACGAGAGACTTGTGCGAGCTAGGGAAGACGCAACCCTTACCGCTTAATGTGTGATTGCCATACACGAGACTGATGAGCATGCAGGGAATTAAACCCACGACCCTATGCTCGAGACGCGAACACCTCACCGGCACGACCACCAGAGCCCATGTGGAAAATTATGTCTAAAAAAATTATTGGTCGGGGTACTCGGACACCCTCCTTCTTCAAAATAGTTGCGAAAATAGAGAACAACATCGGACTGTCAAATAATTTAATTTCGACGCTAAGAATGTGGAAACAATTTCGAAAAAAAACTTGTTAAAATTGTTATTTTGCCGTAACCCTCAGAAATCGTCCAGAGACTTGTGCGAGCAAGGGAAGACGCAGCCCTTACCGTTTAAAGTGTGATTGCCATGCATGAGACCATGCTGGAAATTAAATCAACGACCCTGCTATGCTTGAGAAGCGAACACCTTAACCAGCACGACCACCACGACCTTGTTGAAAATTATATCTGAAAAAATTGTTGCTCTGGGGACTCAGACTCTCGTCCTTTTCGAAAAAAGTTGCGAAAATTCGCGAAAATGTAATCAAAATATTCCATAAAAATAGTGAAAAATATCAGAGCGTCGAATAAATTAATTGCGATCAGTAGAATTTCGAAAAATTTCCGATGGTTGCTGTTAAAATTTTTTTGTTAAAATTGTTAATTCTCCCCTAAGCGCAACTCTCATAAATCTTCGAGAGACTCGTGCGAGCAAGGGAAGACGCAGCCATTACCGTTTAAAGTGTTATTGCCATGCATGAGACCGATGACCATGCTGGAAATTAAATCCACGACCCCATGCTTGAGAGGCGAACAACTTACCAGCACAACCACCACGGCTCTTGTGGAAAATTATATCTGAAAAAATTGTTGGTCGGGGGACTCAGACTCTCCTCCTTCTCGAAAAAAGTTGCGAAAACTCGCGACAATGTAATCAAAATATTCCATAAAAATAGTGAAAAATATCAGAGTGGCGGTTTAGGACGGGGAAAATTACAAAGAAAAAGAAATGTCAGTCGGGGGGGGGGGGGTCGGACCCCCCTCCTTCTCGAAAAAAGTTTCCAAACTCTTGAAAAGATAATAATTTTGAAATTGAAAAAAATCGGACCGTCGAATAATTTTCGTAGCTTGACCTCTATAATATGTATGCATCCAGTTACTTGCCGAGAAGCTAGTTGGCAAGTAGTAGCAAACATACGCATGCCACTAACGTAACCAACCTCTGGACACCATGCGCACAAATTCTAATGCTAAAAAATACAAAGTAAAGATAAGAAATCTTTGTAGAAACAAGCTTTTATTCATGAACTATTGAAATAAAAAGTGAAAAATAATGCTTATTGTGAATGAAAAACAATGATATTTGAAAATTAAAATGTATTTCTTACAAGCTTGAGGAGAGACGTTATTACACTTGAGATAAAGCCTCAAGCTTTAAGCAAATATATTTTTTTAATGTCTTTGTTTTTTATTCACTAAATATTATTTTTGACTTTTTAGTTCATTAGTTTATAAATCAAACCTTGTTTTTAAAAAGAATTTTCACCGTTGTTATTAACAGTAAAGGTAATAGTTTTCACAGATTATTTTTTACTTTTTGATTAATTCCATTATAAAAGCGTGTTTCTTTGATTTTTAAACAACTTTTTTTTGTATAGGACTCAACCTAGAAGTTTTCCTCAGTTACCGTCATGCGATCCATGATGTATATTTGTATGATACTTTACGAACAGGTGTGTACTTCTGTAGTAGGTATTGAACTGTAGTGATGGTGTTGTCGTCAAACATATAAGATAAATAAAAAAAGGCGCAAAAATGGTCGATTAGCATGAAATTGACTCCCATGCCGCCAACCAGGGTCGGACTTGTATAGTTGTCGTCAAACATATAAGATAAATAAAAAAAGCCGCAAAAAATGGTCTTATCTTTTCCATCTCTTCCTGGAAAGTGCCACATAATGTTGAGGGCAAGTGGTGTAAGAGTTTGAATTAGCTAGTGCATTATAGGTAACTTCGCCATGGGTAAAGGATTAATAAATTCAATTTTTTTTTTAGATAAATGAGTATACTAGAGATCGATACTAAGTACATAGATACGAGTAATTCAAAAAATATATGTAGTATTAATGATTCAATTTATCATTCATTAAACAGTTATTCAACAAAAAAATAAAAAATAAAAAACATTCTTGTATATACAGGGTGTTCATTCAGTACTGCATTCTTCACGACTCAACATCTGGATTGTCAGGAATTCAGATATTTTTGTTCAGATAATTTAAAAATAATCTACAGAAGGGAATTCTCAAATAAGTGCATATATACGAACATGGTCTTCCATGAAATCAATTTCAACTCTCCAATTGATCGCTCTGTGTTTCATTTATATGAAATCTCTGTAATTCTATGTTTTCAGATCGAATAGTGCGTTGCCACGCTATCATTATTTATACAGATTTAATTGCGAAAAATCACTTCACTTTGAACTGGAATAATACTTTCGTGGTTGAAGATTTTCTAATAGATGATTTGCACCCTGTGTGATTTTTTTCTGATGGAAGCTCTCAGTGTGGTATGTCAATGATCAATTGTGCTAAAATTCCAAAATTATATTTATCATATGGGTGTCTTGAACGGACTTTTCATCCGACACAATTACATTAAATTCTGGTGCCAATCATAGTTTTCTCGATTTTTATCGGTGATTTCTATCAAGTTTTTATGTGCAATCATATTTATTTCTTACATAAAATTTAATGTACTTTCATATCCTAAAATCAAATTCGGGAATATAATCAATATTGGACACTGGCATTCTGTTTCGTACAATTATATTTCAATTCATCTGCTCTTGGGTATTTTGTGACTCCCTAAAATATTCTGAATAGCTGGGTGGGTGAAAAACATACATTCTAACTCCCACCCATCCGGTTATATCTCACTTCCACTGGATGTAATGGATCGCCTTCGTTGGATATCTTGAATAGTATGTGATTGGTGATCTTTCAGTAATTAAAGTAAATTCAATATTAATTTTCAACTTTAACAAACGAATTGTTGTCTTTTACATGTTCATCTTAGACATTATCTTCCTTGCAATGTGAGAAATTAATGAAAGGACCGGTCCATGCACCTTAGGAATCATCCTGTATGAGCAAATTTTGTGTTAGTCCTCACATTTCCTCAAAAAAAAATCAATCACAAAATATATATTTCTGCCAAAAATGCAAAGTACCACGCCATAAACACCTTATATCATAATCACATGAGAAAATTGGCTAAATTCAGTGCGAGTCAATATCAATACTTCAGGAAATTACCAGGAAATTAATTCCTATTTTGTCGATAACAGTTTTTCAGACTAAAATCGCACTAAATCAATAAATAAAATTATTGACATCTCTACCTTTATTCAAATTATTCCACCTATCGCCCCCACGTAACACTTGGCGCGGAAGATGTAAAGGCCCGCACAGCAATTAGGTATGTTTTTTCCATGCAGGATCGGGCGTAGTTATAATAGAAATCACGGCTGTTTGCGGTACGCGCAGCTATTAGCAAATTAGATTTCGACGGGGCAGTTGTTTACCTAATGTAAGGATACTAATAATTATAAAAATGGATTATTCTGAATACAAAAGTTACAGTGCTTTTGTTAAATTAACATGAATAATCTGAACGCGTCACAATATTTAGTGGCATATGTACTAGTCCGACCCTGGTTGGCGGCATGGGAGTCAATTTCATGCTAATCGTCCATTTTTTGCGGCTTTTTTTATTTATCTTATATGTTTGACGACAACTATACATATGCCGCTAAATATTGTGATGCGTGCAGATTATTCAAGTTAATTTAACAAAAGCACTGTAACTTTTGTATTCAGAATCATCCATTTTTATAATTATTAGTATCCTTAGATTGGGTAAACAACTGCCCCGTCGAAATCTAATTTGCTAATAGCTGGGCGTACCGCAAACAGCTGTGATTTCTATTATAACTACGCCCGACCCTGCATGGAAAAAACATTCCTAATTGCTGTGCTTCAGCGCTAAGTGTTACGTGGGGGCGATAGGTGGAATAATTTGAATAAAGGTAGAGACGTCAATAATTTTATTTATTGATTTAGTGCGATTTTAGTCTGAAAAACTGTTTGGTTATTGACAAAATAGGAATTAATTTCCTGGTAGTTTCCTGAAGTTATGTAAGTATTGATATTGACTCACACTGATTTTAGCCAATATTCTCATGTGATTACCATATAAGGTGTGTATGGCGTGGTACTATGCATTTTTGGCAGAAATATATATTTTGTGATTGGTTTTTTTGGAGGAAATGTGAGGACTATCACAATATTTGCTCATACAGGATGATTCCTAAGGTGGACCGGTCCTTTCATTAATTTCTCACATTGCACAGAAAATAATGGCTATAGGTGAACATGTAAAAGACAACAATTCGTTTTTGAGATGCAGGGCGTTAAAGTTGAAAATTAATATTGAATTTACTTTAGTTACTGAAGGATCACCAATCACATACTATTCAAGATAACCAACGATGGCGATCCATTACATCCAGTGGAAATGAGATATAACCGGATGGTGGGAGTTAGACTGTATGTTTTTCACCCACCCAGCTATTCAGAATATTTTAGGGAGTCACAAAATACCCAAGAGCAGATGAATAAATATATAATTGTGCGAAACAGAATGCCAGTGTCCAATATTGATTATATTCCCAAATTTGATTTTAGGATATGAAAGTACATTAAATTTTATGTAAGAAATAAATATATGATTGCACTAAAACTTGATAGAAATCACCGATAAAAATCGAGAAAACTATATTTGGCACCAAAATTTAATAATTTTGGAATTTTAACAAAATTGATCATTGACATACCACACTGAGAGCTTCAATCAGAAAAAAATCACACATTGTGCATATCATCTATTAGAAAATCTTCAAACACGAAAGTATTATTCCAGTTCAAAGTGAAGTGATTTTTCGCAATAAAATCTGTATAAATAATGATAGCGTGGCAACGCACTATTCAATCTGAAAACATAGAATTACAGGGAGTTCATATAAATGAAACACAGAGCGATCAATTGGAAAGTTGAAATTAAGTGGGCCCTTCACGTGCAGTTTTTCGTGACTTCCAAAGTGACACTCCATCGCTCCACTCCAAATTCGAACGTGAAGTGTCAACATGAGCCTGGCGCTTCTCGCATCTGACGCGGCGCGAGACGTTCCAACCTTCTTAAACTTCTAGCGCGATTCGAACAGAGGAGTCATCCAAAACTGAAAGAACAGTCGAATTGAATTGTAACGAGAAGACAGGTATAGTTGCTTCGAGTAGTCTTAATGTGATTTCGGCGCAAGTACCATTTTTGGACCAATACTCTGTGTCTTTCTTCTGGAATCTTCATTTTCTAATTTTATACATGCAATTTTTCTCTTTGAATGTAAAGAACACATCGCGAAAAAAGGCCCACTAGCTATCGAGAAGCTTCGAGGAATGAAATTGGAGTACTATATTTGAATGTGCGTGTATTTTGGCATGCAACTTCGCTCCGAGAGTGACGCGAAGGGAGTGCGAGTCGGGAATCGAAAAATAACTGCACGTGAAGCTGGCCCTTTTTATTTTCATGGAAGACCATGTTGGTATATGCACTTATTTGAGAATTCCCTTCTCTAGATCACTTTTAAATTATCTGAACAAAAATATCTGAATTCCTGACAATCCAGATGTTGAGTCGTGAAGAATGCAGTACCGAATGAACACCCTGTATATACAAGAATGTCTTTTATTTGTAATTTTTTGTTGAATAACTTTTACATTAATGATAAATTGAATCATTATACTGCATATATTTTTTGAATTACTCGTATCTATGTACTTAGTATCGATCTCTAGTATACTCATTAATCTAAATAAAATTGGATTAATTAATCCTCTGTCAATAATGAATTTGATGCAATTGAAAAATTCTTTACCCATGGCGAAGTTACCTATAATGCACTAGCTATTTCAAACTCTTGCACCACTTGCCCCCACATTATGTGGCACGTTCCAGGGAAAGATAAGACCATTTTTGCGGCTTTTTTTATTTATCTTATATGTTTGACGACAACTATAATCATTACTGCTTGTATGCGACCTATTCTGTACTTAAGAAGACTAATAACTCCAAAATCGATAGATATTCGAATTCAACAAATGTAATCCGATAGATGCCGAAGTATCGTCCAGTTTTCTATGGAATACTCGCAACTGAAATATCATTATTTGAATTAATGTTTTGTTGAACAGAACCAATAAGTATTGTTGACCTTTCTCAATCTAACATAACAATACTGAATTAACCAGCAACAATAATCACACGGAATGTGTGGTTATAGTCCAAGAGCCCGGTAAAAATTTGGTCAGTAATTTCCTCTCAAGCGATATTTAGTGGAATGCATCAGAGAGTCGTATTATAAAGATTCGTGAACGTCAAGCTGCGATTCCGTTGTTGGGGGAGGGGATGATCAGCACAGTAGCTTTTCCTATGCACGAAGAAAAAAAAAATATTCAATTATGTCCTACTTCCCGGAAACATGTTAAATTGACGCAATCCGAATATAAGGTAAAATTTTATTTGAGAGGAAATCATAGAAGGTACAATTTTTTTTGTGTTCGACTAACTAGCTGTCGTATAACACACCATGCTATAGTCAGCTGTTTCTTTCTTTCTTCAAGATATTGCTTTAGCGATAATTTAACATGTTTTCAGGTAGGAAAACAAAATTGAATACATTTCTTTTTCTTTGTGCGTGGGAGGCTACCACCGCTCATCCCCCCCACGGAACCGCAGCTGACGTTCACGCAGCTTTATAATATAACTCTCTGATGCATTCCACTAATTTTTGCTTGAGAGGAACTTGGTCATGGAAATCTGTCACTGGCTACCGGACTATTATAAAAATAGTTTCAATAAGTACAACAAAATTACTACTACACCTCATAGGGAAATTTCAAAATGAATTTTTGGCATAATAATAATAAAAAATTGTATTTGCCAATGTGGCACGATATGTACATATGGTATGTCAATGATTTATAATAAGTATACATACAAGTATTCTTCTTGTTTCTGTGTCAACTATAATATACTTTCTTCCAATAATGACTTTTGTTCCAAGATGTCATCCTTGTATGACAGGTTTTCAGTTGCACAGCACATGATTTTATGATTTTCGATGAAGCGCAATTTTCTACTACTCCTCAGCGCACATGCTTTGTGGAATATAGAAATGCATTTGATACAAACATAATATGTTGGTGCTGGTTTTTGTCTGCAGCATTTAAAATTTGCCATGTTCATCACTTTTCACTTCTACTCAAACAGCCGTATGCATAGGCAATTCCAGCGACTCGCCAGAGTTTCGCCGCTCGCTACACAAGAACTATAATGCACAGTCGAGCTCCAAGAAAGCGGTACATCGCGTAGTTGTCACTTTTTTGGAGCTCGATCGACTGTGCATTATAATCCTTGTGTAGCAAACGGCGAAACTCTGGCGAGTCCCTGGCGATTGACTATGGATACGGCTGAAAGTCTTCCAACAATTTTTTGTTTAACATTTTTTACTTGGAATATAAGTGAAAACTGCAAAAAAATTGTTATTTAATAATAGTCATATTTTATGAAGAATCAGCGGTTTTTTCCTGCGGCATTTTTTTTTCTGCAAAAGTCTGGATAATACCATATTTATTTCAAATTTTAAATGAATATTAAAAAGTATACAAAAACATTCGGTTGCCGCGGCTGGTTTCTAGGTAACGGAAGAGCGATGACCGCTCGGAGCCCTATTTTCAACATATAATGGAAAGTAACAATAGTAGGGATGAAGTTCCCTTGATAGTTTTCGAGTTTGTTCCAAAAAAATAGACCCCTTTTTTGGAATCTTCAATTGTTTATAACTTTTGCAATTTTTTATTAGCAGGTTTGATAGACTACAAGCCCATATAACGATTTTGGGGGGTCATTTTATACAGCATGAAACATATTCAGAACGATGCTGCTATATGAAAAAATAACTTCAGGTACTATGCCGTCAATTCTTGGCGGGACAAATGACTGTAATATTAATAATAGTAATTTTTCATCGGAAGATGTGCTCTTCCGACAAAATATTCTTGTACGGCATTCCTCACGTTGGTGGATTATGAAATAATAATCTCCTAGAACCTACTGCCGTACAAAAATAATGGAACCGAAAGCCAGGAAAATCTTTCAATTTCCGAAAAATAAAACAAAAATCCTGGATTCTATGAGATTATTATTTCATAATCCACCAACGTGAGGAATGCCCTACAAGAATATTTTGTCGGTAGAGCACATCTTCAGGTGAAAAATTACTATTATTATTATTACAGTCATTTGTCCCACCAAGAATTGACGGTATAGTGCCTAAAGTTATTTTTTCATATAGCAGCATCGTTCTGAATATGTTTCATGCTGTATAAAATGACCCCCCAAAATCGTTATATGGGCTTGTCGTCTATGACACTCATGCACATTTTTATAGATGTCCATCGTACATATTTCAATTCGCATTAGCAAGAATGAACACGCTTTTGAACTTGTGAACTGTCTACTCCTCTAGAAACTTAACACTCGTTCCACTACGAGTGCTTAAAATACTCGTTGCTAAAAAGACGTTTGTAACACTTGTTGCATTATAGAAAATTTTGTTGCAACTCAGGATTTCATGGAACTTCACAGTATTTTCCAGATCCTCTTCCATTATCAGTCTATGACCTGTCTGTGAACCAGATGAGTCCTGTGAGGATGTTTTCTGATATTACATTCTCACGATCTGTATATATAGTCGGCTTCAAAGAGATAAAAAAATTAGATGCGATTTCCCTCATATTATATAAACCAACCAAATTCCATCATTTTTTGAATTCAAACCAATGAGAAAAGGACTTTTCGAGAACACTGTCTCCAGCCCGTGGTATTTTCAAATGGGTGTTTCGCCTCTTCCTTATTTATACGTTTCCATAGTTACAACAATTTCTGTGAATAGAGAAACGTCAGTTTGACGGTTCAACTCTTCAACTGACATTAATGACATATGATGAACCGTTCCTGCAATACGCATTTAGTCCATAATAATTTAATGTATTCGTGAAATTGTCTGATCGAATATCCCTTCAAAATGCAGAATTTTAAAAATACTTTCACCTTGCTAGTCGCCCAAACTGTGTTGCTGTACAGAACACATAGAAATATATATTATATACTTACTCTAGAATGCTAATCCCGCCAATTTTCACGGCGAAAGGCATGCTGCGTATGCAACCCGTTTACGATTGTAAAAACCAACCAAACCAACCAACCAACCAACCAACCAACCAACCAAAGTGAAGGTTTTGAACGTTAAACGGGTCTTTTTTTCAAAACACTCATTTTGTTTTGAAAAGGTTATGTTTTAGATTCAATAAAGGGCACGATTGTGGTTAAAAGATGGAATTGAAAATACAAACTGTTTAGCTACCATAATTCATATTTTAACTGTTAAAAGATTCCTTTTAACCAGTAAATAGGTGTCGTTTAGTTCTGTAAATGTAACGGTTTTTTCCACCACCTCTGATCATGCACCTTCTTCGTCACACACGTGTTTCCTATTTTTTCCTAGTTTATTTCACTCACCCATAACAGGCCGTTTCATCATCGGGTCATCTGCGTCATTTCAGTTCTTAATGTCAATCAGTTCACGTGTAGATTTGGTAGTGTTGTGCAAGTGCAGAAGTAAAGGTTAAATACACTTTGTGTATAGTTTGTTTCTACAAGAAGTAAATTTCGGGTAAGTGCCTACCTGCGTGTATGTGTTTTCTACAGTTAGTTACAATGATTTTATCCATTGTTATTACTTGTGGGAGGTTAAAATCAAACAAGTAAGTATTGGGCGAGCTTGAGGGATGGTGCATTCTTATTTTAGATAATATTCTTTTGTACGAAAAATTTTGACAGTTTGGCTGGAATTGAATGAAAATACAACTTTTTTAGGAACCGAACGGGTTCAGTAGTACCTAATTCCGGTTCGAACAGAAACGACACAAATTATATATTTTTCAAAAGGAACATCCTATGTATTTTATAGTTTCTGAAGAAGAGAGGAAATTCTGCAAATATGGAGAAGTGGTGAAGTTATTTATAAAAATACTTTTATCTTATGACATGATGATTATTGTTAGATGATTTTTTCCTATGGGAACCTGAGATTCTAGTTCCTAAAATTTGCAAATTGAATGAAATCTGCATTTTTAATATCTGTCGATTTCTGGTAGGGTAGGGTTGCCACAGATTTTGCCACATTCAAAACCTTGGCTGGTGCAAAAGTATTGTAATTATAGGTATTTATTGTGTGAGTATGTTATTTGCATGACATGAAATTTAATAAAACATTCTATCCACAGCTGGAATGTTATAAACACAAATACTTTTTCTTAATTGAATACTCATTTTTTGATGTTTATGAAAGCAGAAAATTTATAAAATATATTGTTTGAGAAGGATACCTTTGACAAATGATTATGTTTTGTTTTATTGTATATTGAAAATCAGGCAGTGTTTAATGTCTGATAGACTGGTGGCAATAATTTTTGTGAAAAATAAAAAAGTAACAGGCAAGGACCGATGAGAAAATGTTGTTGAGTTTCCAACTTTTAGGAAAAAAATATTTAAACACGAAAACACTCAAAATGGTGAAATGGGGATGCAGTTTAGGGGTTGAAAACGGTTTTATGCGATTTGCGGCAAAACGTGACCACTTAGCGGAAAATGTTCGATGAAAATGTTAGATAATAAAAAAATCAAAAACTTTTGTATTCAACACTTTCCGTCATAACCTCAAATTAACTGTCAAAATGGCGAAAAACCAATTTTTCAGCATTTAATTTTTTTCTCGCGTATAAATGATCTAAATCAGATGAAAATTTGTAGAAATTTGTCGTTTATGGTGTTGAATAAGCACGATTTTTTCGCAATACAGAAAACGACCAGTTTTCGAGTTAGGTAAATTTTTCAAAAAAAATACCCTTATTTTCCAACAATTTTTCTGTTGATTTTTTGTATTTCGAAGGTCTATAAGTGATCATTTTCATTATTGAAATGTCTACTCTCGAATGGTCTATGTAATTTGGTTGTTTTAGTGATCGTTAAACCGCTTAAAATTGAGAAACAAACAGCCGTATGCATAGTCAACGCCAGCGACTCGCCAGAGTTTCGCCGTTCGCTACACAAGGATTATAATGCACAGTCGAGCTCCAAAAATGGGACAACTACGCGATAAGTCACATTTTGGGGAAACGCTGGCGATGTTCTACTTCTTTGGAGCTCAACTGTACATTAATAGCTCTTGTGTAGCGAGCGGCGAAACTCTGGCGAGTCGCTCGAATTGACTATGCATACGGCTGCAAGTCTCTCTGAATCATTATTTCCTCAATATTTTCATTGTTTTTCAATAGTTGTAGAAAAGAATAAAAATAATATTATTAAAATAATTTTATAGTGCAATATTTTATTATGAAATATTTAATATAAATTACTTTTTGTCATAAAAATAATGAAGAAAGTCGAAAATCATTTAAAATAATGGGAAAATCATTTTTCAATTTTGAGCGGTATAACGATCAATAAACCACTTAGTTACATAGACCATTCTAAAGTAGATATTTCAAGAATTCGAATGGTCAGTTATAGACCTCCGAAATACAAAAAAAAAATAAAAACAATTGTTCGTGGAAGATAAGGATATTTTTTTCGAAACATATACATAACTCGAGAACTAGTCGTCTCCTGAATTGCGAAAAAATCATCACCATTCGACACCAGAAAAGACATATCCCTACATATTTCCATTCTAAAGAAAAAACTTAAATACTCAAAAATGGGATTTTCGCCATTCAGACGGATAATTTAAGATAATGTCGAAAATTGTCGAATAGAAAAGTTTTGATTACTTTATTATCTACAACTTTTTCATCAAATATTTTCCGCTAAGAGCTCATGTTTCGCCGCAAATCTAAAAAAACGTTTACAACCCCTAAACTGCGTCCCCATTTCACCATTTGAGTGTTTTTTTTTCTTGTAAGTTTTTTAAGCGTGTAGAATTCGTTTTGGCACCAGCCTATTGAGACACTGATCGAAACAGACCAGTGTATTTTTTACCTCATGAGACGATTGTACACAGAAGCATGATGTGTTTACAATAAAGCAGACGTATAAAAAAGTGTTAATTTCATTTCCATGGATATAACTTGGAATTGGGAAAGAACGTTACTCATAGGAAAATCATATTGGTATAACAAAGAATATATTAAATACAAAGTAATAATAAAAGCCCCAATTTAGCTCTTCATTTTTGAAACTTCATACTGTTACTCTACAAACATACTGTTACTACAGAATTTCACCCATTTTCAAGAATTTTACATTTCATTGTAACGAAACACTTTTGTTGTTGTTTTGTTGTTGTTGTTTTGTTGTTTTTTTCGTTAACCAGCTGTCGTCCCCTTACGAACGGCAGCCCTCAGAAGTCGAAACTTGTGCGAGCTAAGGATTAACGAGGTCTTACTTCTTTACGTGCGATTCCTAGCACTTTCTCGGGCCATCAGAAAAAGTTCTGCAGTCGCTAGTGTTTGAACCTTTGACTGGCAGCCAAACGTGATTGAAACAATGGCGCTTTAACCACTCGGCTACATTTGATTTTTATTAATTATTCTTGAGCACGAAATAAAATAGTATTTGAAAAGTAAGTAATGATTTTTTTTTTGTTGTTGACTAATTTATTGTATGATTTGGAGATTCTTCCCTCTTGTCAACTCTATCCGTGCTTACTAGAAATAGTGTATTTCCAATATTCTCTGATTCAAGAAACACTATATTTTATTGTTGAAATGAAAGTTTTACTACCTTTGTTACGATGACTGATTTTTTCTTTTTTAGTGGATTTGAGGTCATAAATTGAAGAAAAATCTATTTCTTTAAGCCGTTTCTTTAATTTGTTTTGACATCTTCAGGGTATTGTAAAAAACTTTTTATTAATAAAATAGTTGAAAAAAAAACAAATAATAATATACATATCAATTTGCTATTAATACTTTTCTAGAATGTGATAAAACTTCAGAGTAGATCAAAGTAAATTAATAATAATTCAATCTAAATTTTTATACGTCAGCACAAAGTTCAGTGATTGTTTCTGGAAAAGTAGTAGTATCAAGTAGTAGTATATTATTATTTGTTTTTTCTATTGTTTTAATAATTTAAAAGAAACATTCACTATTTGTATCTTCCAGTGCCCTGAAGATGTCAAAATGAATCGACGAAAAGTTGACTTTGAACAAATAGAGTTTCCTTTAATTTAAGGCCTCAAATTCCCAAAAAAATTAAAAATCAGTCAATATATTTTTATTTCCTTTATAAATGTTGATCAACTTTTCAATGAGTTTCAATGCTGGACTGTCCACCGATAAGGATAGACAACTAATGTGACACTATTTCAGGAAAGAATTTAAATCAAATATGACGAATCTCTATAACAAAAGTAGCTTTTTCACGATATTTATAGGATTGAAATTTTTAAAAGAGTGCTTGTTGATTTCTTATTCTGAAGATATGACACTGGCACTCACCGTGTTGCAACTTCTGTTTAACCTATTTTTCGTAGAAATTCAGAATTGATGATACTCATCAAATGGCAAACATTTTAGCTTCCAAACACTTTGTTAATTGTTTCTGACCTAAACGTTTTTGAATAGCATACGCATGAAAATAACCTTCCTCTAGAGCTCTGATAACATCATTAACGCCAAAACACCACATCAACTCCTTTAAGTTGAAAAATGTCGAATAGCACATGAGGTGATATTGGAGAGTTTTTGAGGATTAATAGTTGTGCAAAATTTTGAAATTTCAATAATTCAATTTTGATAGCCTCTACCTTCATGTGTGTTAATTATCCGAATTTTATGATGTACTTCATGCAATATTAAAACTGTTTAAGTTTGTAAAATGATGTTCAACAATTGTAAATCCTCAGAAACTCTTCAAAATCATCTAAATCGCCACATGTGTTATTTAAGATTTTGTGGCAGTGTTTAGACGTCAATGAATGCTATTCTCAGAACTGTACAGTAAGAAATTATTTTCATGCAGGTTATTCAAAAACCGTTTGCTGGTAAAGGAAAGTTTTTAGATGCAAAAATGTTTACCATTTGATTGTTATACAATTTTATTGTTACCACTATAAGATATAGTATAATAATGAAAAACCAATCATTTAAGTATTAAATAAAAAATAAGTCATCTTGAAATGAGTAACTTTTCATTTTTATAAAGTCGCCATTTAATGTCGAAATGTCAATCATTTAAACATTATATTGAGAACAAGTAAGCTTGATATAAGCATCGTTTGATTTTTATAATAACTTCAGATAATATTGAAACGCCAGTCATTTAACCATTATATTGGAAGCAAGTAATTTCCATATGACAATATTTTCAATTTTATACAAGTGTTCTTTAACAGTAATACAACTTTTTTGAAAAAAATACCCAGATCATTCTGAAAAGCTTACTATGTTGGCGCCTATTCAATTCAGAAATCTTTTAAAGGTTATACAATTTTGTATAACAGGTAATAGATATTTCTCTCGGTGCGAAAATAACCTTTTAGAAATAGATTACTTCGAATTTTATGCGCGAAAGAAACTTATTTAAAACAATAATGTACCCTATGCTACTGTAATTATAATGACCGTGCGACAGTGCTTTTTCATCAACAGGAAGACGTCACTAAGATCTGTCACTCTTGTCAGAGATCAGAGACGGTTTTTAGAATTTCAGATTTTCTCTTGTCGTTGGTTATCATTCGTGAATTTGCATTAATCTTGTTTCTTTAAAGACAATTTCTAATATAACCGTTTCTTCCTACAAATAAACAATGAACTGTTTAGTGTTGTGTAAAGGAAAAATACCTGAAATAAATCATTTTTGGTAGATAATGAAATTTTTTATGTACCTATATGCTTTGCTCAAAATAGCTTAAATATTGATTTAGCTTGGCAAAAAAGGCATGATTTTTGGTTATTGTTCTTAAGAAGATACCCCAGCAGAACATTTGGGTGAGAAAATTGTAATTTGTGGCATACATTTTCCTCATGAAGATTCATGTGATAACGACAATAGAATAATTTGAAACCTACTGCAGTACCAATACTGTGTCTGCGTAAGCATGCATGGCGAGTGATACAACTTTCTGCCGCACCGCTTATTATATTATGAGTCCTAGATTCCTACAAAAAGTACTAAACATACATAGAATCGCCTCAGAAAATTAATGTCAATATGGAAGTACATACTTTTCTTTGATGGTAAGGAAAATGCTTCTGGCCTCAGTTTTTCATGCACCCCCATTGTGGAAATTGTACTAAGGTAATACAACCAGAAATACTCGTAGAAATAGCATGTTAATCTCTTCAAATGATTCAAATTAAATGCAGTTGCATATTTTGACATGAATCGTGAAAAAAAACCCTCGAGCTTCCAAGCATCCAATTTTATAAATCCAATCTGAGTTGAAATTATTCATGATATTAGCTGAAATAAATTTTCATAGTTTTTTGTACTTTCAATTTATTTTCCGATCCAGTGCTTCCTTGAAATTCACACCGACGATTTGGGGTGGTTCCGTAGGTTTTTGTTGGTTAACTACAGCTGAAAAGTGAATGTGATACCATAAATCAGTCGCTTCAGAGCGATAAATAATAATTATAACCGTATACTCCACTTTCTGATGGCCATTGCTGAATATTTGGGATCATAAATATGTGAAAATATGTTTTCAAATCGGCTAAATACAAATAACAGGTATAAGTACAATGAGGTTTCCACCTTATTCTCCGAGATTCAGAATTAACGTTAATCTTCACAAGTACCATAATATTTTACTAAAACCGGGCCTGTTACGAAAATCACTGATGACGCATGCGCATTGCGGACTAGCCTGAACTTTTTACAACACTTTTGACATGGGGATTAGCATTCTACAGTAAGTATATAATATTTATTTGTATGACAAAACACCACACACAGTTTTCGTGACAGCAAGGTGAGTATTTTTTGAAAATTCAGCATTTTGTCGGGATATTACTACTGATAATCGTACGATCTGATTTCAGATACCTACTGAACCTCTGTAGCTCAAATAGTGTCTTTCTTGGCTCGCTCGCCTCGCTCCTCACCAAAGTCGCACCCGAAGGAGGGGGGGGGGGCTTCGCCCCAAAACCAGAAGTATTACTTGCCCAAATCCAGTGTTTCGGATAATTTTTTTCAAAACAAGAGAACAATAGATTAAAATTTATGATACACCCCCCCCAACGGTAAAAGCTGGGTTCGCCTCTGCTCCTTTGAAACATCGTGAGCAGTGGGAAGTTTGTTGAAAAGTAGCTATAGTACTTATTGCAATGTAAGGAAATGCTTTTTTACAGATACCTAATTCGTTTCTAGGAAATTAAACAATGAGAGACACATCAAAATGCATTTTCACATTGAATCTTCTTATACTTATACATTATGTTCTTTGTTATCTAATTGTACAAGAGATAAGGTACTGCTTTTTTGAGGAATCAAACAAGTGGAAATTCTAAATATCCATTTTTGCATATTGCTGGTCAATTTATTATTATATTTGAATTCGAATAAATAACTTGTTCTACGACAGTGCGCAAACTTAAGTTTTACGTACTGTGAACAGTTAAACGTTTTATCAAAAGTGCTTTAAAAAATCTACTGTGCGTAAAGTAATGTTTTACGCACTGTTCATACATTTTTCAAAAATCGTCAATCGTCTGATTTTACTCGGAAGGCATCATTTCATATACGACAAAAATTGAAAACTTCATAGGATAAAACATTCAACAATTGCTATAATTTGTCAATATAACTGTCGTCGATAACACTTTGTATAATAAATTTGCGGAAAGAGATTTTTTCTACTACCGTGCGTAAAGTACGTACTTTACGCACGCTTTGGAGTGCGTAAAGTTTTACCTTTTTCACTAGTGCGTAAAGTAAAATGTTCTAAATTGTGTATAGCAACCAAATAAATGGTTTTAATTTAAATTGCCACTTATGGTATCTTCTTCTACGATTAAAAATTATTTTTGCTTATGTTTAGTATGCAACAAATTATCATGTTTTTTATTCTGATCATATTTTTCTGCAAATGTCATTGCTTTAATTAAATGTAAACAGACCGTGGATGTCGATTTTGCTCAAAAAGTAAGTAGGCTGTGTGGTTACGAGAATTGGAAGAACTGACAATCAATATCTGAAATTGTGTTAGTGTCATAGAACACAGCAAAAGTATTTGTTATAGATTGATTTATGAAGTTTATTTAGTACATTATCTAAAATCTAATCTAATCACACAAGGTAACAAGTTTTTGTCAATAATGCTTGTATACCTGATGATTCTTCATTCAAATTTTATTGCAGTTTATCTGTTTGTACCTATCTGATAACCGATATGGATTCAAATTCATCAGGCGAATTTGACAATACTCCTCCAAATATACTCAACAGTGCTCAAAAAGCCACTGAAAACCTATTACCAGAAAAATCTGCACACATTTATGAACAGAAATATAATATATTTATAGAATGGTGCAGGAAGAATAAAGTGACAAAATACTCAGATAACGTCATTTTGCCCTATTTCGCTGAGGAATTAAAGTCTTGCAAACCTTCTACACTATGGTCGATATATTCTATGTTGAAAAGCACCTTAAAATATAAAAACAACGTTGATATTTCGAACTTCAACAAGTTAATAGCGTTTATCAAACAAAAAAATAAAGGATGTAAAGCAAGAAAATCTAAAAATTTTGAAATAGAACATTTAATTAATTTTCTCTTGAATGCTCCAGATTCCCAGTTTTTGATGATCAAAGTGAGTAAATGCTTGAGTATGTATAAAATCTAAATATATTTTATGTTATGAGTAACGCTATTGCAATGTATGGTGTTCGTATGGGGTGTTGCGTAAGTACGCCGATCCTCAAAGGCCACCGGCTTAGTTAGACAACACATCATACGCAAAATGATACAAAACCATTCCCTTTTGATTACAATTTTACATTCCAAATGTCAGGATATTTTCTCATGTTTTCCTCTTCAATTAAGCTATTTGTACCACTACAATATGTTAATTTTTAGGTTGGTTTCATAATTGGAATTTCGGGAGCTTGTCGTCGAGAAGAATGATGTAAAATGACAATTAACGATGTGAAGATGAACAGTTATTATTGAAATACCAGAAACAAAAAACGGAATGGAACGCATTTTTACGATTTTAAAGCCTAATAATTCTTCAGTTGATTATCTATCTTTCATAAAAAATATACCTCACTAAGACCATCAAATATAAATTGTAATAGGTTGTTTTTAAAATACGCAAATGGTAAATGTCCTAAACAGCCTGTGGGGATAAATACATTTGGTAAAATGCCTTATGTTATGGCAACCTATCTGAACTTGCCCAATCCAACAGCTTTCACAGGACACTGCTTTAGGAGGTCTTCAGCTACTATGCTAGCAAATTCTGGAGGTGACCTTCTAACTGTAAAAAAACACGGAGGATGGAAGTCATCTGCTATTGCAGAAGGCTATGTGGATAGCAGAATTACCCAAAAGAATAAAATTTCTAATAAACTGTTGATGGATGACAGTATGCCATCTACTTCCAAACAGAGCGTTTCTAGAAACTACAGTTTTACTGTTGAAGACGATAATAGAGAATTTGGAGAACCGCTCGATACCCAATTACAAAAATAAGGTCACAAAATGTTTTAAACTCTGTAATGGAAAAGGCCAAATTCATAAATTTTGGAAGCTGTAATAGTTGCACCTTCACAATATTAATATACCCAACAACTAACAACTAAAAATATAATTAATTGACCATTGTTTTGTTCGTTAATGTTATTTTGTTATGTAAGAGTGAAATATATTTTTAATCGTCAAATAAATTTATGTTCGTAAAATGTACATTCATTACCATAGTGTGTTGAGTAAATTTTGTATTTCTAATCTCAGTGAAAAATTATGTACGGTAATAGAAAAAATATTGTATGTATTCGTGTGTAAAGGCTTTTTTTTACTCATGTGATTGTCGCATTCGCCAATATTCACATTCGTCAAAAAAAGCCACTTTACACACTTGTTACATAAATACCTTACTATTTTGGACTCTCATGTTTTGTTGAATTCGGCTCGCCTCTTTCAACAAAAAAGTCCTACTCCACGAACTTGTATCATAAATAACTATTAATCATATTATGTAGCTACTTGAAAATATGTCATTTGTTATTTGTTGTTCCAAAACTTATATGCCAGGCCAACAGAAACATATAACTGATTAAATGATTGTAATGCTCCTCATTGTTGGAACTGTATGAAATGTTTCTTTGATGTACGACTACGTAAATGCGTGAATCGATTGATGTGACGTCAGCTGACGTCACGACGATACGAATTACGCAATGGAGTTGTGGAGGGGTCAGGCCGGATAGGCCGGAGAGCAGTCAGAAATTCAGAAAAGTATGAATTTCCTGGAAAAATATATCCTCGTGAGTCCTGCTTTTATGCATTAATATTTTTTCATCTGTTTTGGTGATGAGTTGACAAATATATTACCGCGCTTAAAAGTAAAAATCTCTACATCTAGTCATCTAGTAGCCGATAGAAAAATCATCAGTAGTCGATATTATCGAAGGAACAAATTCCATTGTAGTCGTTTCACGTGCTAGTTCATGGATGCATCTCCGTATAACAACACTGAAGCAACTTAAAATCAGGTAAGAAAAGAAGTACTATTTATACGCTGTACACTTCCATCTCCCGAGTCTACTGTGGCTCATCTGAGTATCTGTTACAATTTTTTCCTAAAAGCTCAATATGTGAATTGGACGAAATTAACCTCACTCTTCCCCCCATTTCATTTACAGACCAGTGGTGTCCCGATATACAGGGTGGGGCACCAAAAACGAAACAGATCGAATATCTTCAAAACGCATGTATTGTGAATAAAATACAAAAACAGGTCGATTTCCAATGCAAGGGGGACATCTTCCTATCATAACCTCAACTGTCATACCTCTCCCCCCACCCCTTGGGCACTTTCACCCGAACAATTTGAATAGGGAAAGTAGTAAGTGTGACACATCATTGAAAAGGTAATTTCATAAGGAATTCAGCCATGTCAATTTTTGCCACCTAACTTTTTATTTTGGCGCCCTCTTGCGGGAAAAATAACTGTTCCGTATTCCAAATTATAATACTGCATTTGCGCTATTTTGACATAAATTCGGTGACAGTGCATTATGGAATTTTTCTAAGAGAAAAAACAAAATGGCGGACATGATTTGCAATTATGGTCCGATTCAATTCAAAATTGATATGTGGTGGTTTTCAAGGTCGGAAATTATGATTTGTTCGTCAATACAAAAAAACAAGGTGGTGGCTCCAAGATGGCGTACGAAATTTGTAATTCTGGTCCGATTCGAATCAAAATTAGTATGTGAAGATTTTCAGGGATTTTCAGGCGCGGTAAAATTCTGATTCTGTTACGCACAGAATAACCTACGTCACACATCTAAATAAAATATTATTTCCTAATTTGTATAAAATCTTTTTTTCATCAATTCAATTAATTCACTGAAGTCATACTGGAAACTTGTAAAACCTTCATATGCCAATTTTGAATCGAATCGAACCACAATTACTAATTTCGTCCGCCATCTTGGTTTTTTGCATTGACAAAAATATCATAATTTTTCACCCTGAGAATCCCCGCATATCAATTTTGATTCGAATCGGACCAGAATTACAAATTTCGTCCGCCATCTTGAAGCCACTATCTTGTTTTTTTGCATTGACGAACAAATCATAATTTCCGATCTTGAAAACCACCACATATCAATTTTGAATCGAATCGGACCTAAATTGCAAATCATGTCCGCCATTTTGGAGCCGCCATTTTGTTTTTTCTCTTAGAAAAATTCCATAATGCACTGTCACCGAATTTATGTCAAAATAGCTTGCAAGTGCAGTATTATAATTTGGAATACGGAACAGTTATTTTTCCCGCAAGAGGGCGCCAAAATTAAAAGTTAGGTGGCAAAAATTGACATAGCTGAATTCCTCATGAAATTACCGTTTCAGTGATGTGTCACACTTGCTACTTTCCCTATTCAAATTGTTCGGGTGATAGTGCCCAAGGGGTGGTGGGAGAGGTATGACAGTTGAGGTTATGATAGGAAGATGTCCCCCTTGGATTAAAAATCGACCTGTTTTGCATTTTATTCACAACACATGCGTTTTGAAGATATTCGATCTGTTTCGTTTTCGGTGTATTTCCAACTACATTTTGGGGGTGAATTGAAAAATGGGTCGTATTTACCACCGGAAGCCAGGAAGTCGCAAATATCGCGACTATGATGACGATAGGTTGCAGACCGCCGTGGATACGTATAAAAGGTGCGGTAGGACATTACATCAAGTTGCGGAGAATTATGGAATCCCGGATGTTACTATGTACCTGAGGAAGAAAGAAGAAGATAAACGTCGCACCAGAAAAAACTGTGTGCGCGGAAGATCTCTATATCTATATATAGACTAAGATGACTAAAAACCCTGGTGTGTCGACTCATACCTTCAAAACTGTGGGATAAAACGGGAGACAATTCGCCTGCTTGATTGAGAGAAAACAAATGAAATCGTCACCTGTTTCCCAAATATTCCGCATTTGCGTGTACCGCCACGGTCGGTTTTCCTGTTAGGGTAAATTTACAAGCACATAAGTTTTCAAGTATTGCCGACGAATGAACTGATTAAAAAAATCTAATTATTGGAATTTACTGAATCACTATCACCAATCAGTTTTATTTGTTACACTTTCGACTTATTTATATAATCATTTACTGAAATGCAATTAACTACAATAATAACCACACATTTCATTTGAAACTATTGAAATTAAGCTTCATGAAAATTCACCATTAGAACATGGCAATCTTGTGCTAATATAATCAGGAATGGCGGGATTCCGTGAGATATATTCGTGACATTATTTTCATTAAAATGTTTTCTAATAATACAAGATACTATATGATAATCTTCATGATATGGTGGTACATTGAGCAAAGGTATACAAGTAAATTCCTTGGAATCCATCTGGATAACAACCTTAATTTTGAGAATCATGTCAAGTCTTTGAATGGAAAACTAGCATCTGGGTGTTATGCTGTGCGAATGGTCTCAAGAGAACTGGGAACAGCCACTGCGAAGGTGGTATACCACGCTCTGATAGAATCACATATCAGATTTGGTATACCATTTTGGGGTTTCAGCAGCCAACAAAATTTCTATATTATATTTGTTCTACAAAAACGTGCAGTTCGATACCTTTGCAAAGTTGTACCCAGAGAATCTTGTAAACCACTGTTCGGTCAAATAAAAATCCTCACCCTTCCGTCATTATTCATTCTGGAAACGGTGTGTCTAGTACACAAAAACAAATCTTCATACGATGCAAATGTGGGTATCACTCGCCAAAATAACAATTTGGTGCAATTAAATTATATAATCATCTCCCTCCTACCTCCAAAGACATCGTTTCGATTTCTTATTTTAGGAGATCTATCAAAAGATTACTTGTTGATGAGGTGTTTTATAGTGTCCAAGAGTTTCTTGAGAAAGATTGGAATAGGTTAAATGTATATATTTTTGTAAAGACTTATATCTGATTATTTGATCCATTGAAAATTTTATTATATTTATTGTTTAATTGTTTTGATATATGTTATATGAAAAAATACAATGGACCTTTATTCCAAAGTGCGCAGTTATTTACGAAGTAAATCTAATGGTGCCAGGATGTCGCTGACGATCAAGGTCTATCTCCAGCGCAATTCCAGTTGTTTATTCAAGACGTAGATTCCCGAGGACGCCCAGTCAGCATCTACGAGTCTATAAGTAGAATCTCCAAGAGCGTCGCATCACTTTTTGCTTTAGAAGCTTGGTCCGTGCAAGTTCACGTTAAACATTGTATTGATATAATTTATATGTATTAAAATAAAGTAATTTTTTAAAAAAGAGGTTTTGAGTGATCCAAATCTAACATATATGTTTGTTCCCTTTTGTTATTGTTGTTCTGTTTTCGTGAATACGCATTTTTTATAATTGTGACAATGTTATAGAACCTGCTCCATACCATTTATTTTTATATATTTTATACCTTTCATTCAATTTTATATATATATATATATATATATATATATAAATAAATGGTATATATATATATATATATATATATATATATATATATATATATATATATATAACTGTGTTTTGGAATGTATCATAAAAAGAAACTTTCATTTATATTTTATTGGAAACTTTATCAATGAGATTCAAATCTTCCGATAATAAAGTATATTTTGAATTGATTTGATTTGACTCACTTTCGGTACTGGAAATAGATGAATTATTTTGTTCGTCTCTCTGGATTGCCCACAAATGATACAAAAACGGAACATGATCAAATTATTATTGAACGAACTACACAGAAAACGATTAGATATTCATAAATTTTATTCAATCAGACATGTTTCGCTAGCACTGTCTGATTGAATAACGTTTGTGGAGATCGAATCGTTTTTTGTGTATTTTATAAATGGATCTTCATCAAGTAACGGCCGAGTCAATCAGACAAATTGAATTATTATTTAATGAATGAAGAATTTCTAAGAAAATATACAGCAAAATGGAGAAACACATTAATAATAGTCATCAATACAAGGAAATTGCACAATGAAATTTAAGATTCCGTCACAACTATTCATTTCTGAATAGTATTTGAAGTTTGTTGAAATTCTATAAAATTGACAACAGTCATCAATCACCATTATCCCTGGATTATTGACAGGACTTAAATTCTATAAGGGCGCCATCTCTGGTACCAACTAAAGAAACAGACCACTATTTCATTTGTTTATTTGTCTTCTGAAAAATCAAAATAAAATCGAATCACTCGACACACCAGGGTGAAAGCTCTAATTCTGATTTTCCGGACACAAATGACGCAGTCGCCGGTCGGCATTCTGACACTGATGATGACATAACGCAAACGATGAGACTGAATAAAAAGCATCATCCTTGGGATAGCGGTGATACAGATCTCGAAGTATCCGACAATCTCTCAGGAAATGGCGGTTCCGAATTAGTAGAAAACGAAGAAGCTGATGAAGTCGAAGGCGATACTGACTGTGATTCCGCATCTACAGTATTACTGACTATCCTAAAGCATGAAGATTTTGTTATCGTTGAATTGCGGACAATAAAAGGGTAAAAAAAATGTTGCAAAAATTCTTTCCATCGAAGAAGGAAACCAATACTGGTGTTTTTTTTTAAGAGAAAATCAAAAAAATAAAAGATGGTTTCGTTTTCCGCTGATGAAGTCGAAGGCGAAACTGACTGTGATTCCGCATCTACAGTATTACTGACTATCCTAAAGCATGAAGATTTTGTTATCGTTGAATTGCGGACAATAAAAGGGTAAAAAAAAATGTTGCAAAAATTCTTTCCATCGAAGAAGGAAACCAATACTGGTGTTTTTTTAAGAGAAAATCAAAAAATAAAAGATGGTTTCGTTTTCCCCAATATAGAAGACTTATCCTTAGTGCAGCATGGGGAAATTAAGAAGAGACTAGCTGCCGTCTTGGAACTAAGACGAGGAGGCGGCCAGTTCCCAGGCCAAAAATTTTAAGTTGCTGTTGTCATAAGGTTGTGAATTATTTCTTATATTTGTTACGAGAATATGCATTTGTTCAGTTTTTTCAAATTTTTTATACATTCCTTGAGAGAGAATTTTTATTTTTATAAATCGTTTTAACTTGAAGAAAAATTAGGATATCGTGGTGAAACAACCACCAAATTCTTTTTTTTTTTGTGTGTATTATCTTCATCTCACCCATTAGTAGTTTAACTTGAAAAACAGATAACAAAACAATTATTTTTCAAGTCACCCCAAAGTCACCCCAAAGTGAAAAACAGTAATACATTTTTTTTTTCTCCAAACTTATTCGCTATTTTCCTAAACCTCCAAAATCGAACTGAATATTATTTTTAGAAACTATTTTGCATTAGCTTCCCACCTTGTGAAAGATTCAACTCAACATTCAGTTATAAAAAAATCAGAGCCTTTGAAACATAGAAAAAAGTTGAAAATGTATACTCTTGTGACTAGAATGTCTTCACTAGATTCTAGTGTTTTTGTTGATTTAAGTTGATGGTACTGATATGAATCTGATAACAGTGGGACAATAGTGGGACCGCTGACTGTTTACGTTGTTCGTGTCAATCGTCGAAATTGTTATTAGTATATTACTTTTACAACTTGTGAAAATGGAGAAAAACCTTTTTAAGGCTAGCAGTGAAAATTTGCCATCCTTGAATTACATGATTCACGCATTTTTATCTCGTAATCCAAACTATTTGAGAGTGAAGGTGAAAGGTATGAAAAATATGAAGAAAGTACTGTTTATTTGGAACTCATTCTGATGGCATGAATATTCCTTTACTTATAAGGTTTATTTATAGGTCTGCTAGATCAGGCTATGGTGATGCTGCTGTGGGTTATATGTAGCTGAAAAGGGAGGGTTCTATTTGTATCATCAAGTGCCATACCCTGAGCACAAAGTACGGAGCAAACCAGATTTTGTTGTAGCTACTATTGATGAAATAAAAAATTGTGACTGTGAATGTTGTGTAGCATCCCACGGTATGTTTCAATATATTAAGGTGTATTTAGTCAACATAATTTCAAAATTGTGCTTAAATATATGTTAAAAGCGAATGTTTAATCTGTTATATCAAAAGGCGCCATTTATACAACAATGTTAAGTTTAAGCTAATAACCTTTGATGTTACCGTTATGTTTATGATAATGCTAAATCCACCCTTACCCTCTTCGAGCATACAACATAGATTTTGGTATTTTTCGCTTTTTTATACTGGTTGCTCCGTCGTACTGAGGAAAAGAGTCCCACATCGGTGAAGTGTTATTCAAAAATCTATGGTAAATATAATATCAGCAATGCCTTTTACTTCAACAGTAAGAGCTCTGACAGATCGTGATGATATTAGTGACTTGATATACAATGACAATCGACAAATGCCTCCACGATTCCAACGTTGTCGGATTGTGTCAGTGACGTAAAATGTCTGTGGGAGAACACTTCTGAAAACCAAATTTTCATAACTAAATACAGGCGAAAAACGATACTCAAAAATTAAACAAATATAATTTTCGATATATTTTAGATATACATTTTGAAACTTAGGAAATCAGCAAATTGGGTCTTCTGGAATTTCAGCCCATGCGATCGATAAAACTGATCGTTATGCACATTAACAACCAACTCTCGTTCCTCAGAAGCAAACAGAAATTCTTTTATTAACCAAAAAGTTCCAATTTTTTTTACGGTACCAGTTTATTTAGGCATAAATAATGAGTTCTTGGCTTCATTTCGAACCGAAAATCATAATTTTTGGAAAAAATTACTGTACACATGTGTGTACGACAGTATCAAACTTTTTTACAACATTTTCGGATCATGTAGTCATTACAAACGCTTCTTCACAAATGAACAAAAAAAATTACTTAAAAAATATTTATTACACGACTGGTACGCGAAAGTCTGTTACCCGATACATTTTGATTCGTGGATATTTTAATACACTCAGGACCAAAGTAATCCCTATAAATTGATTAATATCAGTAAATAAAAGTTGACCTGTTGACTGCAGATACTGAATATTCGTTTCTGAAGTAACCATTAGGAAAAAATCATTATAATAATCATTAAAATATTTCACAGGATCTGACTCAAAATTTTCTTCATCGGATTCAACCAAGACATTGTTTTTAAAGTCTGCGAAAATATTTTTCAATTTATATTTTTTGTCCCATTTCAACAGATATGGTTTGGACTTTCTGGTATTTCTGATTGGTTTATATTTTGGCGTTTCATGTGTTGATTTGCAACATTAATGCATTGGCCTCACCTTCACCCTGAGAATATTCGTGTTGCGACTCTTGGGTATTAAGACATATCATCTTTTTAGTCTTCAGAGAAATCGTCAAAATAAGGGATATGGTCTTAATAGTAATAGAGATTTCTCCTAATTATTCAATATCACTTCATTAGGCAAATTCAGCAATTCGTCAGTCAGCGGTCTTTTTCTCTCTGTGAAGTTGAAAAAAGGTTGTCATTACAGATCTCATGAGTACTAGAATGCACATTTGTGTACAAATTTCAAATGAAAAATTATGGAGTTCAAAACTAATGTGCACATGTGTACAAAAATAACTGAAAGTTGTTATTGGATTTTAGAATACACAAATGTGTACAACCGAATTAACACCAAAAAATGTTGGTTATTTTTCATTTAGCTCCCAAATGTCTCTCGTGCATTTTTTCAAGTATATCTTGCACTAGTCACATTTATTTTAAATTGATGAAATACGAGTACTCACCGTATTTACCTATACAAATTTATTCTAACTAGCCATGGAAATGCTTTGCTGAAATATACACTTGGGAAGACTGATTTCATATTCTGCATATTGCATATCTATTTGTAAAATGGGTAGTGAATAATTCTGAAAAATATTGGTATACTTTCTGACAAGGAAATTGTGGTTGATTTCTTGAAGAGATATATTCAATAAGGTTTCAATCATTGGAGTTTTCGCTATTACCATCTTCTACTTTTTTTGCAAAATACTTGATACGTGAATTACGCCTTATGCCACTCATTTTTGTTATTTAAACAAACTTATATATGAGTAAATGTTTAAAATAATGTTCCTCTTGAAAATTTATATCAGTGTAATTAAGACTCTTGAGAGCATAGCATATGTGGATGAGCAATGGCTTAATATTTTGGGGCTCAAGTTTCTGTTTTAATAACTGATTCTGCGTAGATCGGGCATTACCAACAATACAAAAACATCACCAAACAATGAAACTACGTTAATTGTTCCCTATGCACATTTCGCCAACAGAGGAAGCATCGCCAGAAGCTATATAAGTATGCTACCGTATTCTAACTCACCTACACTGAAAAAATAAAACAGAATAATTTCGACAAATTCGAAAATATTCTCGAATCTTATATGCAATAATTCCCACTTAGTGAGATATAAAGCAAGTATCTAACTGAAAACAACGTCTTTCCTTGCTAATGTAACGACTACGATCAACTAGATATTTCCGCAACAAGGACACTATTTCAAGTGCTTCTTGTAATCAAACAGTAGAGCTTGTGCTTTATTTGACAGGAAGCGACCACCTGCCGACTATTTAGAAATGAACGAATTCAGTGACAGGACGGCTCTACCCTAGCACTGATGAAATGCAAAAATCTATATACATGCCTACAAGTGGTCATACCCAGCTAAATGAAGGATAATGTCAATTATTGTTTGATCACAATACGCACTTTCAAGAGTGACCTTTTTGAGGAACGTTGCATATCTGTCAGATATAGTTCAATGTTCGTCATGGTATTAGTCAGGCAAGTAGATGTTTTTTGTCATACATGTGGAACTCGAAGAATCCAATTCACTATATAAAGCATTCCAGGAGGCTTTTGCATTTTTTTAAATTTCCATTTTAAATATCCTATACACACGTCTTTGTCTGTGGAGATTATACAGAGATTTATATATATATTGGGTATAACCCTCAAAATGTTCTGCAACCGTAGACACGTGTTTCGTGCTTAAGCTCTCATCAGTACGGTAAAATCAAGTGCGAGATGTACAACACTTGCAGAACATTTTGAGGGTTATACCCAATAACTTTTCTACTTATATTTTTATATATTGCCCCTCGCTAAATCCATCCTCATTTATATATATATATATATATATATATATATATATATATATATATTGTTATGAAATTAGATCAACTAAATAGAAAAATACAATTTAAAAATAAAAATTTTATTATCTCAAAATTTCATCAGAAAGCCCAAGCAAATACTTATTTTTTTTTACTCAATATCTTTCATATTATAGAAAACTTCATAATTATAACAAAATTTTATCAGAAAAACTTTTTACCAAACCAAACGACACAGAAATACTGACAAAACATGAAAGTAATCGTAAGACGACGGACAGTACATGACCTTTTCAAGAATGCCATTTTTCAAAGCACTAAAATTAAAATAATAAATTTTGAACAACAGTTAACTCATTAGAATCAAGAAACAAATCCAAATTCAATTTACAATTTTGAAAAACAATGATTTTCAAATAAATTTGGGAAAAACTTGCTATTTAAAATAAAATCACTTTGTATATCATATTTGAGTTATTTGACACTGTAAAACAGAAAGTACGTTGGAATTGAGATGTCAAAAAATGACTTGTCATGGGAGTAACATTTCAAAAATTCAGAAAAATAAAGAAAATGTAGAAAACTAGCCAAATTGTTGACAATCATAGATAAGAATTTATGATATAATGTTGTTCATTATTAGTATAAGGCATATTAAAAAGAAAGTGAAAATTAGTGCGGCGAATCGCGAAAGTGGATCCCGTATGTTCGAAAATTTCAAGAAAAATCACCTAGGAACGAGGAAAAAAGGACAATAAAAAGAATCAACAAGGTAGCAGAAAGGAAGCGGTGGAAATTATCTTTGGGAGAGAAGAAAAATTATAAAATACACAAGTAAAACCCAAGACTGTGCCAGAAAACCTTTACGAACGCTGTCAAACGAATATTGACTAAAGAGGTAAAGCAAAACCACTTACCATAAACCCTGTGTATATAGAAAATCCTTGAACTGAAAAGCAGCTACAGGAATGGTCCTTTCGCAGCCAAATTAAGGTAGATTTTCGAACTTTTCATAAGAACAACAGTTTTCCACCAACAAAGTGCACCATAACCTGATTTTCTACACTCCCGAACTTTTATTCCTTCAATCACAAACAATTTCATCCCAATAGTGCACCAAAACTTTTAACCCTCCAGAACTTTATTCAATTAGTATATAGTAATTAGTAAAGTAGTCTTTTTTATTATTTCTTGACCTACACACGGCCGAAACCAAGGTGAAGGCAAGTAGAGTACAAGAAAATAATGAAAAGAAGTAGGCATCGCAGTTTGGAAGTATCTAAATTTGCGATCACGTTAATTTAATCTGAATATTATTGATTTTCTGTCACATTAGAAATAAGTTAGCTAATGGTTAGGGGTAGGTAGAGTAAGAGCTGACTACAATAATTTCGATGGTATTTGCATTTTCTCTGACATATTTCAATTTAATAAAGAAAGTGATTTTGATTTGCATAATACATTTATTTAGTGGAAGTTCATTACAATTGCATTTGTTTGATACATTTCAAAATTTTCCTTTTCCTAAATTCTACCCTGAGATGAGGAGTTTTTCATGTGGCGTACCGATTTGAAGCAGCTAGGGACCTGAAAAAGTAAGAAAAAGGTAAAATCTACAAGAAAGAGTAAGTATTTAGCAAGGGCAATCTGAAATTTCAATATTGTATACTACAATTTATCCACGAAAGTGATTTTTCTGATCTAATTTCTACAACTAACAAATCTCAAATCTGAACAATAATAATAATACTGTTTATTATTATTTTCATCTATAGTAGATAATTTATTAACAAAAAAATTCACAAAAATACAATTTTATTTTATATCATTATTATTGCTAGGCAAAATACAACATTTCATTTCAATATAAGTCATTTCCAAAATTATATATCATTTTCTACATTTCTACTTTTCTAACATTATCTACTTTTTCTACAAAATCATAAAATACAAAAATAAAAACAAAATATAAAAATCATTATTATATTACAATATATATATATATATATATATATATATATATATATATATATATATATATATATATATATATATATATATATATACAAAAAAATAAGAATTAAATGAACAGAATACGAAAATTTTATTGTTGGTCAGTATTCAGTCGAAGGATTGTTTTTGATTTTCATTTTAATTTAATTCGATATATAAATACATTTTTTTGGCCAATAAAATTGTTTTTGCATAAAAGGAGTTTTAGTTCACTTTTCACTTTCCGTAGGAGTGATAATTTTTTGATAAACAATAGGTTTCTGCAAAAAATAATACTATTTATGGAATGGACAAATTAGAATACATAACGGCGGGGAGTTTCATTATGCCTGTGTCATTCAGAAGTCGATTGACTGAAAGTCTTCCACGGATAAAAAACTAGTCTAAGGAAATAAGGGCACCCACAAAATATTAGGAATATAAACTGTTTCTGCTACAAACGCATATTTTTTGAGGAACACTTCAAGTATACAATGTATAATGATAATGGTCCTATATAGTGGAAAGGGGTTTCTTCCGTATTCAATGGAATGGACTATTGAAGTCAGAAGGAAATTCAGCTAACCAACAAATAAGAGCTTTCATTACCATGAGTTATGATGAACAGACAAGTTTTCCTCCTGATATAACTCGAGAATTTATCCCTTGATTTTTTTCTGTTCAAGAATATCAAGGTATCCTTAGTACAATGATCGTTTTTAGCTGCAGTGCTTCTGGAGTCACAATTAGCGCTGGAATCTGAAAGAAAAAAGTATCACCATGTACCTATATGCTAATACTTATAGAAACTTTCAACCTCGATGCTGATATACCAATCGTTCAATCGTATTTTATTTAGGGAAGGTTTTTCAATATTCAGACAAATGTCTCTGCTACTTGACTGATGATGGTTAGAATGTGAATTTATTCCTTTATTTGAACGAATGTCACATTCATCTAACCACCATTCAAATTTAGCTGTCAGTCAAACTACGCTAATGGGATATTTATAAACCGCGGCCTTTAGTATTTAAAAAAATCATTTTTAAATTCATTATCATTTATAATGCAAATTGTTGTCAAATCATTTAATGCAATTGTGAAAGTAGTTTACCCCATAACTGTTCACCTGCTAAATGCAAAACTGGTGGTCTACTTATTCAGAAGTGAATGTCAGTGCGTCATTTTTCGCGCAACCTTGACCCACTGCCCAAATTGCAAATCATTTAATATTTGCTACGTTCACAAATACGTGCCACATCCTTGCAAATTCACTTAACAATTCATACAAAGCGATACTGATAAATTCGAGAGAAACATTGTATTATGCGAAGTTTTAATAGAGTTAGCAGCAGACACTAGCATACCTACTTTTCATCCTTACCACCATAAGTAGGCTGATTGAAAATAATGAGAACTCATTTGATCGAGAAGATCATAATCATCGACAAAAGATGAGTAGAGATTGAATGGAATTTCGAGACATCCCACTACAAAACATACTAGTATTACAGGTTTTTGAATCTCATAAATCATCCATTTTGCGAACACTTCCCAAATTGTCGCTTCTTAGTGCTAATCTATTGGCAATGGGGAAAATTATTTTTACTGGGTCTGACTATGTGATAGTCGGAGGCACCATGGCTAATAACTATGTTTCCCTTTTCAACAATACGGTCGTGGGTTCTTTTCCAGCATGGCCACCGGTCCTGTACATGACATCACACGTTGAAAGGTAAGGGCCTCGTATTATCTAGCTCGCACAAGTCTATCGAAGACTTCTGAGGGTTGCTAGTAAGAGTGCAGCCGGTTGATGAAGAGCACAAATACAAATTTGGATTGACTTGGCTGTTACTTGATGAACAAAATTTCTAGAACCCGTACAGCTTATTGATTAACAAAGACAATGTACCTGGAAATCTCATAAATAACTACTTATGTAAGAAAATAAATTCAACAAAGGTGAATTATTAAGATCCAGTTGATCGTGTATGTTCATGTATGCGGTTATTGAACGGTCTACCTGTCTAACCTACATATACTTTGGGGCAAGACCCACAATTCCATTCATAAACTCCTCAGTTTTTTTTTATTTTTGTGTCTTAACTTCATTATTTTTGATAAACCTTCCCAGAGTGTTATTTGTTCTATGACCTACTCTAAGATTTTATTTAGTTAAATTGAATCTAATTTTTGTGTAACAGGTCCTAAATAGGTTTAAGTTCTGTAATTACTCTAACCGTTTCTAATGGTGTGGTAAACTTCTTGGATTGCCATCTGGTAAGAGTTTTTTAGCAAGAATGTTTTCTATTAAATCAATGTGATATGTTGACTGCTATGATATTTAGGTCTTTGTTAAAATTTTATTCCGAAAGACGAACATTTACTAATCTATGCATCATACCATTGTATGCTGACATTTTAGGTTGATAGAGATGTACAGAATTATTATGAATGGTAATGTCTGTATGGTTAATAAAAAATGATGTTTCTTACTGGATTTAAATATTGTCAAATCTAAGTAATTCATAGAATTTTCTGTTTTTATTTCTATTGTGAATTTGGTGTGGATAAATAGTGTTAGGGCTATCGGTTAGGTCACACACAGAAATCCGCTGTCGCAGAACATACTCTCAACAACGATAACCATAGAGTGAAATTTGAAGAAACCCAAGTCATCTCTTCAACATCTGCCTATTACCCAAGACTCTTCCAGAAGGACTACAATTGAACAGGGTTCTCAAAAATTCTCAATTAGCTCCCTACCCACAAAATATCGGTACGAACGATTCTATGATGTCAGCTAACGCTATGGACCAGTCAGATGTAAGAACTTCAAATCACAGGTATTTATTGAGACAACGTATAACAAATGTCAAGCATTTGACAGCGACTTAAGAAACCAGAAACTTTGAAAATATCTCTTGAAAATGCTAACCACTCGTGTAGGCGAAACGTCGAGATCTTCTCTAAACATACGTCGGCCTTACAACCCGAAGAACAACCATGTAAAAAAAATACAAAAAATGTTTCGTGAGTGGATATATGTAAATCATTGTTTCCAGGTTGTCCATGAAAATTTGTTTGTTCAAGACATGTCGATATAAGGAATACCTATCTCTTCTTTGGTAACTGAGTTGACCTGATTTTTGTATAATTTATACCTTCGACTAAGAGTATTCTATCTTGAGGAGGTATACTAGGGAAAAGATTCTGATCGTCAAATAAAATTAATTTTGTATGATCTGAATTTTATCAATCAATTCATACGAATTTCTAGTGCTAAATTTCATTTAAAATTTGGAAAACTGAATCTGAGTGTCATGACTACACAGTAGGTATCTTCAATATTATGTTAGACTGAAAGTTTCTTTACCTTCCTAGTTTTATCTCACCTCCACTGTATGTGATGGATCGTCTCCGATGGATGAAACAACTAGGCTTTCACTGGAACTTTCATGATTTATATCCTGTTTGATATAGTTTAATCTATATGTCTATTTTGAAAAACACGATCTCTTACAAATATTTTGATATCCATGTTACCTGAGGTACTGTCTTTTTATGAGTGTTAATAGAATCCAGAACTTATATTTTACGACGTTTCAGTTAACAAAAGTAATTTTATGCATTACCCTTGCTAAGACAATACATCAAATCATGGCGTGCATTCAAAAATTATAGAAAAAATAGGGGATACAGTTCAATCTATTGAGAAAAAAGACTTTTGAAACAATTCCGAATATGGAATTATTAGTCATAATCAATTTGGGTTCCAAAACAATGAAATAAAACTGATGAAGTTTATAATTAATTTCATGAAGTTTATAGTGACGGGCATTTGTGGCGAACCTGCAATTTTCGGTGATTAGTAACAATAGCATCAAAAGAACAAAAAACATTTCACTTAAAAAATCGAGTATTCTTCAATAACAGAAATTAGTTGTCGAGCTTCCAAAATATCTTCGAATTTTAATAACCAATTTTTTTTTTTTTATCTCTGTAATCATCACGGGAGTGTAAGCGGTTAGATTACACCCTCTAAATATGTTTCGAAGTCAAAATGGGACGCGTCTGCTGTCATTCAATGAGAACAAATAACAATTTTCCCTTTTTGACATAATTAGATATTTTCATTTCTAGATGCGGTTATCGAACTGAAAATAATTTTTCATTTTACCTATCTGAAAATACTATATTTACATGCTTATTTAGTATACTGAAAAAGGGTTTTTTCCGTACGCCCGCGTAAATAACTCTTGTTTTGGGGCAATTTCTGATGGATATTTTTGTTCCATAAATATTTTAATTAATAATACATGTTTTTGTTCCTTCATCATTAAAAATAAATGGTTCTTAACAATCTATTGTTTTCAGGTAGATATAATGAAAAATATCGTTCATTACTCGTCCATAAATGCTTTTTCCGAACACGGAATGTCGTGCAAGCACATTCCGTGTTCGGCTTCGTCTCCCACGGGAACATGTCGCGCACGCACGGAAAAAGCCTTCTCCTCCAAAGTTCCGATATCAGTCTATGAAACTAGAAGAACGATTTAAATATGGACCTAGCCAAAATTCTAGAGTGAGAATCCAACAACTTGGTAGAATTCAATGCGAATAAAAACAAAGCAATTATTTTCTCTAGAAAGGCCGATCTCACAGTGGCCAACGTAATATGTCAGGAGTGTCCATACCAATAAAATCCTCAATTTCGATGCTCTGTATTACCAACAACAGAATCCTTTCATGGGAAAGTCATGTGAGGTCCATTGCCAAAAGTTTCTTTCAAAAACTTGGTTTTCTGTTTCGTGCCAGGAGCTATTTCACTTCCTGTCAATTGATTATGATTTATAAGGCACAGATGCAACCTGTCCTGGAATACTGTTCCCATATATGGAGTGCAGCCCCTAAACACACATTGAAACTTTTGGTTTCTGTCCGCAAAAGACCCTTTCGTTTCATCGGTAATGCTGCGATTACAAGCTCACTCACTTATGTAGAAAGGTTGGCAGAAAGGTTGGCGAGTTGTCTCTGTTGTCATCGGCGATTTTCTTCTAAAATATCATCAATCGTTCCACCGTTAGCGGTGCAATTGAGACTGGCCCACCAGCTCAATCTTCACATCCCCTTTGTCGTCACTTTGGAGACATGCCGAACATCTATTTCCAGGGCTCGTTCTTCCAACGATCGGCACCGCTTCAGAACTCATTGCTCTGCCTCGGAAGTGTTCCCTGAGACATACAGCCTGCAGAAATTGATGAACACCAATTCCAATTTCCCTCGGAGCTCTCGACGTTCTCTGAACATTACAGGATTTTCCTCTCCGTGGGAACCAAAACATAATGAAATAAATAATCCATGAATAGAACTGTGGCACCCCCAGTGTTGAAAATTAGACTATGACGAATTCCATTTTGCCTACGGACTATGGCCAAGGGCTATCATGACTGAAATTATGTTATATTGTATTGTCAATTTTGATTTACTAATCATTCCATTGCATTGATTCATTTTGTACTTTATTTACCATTAAAGTTGTCTACGAACGTGAGAGAATAGTTTAGTATAGCTGATATTACTCTTTCTTACTTTTTGTGCCGAAACCGAAACTTTATTGGAGAATATAACGGGACTAACCGAATTTCAAGATGGATTTAATGTTGAGGAAAATGTGCCGAGCACAGTTGACGAAACGCAACAAGAACAATTCAACCATACTGAAGTCAAAGTACTTATTGCTAGAATAAAGGCAGCATAAGAATATCTTTCATGAGCAAATGAGAAGGTAATACCGTTCGTGGAACCAGATAAGATGGAAGAGGAATGCGAGAAAATTCTGGAGTATGAAGATAGAATGTATTCCCGATTAGAAGAAATAATAACAAAATTAACGACGAGGCCGGTGGTGTCATCAGAGGAGGAATGTAATGATCACAGGTTAACGGTAAGTAATAATAGAGATCATTTACCGACAATCCATAATGAAGGATCATCTAAAAGATCGGTAAGATTACTTAAATTAGAGTTGATTAAATTCAACGGTGATGTATGTGCATGCAACGACGAATTGGATCTGAAGTCATTACTAACAGGCCCAGCAGCGATCACTATAAATGGTTTGACATCAAGACAAAGCATTTACCAAAGTGCAATTGATATGTTGAAAGAGGAATTTGGTAAGAGCGAAATCATCATTGACAGCTACATTCAGCAATTATTGTCATTGCCATTAATAAAGAATAGAAATGATTTATTATCTCTCCGCAAATTGTATAATTCGATATAAACAATTACACATTATTTACAAGCTTTGGGCGTATCAACAAATCAATATGGCATGATAGTAAAATCAGTTTTATTGAAAGTTTTACCGTATTCCATGCGAATTGAATTCAATAAAAAGCTTTCTGATGCGTTTAATTGTCAGATGTAGCTTCAAATGTTCGAATCAATAGCGAGGAAACATCTCATGACGAAGACATTCAGATTTTGTTGCGTTTCATTAAAGCTGAAGTTGATTCTATCCAAAAGGCTCAAGCATTGTGGGGGCAAACGAAAGATAAACAAACTTACAGTAATAAAAGTCCAGAACAAAGGAAACTACCCAAACACCAAAACTACGTCACAATCACACTCGACGCGCGTTTCGCCAACAAAGTTAGCATCTGCAGGAACTAAGAGCTTACTAGTAAGCTTGGTAAGTAGTAAGTAAGTAGTATGCTTAAGATGCTAACTTTGTTGGCGAAACGCGCGTCGAGTGTGATTGTAACGTAGTTTTGGTGTTTGGGTAGTTTCCTTTGTTCTTGAATTGTATTCCAAAGGTTCCAAAATATTCATTTATTTTAAAAGTATAGAATTCAATAAAAATTGTACAGCAGCAGGGTTATTAACGACGGTCACAGATAAGTGTTTACTTTGTCAATCGAAAAATCATGTAACTACTTACCAGTTGCAATGAACCAATGAGTCTGCAAGATAAAAAACACGTCTTGAAATCCAATCGCCGATGTTTTCGTAGTTTGAAGAAAGGCCATAATTCAGAATTTTGTAAAAGTTAAATTAGTTGCATGTAAAGGAATACATGCCACAGTTATCTGCGATCCAGAATACCAAATGTCTTCACACAATATACAAGGTATTCAAAATGAAGAAAACATGGATATACCTTTCGTAACATATACTCCTTCGACAAGTTTGATTGCTAATGACCAGATTCCTAGTGTTTATACATATACAGACTGCTTGCACATTTATCACAACGGACAGTGGCGTTTCACCTTAAGATCGTATTGTACTTAATGGTGGTAGCCAAATGACTTTCAATAAAGAATGTGTTTCGCGACACTTTTTGGTGTTCATTAAATTGCTATAGCTACGTTGGTACTTGTGAAAAGTCGCCTGCCAGACTTTGTAAACGAGTTTCTGTAAAACTCAGATCCCATTTTAATGATGAGATTATAGACATTACGGCAACTGAAGTTCCTGAAATATGTTTTGACTCTCTATGTACGCCTTTAGTTCATGACCCAAATATCAGAGACAGAGACTTTGCCAATAATTACCATTTAGCTGATATAGTTACCGAACGCAAAAATCTTTACGGTTTATCTTTATTAATAGGTGCTGATAATTATTGGAAAATTGTAACAGGTTCGCAAAAAAGAATATCGGATCTATTGCGTAATTTGCTTATTCGGTTAATTTGAATATAATCGCAGCGTGTCATGTACAAATGGCCGAAGAAACAATCGAATCACAAAAGTTCTGGAAGCTAGAGACAATAGGTATAACAAAATAAAACTCTAATATATATAAAAGTGATACTGAACATTTCATGAATAATTTTATAAAATAAAAAAATTATAGATATGAATGAAGTGTCGTTACCATGGAACTGATATTTTATTTTATACTAGTGCACTAACTCGATTAAAGCTATTGATAAATGAACTTATAAAAAGTATCAAAATAATCGAATACGACACCACTATGGGCACTATGCGTGATTATTTCCAAAAGAATGTGTCGAAAAAGTGTATTATATGAACAAACTCTCAAAGACTTATTATATGCCTCGTGGGCCGGTTTATCGCGAAGATAAAGACACTACTATGGTGTTCGATGCATCTGCACATGCACCGGGACATTTTTCACTGAGCGATTCATTACTACAAGGTGAAAATTTACTAAACGATTTATTGCGAATTATAATGAATTTCCGTTTGGGACGTGTGGGAATTGTTGCTGATTGTACTAAAGTGGTTAGTAAATTATTATTATTATTATGGAAAAAGCTCTTCTATAGATTTTATTAGCAGAAAACGATCCTGATTCACATAGTTTTCTTTGGTATGAAAATCCGATAACAGACCTAATGAATTTACCAGCGATGACTAGGGTAACATTTGGGGTAACCTGTAGTCCATTTCTACTTGCAGTAACCCTGAAAAAACATTTATCTGAGCAACCGAGTCATTGAAAAGGTATGTGAAAAGTTATTGGAATCATTCTAAGTTGACGATTTCATTACTGCTGTGAATTCACCTGAAGCTGCTGAGGAGATTTATCAACAATCCAAACTGATTATTAGCAAAGCAAGTATGAATTTGAGAAAATGGTGTTCTAACGACAAGTTTTTACAAAAATATTCAGATGTAGAAAATGAAAATAAAAAGAAAGTATAGGGATGGAATGGCTCATTTCCACCAATGAATTGACTATATAGATTTATCTTCTTTTACTAATTATGTAAACTGTGGTTATATAACCAAAACAAAGGTTTTACAAGCTATTGCTAGAATTCATGATCCAATGGAATTATTAGGGACATGTGTCATTAAAACAAAATTAATTTTACGAGAAATTTGGATGGAGAAACTCAACTGGGATGTTAGAATACAAGATGATTGAGCTAAATTATGTTAGAAATGGTTTTCTGATATTCAAGTTTTAAGTAACTTTTCTGTTCCAAGATGCATTGTTTCGAATATTCAAAGTTCAATTGAACTTCAGTCTTCGCAGACGCAAGTCCTTATGCTTATGGAACTGCTGCTTATTTGAGAAATTCACTATCAAATAAGTTTGATTATTAGCAAAAATCAGAGTAGCATCACTCAATGGAAATAATAGGAAATTATTAACCCTGCCAAAGTTAGAACTGACAGCAGCCTTATGTGCATCTCGTTTACAAAATTATATTATTCGAAATATTAATTTGAATATAGAACGCATGTATTAATGTCAGTTATATTCCAAATAGAGTAACTGAAATACAGTCTATTTCGAAGAGGATATGGATGCACTGTCCGGCAGAGCGTGCCGTGGGGCACCTGAGACCATAATGCAACTAGCCTAGCTTATGCGGTCTTAACCTATATCTACAGGACTAACGAGTTTTATACTACCATTTATGACACTCGTACGATACGCGTAATGCCTGTGTGGCCTTATACGCCGAGGAATATTGAGTCCGTTGTGGAGAATAAGAAGTACCAAATCTATTGCAGCTGCTACCCTTAGAATGATGTGTTCTCAAATCTGAAAATTATCTTGCCGTTCCCTGAGATTGACCGCTTCAAGCGATTGATTAACTCGCTTAATAGGTAGCTAATCTGCGTTTGGAAACAAGATTAATAAATGATTTTATAGCTGGTCCTATTGATGGACTAACTTCTCAGGGGAGAGACAAACCATAAATGGAATTTTAGCCCTACCCATTTAGTGTAACTGATATATTAGGGCCGAAATTCAAAAGCTCATGGCGCATATGCATATGCCCTGAACGAAGTTTTGAAGTAGAGGTAGAAATACTTTTTAATATAGAATATTAAACACCAAGCTTTTCTCAATACTGTAGAATAAAATACTCTTTTGTTTATGAATCCGTTCTTTTTGCCTAATTCCGCTGGAGTAGAAATACAATATTGCCCCTCGGCATCGCACGTGTCACGTGTTGAGAGAATATCAGCAACAGCGTACGTGATTCGCGGCATACGCCGATTGCCGGTTCTGGCCACGAACGCTAGAGCGCTCCACTTGCCCGTGAAGCAATTCCCGTGGTCCTCCCCCTCGCTCTGTGTAAGGTAATTTGCGAATGTGCTCAGCGTTGCCAAGTTTATACGGTCTTACGTAAGAGCCATGATTTCTTCATCCTGGCTTTTTTATTTGTTATTGTTGCTCAACAGATATTCGCAATTGCGGTAGCGCCATAAATATCTATACAGAGGAGCTCATGATGATAGATTCAGTGATGATCAATTAATTTTCAAATGTCAGATTTTTGGACTTCTATGAATGAACAAAAACATCAGTGGATATCAAATTATCTCCTTTAACACAATTCGTTAAAATTTTGAAAAGAACGAACAAAGTTTTGAATAACAGGCCGATCAAACCTTACCGGGAGGAAAAAATCTTTCCTTAAAGTAACTACGATATCTAAAATTCTGGAAGAAGTTATCTTCAGATTCAAAAGTATAATGACTTTATCATTTTGCTTTCAAATGTTTGTTCTCCCAGTCATTTCTTCATAAGAAGATACAAAAGTCTAACAGGGCTATATCTAGAAATACAGAGGAAGCCGGAGCATTTTAATCCTTTGACACCAGAATGGAAGTCAAGGCAAAAGAACTTGATGTGCCTCTCTCCTTACTCGCCCTCTACTCCTCGGCGGACCTTGGGTCATTTCGACGTGAATGTAGAGAAAGAAGCCATTTATAGTACAAGAATGACGAATTATTTCCTAATAGTTACTTTTCGTTGCTTGGCAACATGTAGTCATGAAATATGGACTTTTTCAAGAAATTTTATCAGAAATGACTGTATATAAAGGTGTGTGACCCAGCAAGGCAGTCATCAAGCCAAAAACTTTTCAAGCATTCCTCTCATACGTATTCAACTGACGCTCAAGAGCTTCATCAATAAGTTTAGAGGGAGGCAAATAGAGAAATATGACTAATATGACTGTGTTGTTTCTTTTTACCAGCAAATCTGATATCATCAAAATAATCTTAGCTGCATTCACTCATTCTTCGATTCATTTCCAATTTTTCTTATTGGCAACGCCGCTGAATTTATCAGCACCTTTTGCCAAGAATGGACCGGCCCACGAACAATGCTGGACACTAATCTGACTCTTATCAACAGGTGGGATATAGCAGAATATTGATAGTACATGTCGTTTAGTAGTTGAAGGACTATTTTGAAAAGGTGTACGACAAAGCAATGGCTGAACCAGCAAAACTTACATACAAAGGTATATTATGGGCAAGTGGAAAGTTTTTTGGCCTCTCCTCAATTTGGTTTGTTGTGTAAGGACAGAGTTTTAGGAAAATAGTCCATGAGGACGAGATCAACAAGGGGACAAATCGATGCATCTTGCATCTACCATTTTTTTATTTATTCTGCCACAGCTGCAGGATGGCTCGAGTATCGACAAGATGGCAAAAGTGTCTAAAAGAGATCAAAGATTGTCTGGATTTCAAATTCGGCATCGCGAATACATTAATTTATTTTTCGAAAAGATAATGACGCGATCAGCAGTGTCGAAAAACATCAGATGAGGAAACAGTAGGGGAGCCCATAAAGAAGAAACAGCGTTATGTTCATAATACCCGACAAAAACCAAAAGCAGAATGCTTCATTCACATTTTCCAGAATTCCTGAACAAATCAGAAATGTGTGTCGCTCCTTCTGTAGATAGGAATCCGGGGTGTAAGAATATAATCTTCGTGGTAGGTATGTACCGCATGTAAACTATTCGTATGTTGTTCTCTTGGACGAAATTGCTTCTTTTCTTATACCTATTTCCATAAATAAAAGTATTTCAATGTTCAATTGCACTGATAGTTTTAATGATGTACCTATCCCCATCCTATCATAAACAAGATATGTAGTTTTTTGAAGTAAGGAGAATTGCTGGGCGATAATCGCTACATAAACTTACAGAATATATTGCTATGGCCAATTGACCAACATAACGGCAGGGAGTAAAAGCTAACACTTTTTTGCCTGAAAGTAATAGCTGCAGTTATATTTTTTGGCAATAGTTGAACAATGAACAATTATTTGATTTATATATTTTTGTCGGCCAAAAAATTTTGTGAATGGCACGCCCATAAACTGTTTTAAAATCGCTTATTAAAAACATAACATTACTCTCCCTTGCAAAATTATAGTTCCTTGCCTTGTGATATAAATTACTATTTCGAAGACAAGGTTTTAATGTGACGCAGGTTATTCTGCGAGAAACATTCCAATTCTTGTCTAACAAAGCTATCAGTTTGATGTATGCAAAATTAGTTGAAAAAAAATTTTTAAGGACAAGCTTTTATTCAAATGCTATAAAAAGTACAAATAATTCCTTTAGATGTGTGACCTATGTTATTCTGTTAGTAACAGATTCAAAGGCGCAAGGTTTTCAGTGGAATACAAAAGCTTTTGAACCTGTTACTCACAGAATACCCACAGACACACTTTATTTTTTATTTTTTAGTGCATTTGAATAAAAGGTTGTCTTAAAATAGGACTTTTTTGTATGAGCGTGAAGTTTGTTTAATGAGGCGCAAAGTTTTTTCTTCGACAGTTATTATATTGCCAAATTGTAGCAATTATATCATTAATTTGAATGTTTAATGATATGAATTGTCGTCGTATTATCAGTAGTAATACCACAAGTGATTGAATTCTCGCGATAAGTCTGTCGATTCATTTCTGAACGAAACTAAATTGCTTCGAGAATTTTATTAGACTATTTCACGAAGCATTAAACGTATTATTATAAACATAAACAATCAATTCATCTTAACCATAATCAATCAACTATAATCACAAAAAATGTATTATAACTATCAATAATTTATTATATACTTACGATGCGACTCATTTTGACTCATAGTGATAGCCCGATTTCAATTTCTCAAACAGATTATGAAAGTAGAAGTATAGTACTACAAAACGTATATTCTCTGTGCGAAATGGGTGAAAAATGCATGCAAACATGACTGAAAACGGCGGAGCCCGCGTAAGCTGCCGAGTAGTAGGAGAGTCCGGGAGATGAGGGGTATTCTTCTAATGAACGAGTTACGTGATAATACGCTTCCCCTCATCTCCCGCTCACTCCTACCAGTCGACCGCTTTCACCAGCTCGGCCGTTTTCAGTCATGTTTGCAAGCATATGTCCATATACGTTTTGTGGTACTGTACTTCCACTTTCAATATATGTTTTGGAAATTGAAATCGGACTATCACTAGGGCATCCAGGCACGCTGCAAGATGCAAAAAAATTCAAATTGCAATTGTGCCAAAACTAATGATCCGTTAGAGCCTGTTTTGTGCACATAGGTACAAAGTACACATGATTCAATACTTTCATGAGAAGGGCCAACCCTATTTCTTGAAAAATGTCGGAGTTATGAATTTTTCAAATAATCGTTAAATTTTCCGGTTTTTCCGTTTTTCGTCCGTTACCTACTAATGATCCGACAAGGTCTTACAAAAATACCATTTTGTACGTATTTCAATTATCTACAATTATTTTCATTGGAGCAACCAAATTTCTCTAATAGTTTTCATTTTATAAGCAAAACAATTTTAAAAAACACTTTTTTTGTTATTTTAATGTTAATAACAAATTAATAAATGAGAGTCGAAAACAATATAACTACAGACTGTCTTCCATACGACTAGAACTAACTGCAAGATTTTTCCCGAAGGTACAGATAATAAACAGATGAAACAAGGCTATTGCAACAGAAGCTTGTAAAAATGGAGTGAAGAATTTTTCAGAATTGAGATGTTTAATTAGAAATACCTACTTATCGCCAAATTATGTCATACCGTGTATATTTTGCTTTCTATTTGGATTTACAGATACGCAAACGTCATCTCAAGGTACTTGCACTGGATCGTAAAACTGTAAGTGCCCCAGAAAGACGTATGTGTTGCATGGTCCGACAACACTGGCTAGAAAGAAACAGCGACAATCCTAACATGGCTTCCGCCAAGACTTCGGAGACTTCCGATGCCAAGTGCAAAGACTGCAGAGTGCAGAGTGGGATATTTAAGGATCGTGGTTTGCCATGTCAGGCTGGCTATATTATGATTTGTTTATTGATTATGATCGTGTCGATGCGGTGATTACCAGACCATGTTTTTCACTTTTATGGAGGCATAATAATGGGTTTATCATTCCCATTATGTTGTCTTTTTTGCGATTCGCTTGAGTTTCTGCGATTGAGGTGACTGATAAAATGAGTGTTGTGAATTGTGCATGATGACTTAAATAAATTTGAATATTTATTTTAATTCAAGTTGTTAGTATTTACGGTCTTCCTTCCCGCATGATTATTTTTATTGGAATAACAATAATGAACGCAACACCTACCCAAGAAGACTAAACGTCATTTGACTAGGAGCAAGATACATAGAAACCCTGGTGTGATCTCTTATAGCTGTGAAACCGACATACAAAAGTGTTAAGGTACGGCCTGCTTGATTCGTGACACATTCACTGCGTTGATACCGTTTCACCTCTTTAGTACACAGATGGTGGCAAAATTACAGATTCATGATGACGCTTGGACAAGTGTCATGTTATGTAATTTTCTACATTGAATTTTATTTGTTGTGATATTCATTAACCATAATTTGTAAACATTCAAATTTTAATCAAATAATTATGACTCAGTACTTCGGAATGTTGGAAACTCGATCGACTTATACGCCATCCATCGACGAATGAAGCCAACGGTATCAGTGCAGTTACAGTCTCAACAACTTTGTTGAAACAAAAGCGAATCAGTGATAACACCATGGTTTCTATACATCTTGACTAGGAGAGTCTAATCCCCATAAGACAATGGGGGCACTGATAGAAAGAGATGAAAGAACATTTGTGACGAAATGTGACGTAGTTCGACACGTCATGGCCGCCATTCTTCATAGTCAGTGACGGACTAGTTCTTGGTATATGAGAGTTACATATGATAGTTTTGTTTCTTGGTTCGAATTCGACTCTGTTCTCATGTCCAAGTACGTCACTATGACGCGTCGATGCTACAAGGTTCTGATTGGCTAGAGCTTATTAAACCCTCCTGTCAGTTTACTCTCTTTAACACCTACCTACCTTTCTACTCAATGGATTGAAGTGGCATTTTATTTTGCTAGTGGGGAACATTGCAAAACAACCGTTAGCGGGTGGAGCAACTTTTATGTGTACAACTAACTGTTACTACTGTGAAAAAAAGAAATAATGTGTAGGAATCGAACCTGTATTACGAGGCAGGCTAAACTAAAACTATAAATATTCAATACATTATTTACAATTATTTAAAGGGGTACAAAATTACAACCACACAGATTTATGTTATTCACTTTCGCGATATCAAGCGAGAGATGAGGAGCGGAGTTGGGGCGGGTATGTATTTGCTCAACCAGTATCTGGCAGGCGGATTGGACCATGAAAATCTTTAGAAATTTTGTGAAAGATTATTTCATTTGAAAATAAAATTTATTGTGGGTAAAGCCCCTACAGTACCCCCTTGCGAGTGATGAACGATATAAAACTAAAAGTGAAGACAAAAAAAAAATAAAACTAAAAAAAAACTTGAACAAATCTGAAATTGTACTTCTTACAAAATACAATTTTGAATTTGAATACTATTTATTGCAGTTGAATTGAAATCGAATTGCGAAAAAGAAATAATAATATTTAGCCTATGAGTTGGGAGGGAATAAAAATTGTCTGAATATCATTATATTAACTAAGTATATCCAATATAAATATGCGAATTTTGCGCAGAATAAAAAAATAACGGATTTCGAAATAATTCAATTGAAGCCTGCCCTGGTAGGGTTCAGTGAATCGAACACGACGACCGGAGCGCGTTCTAACGGTAGGTGGTATTGTTGGATTTGGTGGAGCTAGTGTCGGTGTTGTTACAAGCTGTGGGGCTGGCGGTGGAACTGCATCTTGCTGCAAATGACCTGGATTGCCTCCTGGACCAATAGGAATGATGTCATCGTCGTCGTCAGGGTTGGGTGCGTCCTCTGGGATGATTTTTTCGCCCAGGATGTGCACTGGTTTGATGCAGTCGATAGAAACGGGAACGCTTCTGCCTCGCATAGACAGCAGTGTTTCTCGGCTTGAGAAATAACTTTGTAGGGGCCATCATAAGGATGCTGTAGAGGCCTCCGTGGTGCATCGTTCCTGACGAAGACGTGTGAGGATTAGGCGACATCCTTGAAGATGAAGATTTTGCGCTCGCCGTGACTGGTCGGAGCGCCAGGAAGTGTTGGCGCAGCTCACGGATGAAGCCATCAGGGTTATCAATGTCCCTGGTAGACGTGGAGGCAAGGAACTCACCGGGAAGACGAAGAGGTTCCCCGTAGATCATTTCCGTAGCAGTGGCTTGGAGATCTTCTTTACAGGCTGCACGGATCTCCAGAAGTGCGGTTGGAAGCGTGTAGGTCCATCGATCGGACTGAAGACATTTGATTGGCGCCTTGAGCTGACGGTGGAGACGCTTGAGCATATTGTTGGCTGAAGGGTGGTAGGCCGTGGTCTTGAGGTGGTCAGTGCCCATCAGCCGGTTTAAGCAGCGAAACAAATGTGACTCGAAATGTCTACCTTGGTCCGTGGTCAGGCGTATAGGAACGCCGTAGCGCGCGACCTAGTTTGTGTAGAACGCCCTAGCTACGGTCTCTGCTTTCTGGTTCGGGAGAGGTATTGCTTCTGGCCACCGCGAGAAGTAATCGACGCAGGTGAGGCAATACCTGTATCCCTCGGAGTACGGCATGATGATGTCGATGAGAACATGCTCTAGATCTAGATGGTGCCGTAGAATTGCCTATCGGGGTCGAGATATATCGTGTGACCTTGGCCTGCTGGCAAGGGATACATCAGGCACGGGCCCAGTCAGCGTTGATGGCAGGCAAGACGTAGCATTGCTTCACCAGCTTTGGCGTCGCCTTGACGACTGGGTGCGATAGGTCCTGGATCGCGTCGAAGGCTGGTTTGCGGAAGGAGGTTCTTAGGAGGGGCCGCAGCGTCTGAGTGGAGACGTCGCAGAAGACGTTGGATCCTGGGATGGTCACTTGGCGCAGGATCAGGCCAGAGTCTGGCGAAGTTCCTGCAACTCTTGGTCCTGTTGCTGAGCTGCTGCGAGCGCTTCGAGATCGAGTGGCGCAGCAATGGCGTTGACCCGGGAGAGAGCAACTGCTACAACGTTATCCTTACCAGGGATGTGTTGGATATCGGTGGTAAACTGCCTGATGAGATCCAGGGAGCCGGGGGTCCACCATGTGCCATCAGCGCCGGGCGAGGAGTGCCCACGGTGATTCTAAACACCGTTGGATGAAAGCCGTGGGCCCTCGTCCAGTCAACATGGTAGCGGCTGCAAAGCCACGAATGGTTACCCAACTAACGTAGGCTGGAGGGATCCAGTCTGACATGGGTATGCAGTATGGGTGAAAACGACTGCAGACGGTGACCCATCAAAGTTGTCGGAGGAATCTGACAACATGGGTACCTAGGGGGAAGGGGAGCCCCGTCAAGGCAACTTGACGTCCTTCCAAAAGGTGTTGGCCTATAGGGGGCGGGGGTATCGTTGGATAAGAAAAAGAATACCGTACCTCGGTAGAGGTGGCCAAGGTCCGCACCCTAAGAGCGTTTTCACACACACCGGTAAAACCGGTTCCGGTGACGGTACCGACACCGAATGCAATGTAATCAAGTTCTAATTTTCACACATAGCCCGATCCGACCGATTTGCCGGTACGGCCGCCGATTCCGATTTATGCAGCCGGCGGGGATCTCGACAATCGGAAGACGGACCCGGTCTCCGATTTTTTGGTTTCAGTGATTTCTTATGCAAGTTTGTCCACACAGGTTCTGACGTAGAGTATTTTGATATCTATTTTGTTCATATCGCTTAGTATCAGTATTGTCCTCATAGATATCATAGTATTTTGTATTTGATTGTACATTCTTAAAGCCGTAACAGCACACATCGTTCTTCCTGCACTGTTCAATATACAGTGAGCACGTAAAGGTTGGAACAAATTCGTTAAAAGCTTGGTATAGCCATTGGGAAAAAAAGCTCAGATACGTCGATTTTATGTTTCAGTTGCGCATTTTTTGATCTACTTATATTTTTGATGACGTCATTTCTGTTCGAGTTATGGCATCATCATAATTTTTTTCAAATGAAAATATCCTATTGGATAATACCTTCAAAAAGAACGCATTTTTCTGTGTATGGATGTCATATTTTTTCTTATGTTGCATAACCGTATGTTCGGAAAATAAAAGAATATTCATGCATTATAATGTAACATTAGTTCAGTTAACGTAAGCTTTTGACTCGAGGAATCCCCACAAAAAAAATCTAGTGGGATTAGATCAGGAGATCTAGCTGGACACTCTGAAATCCTCGTCTGCTATCGAAATCACCTTCATTAGGTTCACTTTATATTGGTGCCATTCATTCTTTTTAAGTCATTTAAAAAAAGATGTTGGGCACATTGATCGCTCCAATAGACGCATTCGGTTTTTACATATCTGTTTACACGTTTTCCTCTGACAGCTCTGTTGAATCTGCTCCGCGTTCGTTAATCACCGAGGGCGAGCAAAGGGTGATCTGTTTGCTCTCAGCAGGGCAAACGAATTTGATCCTTGTCAGGACTAACTTAAAGATTTTGTTGATGTCAGGCTATGGAAATAAGACGGTGAGAAAAGTTGAAGCAAAATTTTGACAATGTCGGTGATAATTAAATGAAAGATCATCCAGGCGTAACGGAAGATCAACAATTTGATGTATTATGTATTATTATGTGGTGGCTGGTAGCTCAGCGGTTCGATGCGTTGGATGAATATTCGATGTGATGGCCGTTGAATCTTCTGCTTGCATCTGACCCGGTTCGAATCCGTAGTATGAAGGAATTTTTCTCAAGTACATCGGTATCGATAGATGACTCATACCTTGTTGTGAAGCAAGTGCGATGTGAGTTGCCTAGATACCAATTCCGATGACTAGTGTTTGTTCGAAGTGTGGAACCGACCACCTGGGGTGGTGCTATCGGTTTTTCCGGGTTTTCCTGCAGCTGAAAACTGAATACGCCCCAGAGCGCTGCGGCAAATAGTAATAATAGCCTTTTTCTACCCGCACAGGAAATGCCTTTGCGTACACTCTTCGAGTGTTCATGAGGGAGTATTATTATTATTATCATTGCAAGAAAATCCTCATAAACTTTCTCTTCAAGTTGCATTGGAGCAATCAATGTATTGAACATCTGTTTTGAAATTACAAAAAAAAAGAATAAGTGGCACCCATATAAAGTGAAAGTAATTTATGAACTTAGTGAAGATGATTTCAATTGAAAACGAGAATTTTCAGAGTGGCCAGCAGGATCTCCTGATCTAACCACACTAGATTTTTTTGTGGGGATACCTTAAGTCAATAGTTTACGTTACCAGACCCTGTATTACATTATTATAAACGAAATATATTTTATTTCTTGATCATACGGTTATTCAACAGAAGAAAAAATATGACACCCATACACAGGAAAATGCGTACTTTTTGAAAGTATTATCAAAATGTGGTAATGCCATTCAAAAGATATTTTAATGACTTCATAACTCGAACAGTGATGACGTCATCAAAAATATGAGTAGAGCAAAAATTGCACTACTGAAAAATAAAATCGAAGTGTCTGAGCTTATTTTCCCTAATGGCCATATCAAACGTTTAACTAATTTGTTCCAACCTTCACGTGCTCACTGTATACTGAAACAGATAATGGCACCGATAAGCCGGACTGTGTGAAATACGCTGTTGTCCGGTAGCGCAACCGGTACCGGAACCGGCACCGGTTTTGCCGGTGTGTGTGAAAACGCTCTTAGAGTTGGGGTGGGAGGAATTGCCCCCTTCGGCGGGTGAGCAACGCTGAATTTGCTCGGGCACTGATCAGCGCCAAGTTCTTAGTGGTATCATATGAAATGTCAAATAAACCTCCATGTCAACAATACGTGACATCAGATGTCCAATACCTACTCGATTAGATGTAATACAATTATAATAGTTATTTATTGTATAAGTGTTTTAGATATCATTTTATTTGCGCAAGAATGTTTAAACGCGAGAGCGAAGCTCGAGCGTTTAAATTTCTTAAGCAAATAAAATGTATCTAAAACACGCATGCAATACGTTTTATTCACAATCACATGCATTTAGAATCAGAATCGCGGAAATTTTTCATCACAAAATGATTCGACGTTTTGCTCTGACAGCGGCTGTCACCTCCTCAAAAATCATTGAAATAACATACAAAAATATCGGGAGGTGTTGAATGGTTGCAATGTATTTTCGATTGTTTATCGAATCCATTTGTAAAAATTTGTGAAGTTGGTGAAAATAAGTAAAATGTGATTGATATTCAAGATTGTATTTTTCATTATTCCACTAGTGGAATAAAGTAATTTCATTATTCCACTAGTGGAATAAAGTAATTTCATTATTCCACTAGTGGATAAAGTGGTACTTTATACTTTATACGGATAAAGTATATTATTCTGATCTAAAATTCATTTCCAGAGTTGTTTTTTGAAGTCTGAATTCAGGCATAATGTAAAAATGCACATGATACTCGTGTACAAGTGCCTTTAAAGCACTCGCAACGTTACGCGTACTTTCAAGGTTCATGTGAGCACTTATATCATAATAACTATTTATGACGGGACCAACTCTTGGCCTATAAGTTAGACTGTATATGATGGAGAATTATAATCATCAACGAATCCAACTGTAGTGAGTTAGAATGGATTCCCATTATTGGCGTTGAAGTAATCTTAAAGTAGATTGACACAACTGGTGTAGCGAATTCAAAATTTTGCGGGGTTTTTCGTTCTTTATGGACCGTGGTGGTCGTGATTGTCGAGTGTTTGCTTCTCAACCATAGAGGAGTGGGTTCAAATCCCAACACGGTCACGGGTATCCTGCATGGCATCACACGTTTCGTATTCGTCTTCTCTAGCTCGCACGAGTCTCTCGAAGACGTTTTTGTATTGCCGAAAGGGTGCAGCCGATTGACGGAAAGAACACATTTTAGAAAAAATTCTGCCTCTAATTATCTAAATCTTCCATTAATTGTTTTCTACAAACCCCTTATGTAATTAAGAGAAGAGTCTGAAAAATGTCACTTTTTGACGAGTTTTCATTTAGGATTTGTAGAAAACAATTTGGGATTGCCAGAAAATGAGTCTCAGTTAATTGGCTAAACTGAAGCCGTGAATTACGAAAAGCCTCAAAAATGATAGGCGGAGAGTGACAATTTTGTCGCCCTTTGGCGCGCGCTGCTATCGAAACCTAGCGGAGAGCTGTGACAGTTTTGTTGCGGACTTGTTCGCGGTTTGGCGGACGAAAGTCTCACCTGGGTTCCCTGGTTGTCACGTCGAATCCAAAACTATTCGAGGAATTGGTTTGCAAATATATACATTTTCTCGTGAAATCCATCATCATATCAGAACAGCATGTTTTTTTTGCAGGGTGATCATTGGAATCGAATTTAATAGAATATAGGGAATATTTATACAGTAGCATGGACCACATATTACACCATTTACACCGACTTCAGCAAGGCTTTCGGAAAGGTTAGCCACAATCTACTTCTCGAGCGGCTTACTGAGGTTGGGGTAAGTGACTCACTTTTAAGATGGGTGGAATACAGGGTCGCTGATATGTATGGAAACAGTCGATTATTTCCTAAAGCAAGATAGCTAGCGAAAAATGTTGGGATACAAAAGTTCTAGGGTTTCTCAAAATCCATTATGTTAACGAAAAATTAAGTATACAGGGTCTGTCAAAAAGTCAGGACGAAACAAAGTTGCTTTTTCTCTAATGGGACACCCTGTATATTATTTCATATTTCATTTTTTCTCAAAATTCTAAACAAAATTTATTCAGTACATTATTTCCTAAACTCAACAGTTTTCGAGATATCGAATTTTGAAAATGAGTTTCTAATAAATTATCCAAAAATGTTTTAGTTCATTAAGTTCATAGTCCATCAAGTTACCTTTGAAAGTTTCCTGCTCCATAACAACGCCGCGTCGTTCTTTTGACTAACAGTGATGATCTTGACAACACATGTCAAAAATACATTTAATGTGAATAATTTTCGCGCAAAAATGGCACGTTTATCTGATACTGAGCGTATTGAAATTTTAATGATCATAGGATACGGTGATAGAAGACGAAGTTGTGACCAAGTAGTGGATATTTTTAATAAATTACATCCCAATCGGGAACCCATTTCTAAATCAACCGTTTCAAAAACATTGCAGCGTTTTCATGAAACTGGAGGTGTCAAAGATCGACCAAAAAGTGGAAGACCAGTATACAAATGATGAAAATTATTTGAATGTCATGTTAGATGTGGCGGAAAATCCAATAAATTCAGCACAACAGAGGGCTTTGAATCATAACATGAGTCGATATTCCATTCAAAAAATTTGCAAACTGCAAAAATTCCATCCATATTAAATTCATTTGATACAAAAATTGAGTGAAGACGATTTTGATCGTAGAATCGAGTAGTTCTGTGAAGTTATTATGGATAAATTAAATGAAAATGTCAACTTTTTCAATCACATATTGTTTTCTGACTAATCTACATTTTGTTTAAACGGGCACGTAAATCGACACAACTGTAGGTATTGGTCAGACCAAAATCCACATTGGATTGAGGAAGTTCACACTCAACGGCCACAAAAAGTAAATGTCTGGTGTGGCATTATTGGAGGACACGTCATAGGACCTTATTTTATTAACGGAAATTTGACCTTATTTGTCACTTTTACAAGAGCATATTATTCCAAAGCTTAGACGATTATTCCCGAATAATAACAAACCCAATTGGCCGGCAGAACAAATATGGTTTCAACAAGATGGGGCTCCTCCACATTTTGGACTTGTAGTACGGGCATATCTAGATGAAACTTTTCCTGATGAATGGATTGGGCGCAGGGGAGCAATTGAATGAACAGCTAGGTCTCCCGATATGACCCCACTCGACTTTTTTTTATGGGGTCACATAAAAAATTTAGTCTACAAAAATAGGCCTCCAAATATCGAAGAGTTGAAAGAAAAAATAAGGCATGAAATTTCTACCATTCCTCCTCACATCCCGGTGAACATTCAACTTTACAATTATAAGTCATATAATGGTTTTCATCAGATGTCTCATGCGTTATGTTGAATGAACTTAACCGATACGTACTTCAGAAATCGGTCATGCTCATGACTATAAGATATACCAAAATTAAACCATTCCACGTCGAACGTTCGCTTTAACACATTTCAATTATGTTGCATTTTTGATCAAATTAAACGATCAATACCGTATAATCACGAATGTATCATTTGAATGATGATAACTTTGAAGATTGCATATAAATATATTTTTTATGTACTTTTTTAAATATTGTCCCTTCAATAATTTGCAGACATCAAGATAGATATGAAAATATCTAACTTTTTTAAATATAATCGTATATACATCTTCGTCAATATAATCAATAGTGAGACCAAATAACTACGTATTATTGCATATTTTGCCAGACGTAATTTATGTGCCCCAAAAAAAATATATAATTATTGATTGAAATAATCAATAAAAATTATTATATCATTAGTACATACCTTGAGTGACGATAATTTTGAAAACCGAAAATAGATGTATTATTTATACGTGTTTCCAAGAATCGTCTCTCCATAGTTTTCCTTGCAGCTGGCAAAATATGAATATTTTACATATTTCTTAATATAGTAATGAAAATATATTGTATTCGATCCATTCAACGACCGAATTACTATGTATTTTTGCATACTTCATCTGACGTAAGTTGAATGACTAAAGAATTATATTCATTTATTGATCAAAATAATCGATATAAACTATTCCATCGTGGATACATCTCCTGGGTGATAATAATTTTGAAAATCGAATGTAAATATATTATTTATATATGTTACCAAACTTTGTCTCTCGAAAGTTATCCTGGTGTCAGACAAAATATATGTACTTTTAGTTTTCCATGATATGGTAATAAAACCGTTTCATTCAGATCAATACATTTTCTGACCAAATAACCATGTATTTTTGCATACTTTTTCTAACGTAAGTTAAATACCTGAACAAATATGTTCACTTATTGATGTAATCAATCAATAAAAAGTATTATATCATTTATATATCTCTTGAGCGATGGTAATTTTGAAAATTGATAATAAATATATTATTTATATATGTTTCCAACCATCGTCTCTCCAAAGTTTTTCTAGCAACAGGAAAAATATGAAAATTTTACAAATTTTCTAATATAGTAATGAAAATATTATATTAAATTAGATACATTTTACGATCAAATAACTATATATTTTAGAATACTTTTCCTGACGTAAATTGAATATCTAAAAAAAATTATTCATTTATTGATCAAAATAATCGATATAAATTGAGTGATGGTAATTTTGAAAATCGGATATAAACATATTATTGATATGTTTCCAAGCATTGTCTCTCCAAATATTTTACATATTTCGTAATATGGTAATGAAAATATCATATTTGAATCGATACATTTCATGAACAAATAACTAACGTTGGGTAGGGAGGGCGGGGACGGTTGGGACAACGGGTTGGTCTGGACAGGTTAAAATTTCCCGCAAATTCTCCTTGTTTACGTGAATTCTCCGTTTGGCGTGTCGGTTCAGTGGTCTCCACATTGTGAACGCAGCAGCTAGTGAATTGGTTATGGTCTGAGTAGGTGAGTTGGAAAAATGTATTTTAATGGTTTCTGATCTAACATTTTAGCTATAAGGAGAGTTGTATAACTGGGATAACAGCCACTTGTCATGAATGCCAAGTTATCGCTCATAATGCTTGATGTTTGTGTATTGGTTTCCTGTAGTTTAAGTCATTGACAAACATAACCTCTTTTAGTTTCAGTCAACTTTCTGAAAGATTGCTACTGTGGTATGGTTTGGACGTTTGTTCAAACTATCCCGCATGTGTCCAAACCATCCCGCATGTATACAACCAATCCGCTGTCTGTAATCATACTATAAATCAGTTATGTTTTTTTTTCAGAGAAAATGCCAAGAAAGTATGGTCGGAAACGCGAAAATATGTTTTCTGCGGAGAACATGAAGTTGGCTGTTCAAGATGTGCTGGAGAGAAGACTAAGCCTACGAAAGGCAGCCGAGCTTCATAACGTAAAAAAATCTTCTGTTGCTAATTTCGTCAAGAAGGTTGCTAAAGAAGGTTTTGAAAATTGCAAGTTCGGGCCCCAATACACGACTAGGCAGGTTTTGTCGACTTATATGGAGAAATCATTGGAAAAATACCTCGTGAAATGTTCCAATATGTACCACGGCTTGACGCCGAAAAGCACACGCAGGTTGGCCTATGAATACGCTGTTAAAAATAAATTACCACATCCTCGGACATGGGCAGAACAAGGCATGGCTGGCCGTGATTGGTATTCGGGATTTATGGAGAGACATCCCCGATTATCACTCACGAACGTTGGTGATTTTCAAACCAAACTGGAATCATTGCTAAGAAAACATCGATTTGAACCAAATGACATATGTAACCTTGATGAAACGGGCGTTACTACGGTTCAAAAGGTGCAAAAAGTCATCAGTTCCAAAGGTCGTCATCAAGTAGGCCAAGTAACTTCGCGAGAACGTGGGGAATTCATTACGCAAGTCGGTATTATTTGCACTAGCGGGAGAGCATTACCTCCTGTATGGATTTTCCCGAGAAAACGATATGATTCAGCAAGGATGATGTTAGGTGTTCCAGTGGAAAGCGGGGCTCTTGGTTTGGTCCATCCATCTGGATGGATGACTTCTGAAAATTTCTTGAATGCCTTGCAACACTTTGTTAAACATGTCCGCTGCAGCGTTGAGCATAAGATACTTTTGATAATGGACAACCATCAGTCTCACTTATCCGTTGAAGGAATCGACTATGCAAAAGAGAATGGCATCATCGTTCTAACGCTTCCGCCACATACCTCGAATAAGCTGCAACCGCTTGATAGGACCGTTTTTGGACCATTTAAACGTTTTTTCAACCAGAGTGCTGATAAATGGATGATTTCCCATCCAGGAAAAACATTGACAATATATGACTTACCAGCGATTTGTGTCGAAGCTTGGGACAAGGGTGCTAATCCCATCAATGTGAAATCGGGGTTTCGATGCACAGGAATTTGTCTATTTGACAGAGGAGTTTTCAGCGAAGAGGATTTTTTGTCCTGTTACGTCACTGACCGTCCTTTGGCCACCACAGAAACCACCGCAGAAGCCATCACTGAGGCCGCCACGGAAACCAGTGCCACCAACGCAAACAATGATGAACTACCAAGTTGCTCGAATGCCAACGGCGAGCGAGAGCAGGAAACTACTCCAAATCGCAAAGAAGAGATTATTCCAAATTGTTCCAGTGCATTCATATCGCCATCGAAGGTACGGCCTTTCCCAAAGGCGTCACCAAGGAAGAAATCTAGAAGAGGGCCTGTGAAGAAGAGATCCATCATTGCCACTGACACCCCCGAGCGTGACGAAATAGCTGCACAAAAAGGGAAATTAGCAGAAAAGGAAGTGACGAAGAAGCGAAATCTGGCTGTACAAAGAGTGAAAAAGAAGATCTTAAAAGATGAAACTTCGGAAGAAGAGGAAGATACCGTGCCCTATGATGATTCTTCATCAGGAGACGAGGATCAAGAATCAAACACTTTGGCTCCTATTCAAAATGACGACTATGTGGTTTGTAGAGTTCACGGAAAAACGGCAAAATCAACAAGAAACTTTGTTGCCAAAGTGTCTGAGACAATGCTTCAAGGATACGAAGTTCAGTTTTTGAAGCGACATATAATGTCAAACAGATTCACGATATCTGATGAGAAGCCAGCATTCATCAGAAAAGACGAAGTGGTCGTGAAATTGCCGTCCCCTATCATTGATACTCGACCAAGATATTTGAATATGATTTATTTTAATATTGATTTGGCCGAGTTTAGCATTGTTTAGTGTTATGAATTTTACAATTGTCCAGTTCTAGTCTGAAGTGACTTTTATTTTTCAAAATAATTTTTCGATTTTTACCGAACTTAGCACGTTTTTTTAGATATCTATTTTGTTACTTAGTCTGACGTTTAAGTTCCTATTATTTTTAAAATCGTTATAGAAGTGTGTATAAGTATCCTAAATATATATTTTTTTTCAATAATACTCTGCGTCCAAACCAACCTGATTCGACGGGATAGTCTGGACACTTTACCATATCAAGTATTTATAAGAAAATAAAAATTCCTTTCAAGTAAGAATTTTTTTACTTTGTCTGTTTATAAACAACAAATGTAGCTATGATAGAACGTCAACTTCGATTGTGTTCATTTGAGTATAAGCAAGAAAAAAATTATTTTCTGAAAATTGTCCAAACCATCCCCGCCCACCCCTACTTTTTTGCATACTTTGCCTGACGTGAGTTGGATATGTTCATTTAATGATCAAAATAATCAATATAAACTATTATATCGTTTATATATCTCCTGGGTGATGATATTTTGAAAATCAAATGTAAACGTATCATTTATATATGTTTACAAAAATTGTCCCTTCAAAGTTTTCTTGGTATCAGACGAAATGTGCATATTTTGCATTCCTCATAATATAGTTATGAAAATGATTCATTAAAATTGATACATTTTCCGATCAAATAATTATGTATTTTTGCATACTTTGCCTGACGTAAGTTAAATACCTTGAAAAATATGTTCAGATATTGATCAATATAATCAATATGAAGTGTTCTACCCAACGATAGGTGTCGCTGCTATTGAAGTTACGAAGCATCATCTCAAACTCAATAACAGTATATGAATACTATCAAAAGCTTTTGTGAATTGTCCATTAGTTATTGGACCTCTTGGGTTACCATGATAACATGCACAAAAGGCCTAATAGGCTGCTTAGCTTGTACCTTATACCATGATATCCATTTTCAGTCTTTGGACATTGTGCATAATACGTCATTTTGATAATGAAAATCTGGTCAATGAAGTATGACGTCGTTTCAACGCTGAAACTTAGGACATATCGCCTCAGAAAGGACCGTAGTCTTGGGAACATGACTTTTTAATCACTTACTTGATATATATTATGATATGTTCTTTGGACATTGTGCATAATACGTCATTTTGATGATGTAAATGAGATCAATGAAATATGACGTTGATACAACCCCGAAACTTGGGACTTATCGCCTCAGAAAAGATCGTCGTATTGAAAACATAAGTTTTGAAGTTACTTGACATGTGTTATAATATGCTATTTGGACAATGAGCATGATACGTCATTTTGATAATGAAAATATGATCATTGAAGTATGACGTTGATACAACGCTGAAAATTGGGACTTATCGCCTCGGAAAATACGTTTAATGGATACATATTGATGATGTTGACCATCATTCATAAGACGTTAAGTTTATGTTCCACATATGTAACAATTTAAAAAATATTCACCGGGATGGTTTTAGATTCACTACAAAATTTTGTTCAGCGAGTTCATTACTGTCAGGAGGTAAATGGTAAACACTTTGAGCACCTTATTAAATAGAAGTCCAAAGAAAAATTTGTTGTTTATTAAAACTTGTTTTCCCTCTTTTTCTCCTGGCATAACTATTGTTTCATAAAATTTCAAATATCCTAGACATTCATTAAAAAATACATGTTATCGTTTCATGCATTTTTATCAACCCTGAACAAATATGCTTTTTTTATTTTCTGTAAAAAAATTATAATTAAATTGTAATCGTATCCACATACTCCTTGTGTGACTTTCATAATAAATATCCATTATTTCGTGCTTTTTCTTTAATAAATATGAGAGTAGTAACAAGTTATTTTCAAAATTCGATATCTCGAAAACTGTTGAGTTTAGGAAATGATGTGCTGTGTCAATTTTGTTCAGAATTTCGAGCAAAATTGAAATATGGACTAATATACAGGGTGTCCCATTGGAGAAAAAGCAACTTTGTTTCGTCCTGACTTTTTGACTGACCCTGTATACTTAATTTCGTTAATATGATGGATTTTGAAAAACCCTAGAACTTTTGTATCCCAACATTTTTCGCTAGCTATCTTACTTTAACGCGCCTGACTGGGCTGGCGCGCTATGCCACCGACGCGTTTTCGCGTTCTACTTAAGTCTGTTTTGTATAGGTTTTTGCTCAGTGTGGCATTGATTGCGGAATATCGTGCTGTCAGAGGCATTGAATTGTGGTCTTAAATCTTAAACCCATTCGCTGCTGGTCTCTCTCTAGCGCGTGATATGTAAGGGGTGCTAACATGAGTTATTTTTAGTTCGGCATTGCGTAATAGCGCTAGGAGCGGGAGTGGCAGTGAATGGGTTAAGAGATAATCGACCGTTTCTATATATATATCAGCGACCCTGTATAAAAAATAGGTCCCAATCTGTGACAGTTCAAGGATTTCGTTCGAAAAAGTACATTACTTCATGACTTGTCCCTCAAGGATAACACTTTATTTTTTATCATATATGTGAATAATATAAAGTCATGTTTTAAACATGCCAACTTTTTGTAAATGCAGATGATATGAAACTTCAACCTCACCGTACGAAATTTAAACGATTGTTACAAGATCCAAAACGACCTAATAGACTTACTAAATATTGTAACTAGTCTAACTTGTTCTTGAATTTTCAAAAATGTTATCGCATCACATTTAGCCACTTAGACAAACCTTTTATTCCACATACCCTTTCGGAGAACTAATTCGTCTCAGAATTCTCCTTCATATAGAATTGTTCGCAATACTAACAGGTCAAAGCGACATTTTCTCTACATCCCATGAAAAATTATAGACCCTTTTGAAACGTTTCATGTAGCAAGGAATTTCTACTTAAATTAGTAAATGCAAACGTCTAATAAACTAAGTACTTTTCTATGTGTTACTTGTTATATATTTTTTAATATTTTTTAGCTGAATTGCTGGTTTGAATTGGTATTTAAGTCAAGTTAAAGTCAATGTGAAAATGTACTTTAATGTCAGGAGTTTTATACAACTTATCAACTTCTCAAAGATTTATTAACTATAAATAAAACCACCAATACAAATGATTATGCAATATGTATGTTTTATAGTTTTATACCTATTAATAAGAAGATATATAAATCTTGTAATAATGTGGACTTTTGTCTGTTTGTATCTTTCATGACCATTAAATAAATAAATACATATCCACAGGATGGACAAGTGTGACGAAACAGTCACGGTGACAAAAGTGTGCGCCCTAATAGTTTTTTTTTTGTGGAATGGCATCTACTGCTATGGTCATTAGCCCCCTTATAGTTCTGGGTTGGAAAAATATACTTACGCATACATGCTGCAATTTCGTTTACTTTCGGATATACGACCAGAAAAATAAAGAACGAAGGACATTTTAACGAACCAATTTCTCTCGCGAAATAAAAAATAATTTTTTCTAAAACACCCGCCCTTCATTCTGCTGAGGAGAAATGTATCATTTGTCATTGTAGGAGTTTCACCAACAATAAAATAAATTTTTATTTCCAGTGAAAACAATCTTTAAAAACTTTTCTAAATATTTTATATTTATTTCTTTTTTCTTCTTAAATTCAAAGGGTCTTTGTCTGATTATAAATGTTTTTATGGGGAAATACTTAAATCCGGTAAAATAGTTTCAGAACTTGGAATTCCATAGTTAGATTTCTGGTAATCGGATTACCTACGATGCGAACCCTGCCAGCCAGCTATTAGTTTTATGACTACGCATTTATAAGGTTAGGTTTTTCTTCATTTCTGACCTGCAATGAAAAGATGGAGTTCAAGATGAGAAAAGATAATTGGGTGGCATTCAGTTTTCAAGCCGCGATATTCTCCGTCTTTCTAGCTCCTCGACCGGCTTTTATCTGGTCGAGCTTGTTGAGAGTCATTCTTTAGCAACTGTATATACGTTTAACTGTTAAGTGTTCTTATGTAATATGTGTAAACATATGGTTATGGTTTACCACCGAGACTATACAAAAAATATTTCTTCCATGAAATCAATGGTTTTTGCAAAAAAGACGATTCTACGATCGGGAAATGTATATCTGATTGGCGCCGTACACTGAGAGAAAAGTTAGTTAAATATTAAATAATAATAATTTGTTAAATTTGTTAGAGCCATGTATGATTGACAGAAATAAATGATATTTGTCCCTATGATAATTTGTTGATCATAAATACGTGAAAATATACGCACAGCTTCCCTATAAACAATTCATAAGTTTAGTACTTTTTAGGAATGTATCTTTATTCATAAGAAAGCATATTTCCAATAAAATTATCTTTGATGAAGAGATTCGATATATTCACCAGAAGTATAATGGTTTACCACCGAGACTATACAAAAAATATTTCTTCCATGAAATCAATGGTTTTTGCAAAAAAGACGATTCTACGATCGGGAAATGTATATCTGATTGGCGCCGTACACTGAGAGAAAAGTTAGTTAAATATTAAATAATAATAATTTGTTAAATTTGTTAGAGCCATGTATGATTGACAGAAATAAATGATATTTGTCCCTATGATAATTTGTTGATCATAAATACGTGAAAATATACGCACAGCTTCCCTATAAACAATTCATAAGTTTAGTACTTTTTAGGAATGTATCTTTATTCATAAGAAAGCATATTTCCAATAAAATTATCTTTGATGAAGAGATTCGATATATTCACCAGAAGTATAATGGTTTACCACCGAGACTATACAAAAAATATTTCTTCCATGAAATCAATGGTTTTTGCAAAAAAGACGATTCTACGATCGGGAAATGTATATCTGATTGGCGCCGTACACTGAGAGAAAAGTTAGTTAAATATTAAATAATAATAATTTGTTAAATTTGTTAGAGCCATGTATGATTGACAGAAATAAATGATATTTGTCCCTATGATAATTTGTTGATCATAAATACGTGAAAATATACGCACAGCTTCCCTATAAACAATTCATAAGTTTAGTACTTTTTAGGAATGTATCTTTATTCATAAGAAAGCATATTTCCAATAAAATTATCTTTGATGAAGAGATTCGATATATTCACCAGAAGTATAATATGGTAGTATTTAGGCGCAGCAAGAAATTGTTCAATATATTAATAATATATTTGATAAAACATGTATATTAATGTCAAATAGAAAGATTCGTTCCTAATAGAGATTTGGTATATATTCTTAAGGGGAGACCAATATTCATTCCCACAGAATAATAATCAACACAATGGATCGAATAAATCGTGGGCGAACGAAGCCGAATCGAGAAGTAACGGTCACGATCGTAAGGAGCACACGAGTTTTGTAGCACATATATCATAATCCGACTGCTCTCAGTATTATTCTATAGTTTTATGCAGTTTGTTATAGTTTGTTGTTTATGTGGTGTGATTTTGTCGGCAAAGTCATTAGTTTACAGATAAAGTATTCTTATTATAATGCAAAGCTTTGCGACCTTTAGAAGAATGGAGAAAACTAATGTTTGAAATTACAAATTTTCTAGACCTAATACAATACCGCTTAGTGCATCACTTGATCACTTACTGAAATGGAAACATCGGCGTCGCAGGAACCCGTTGAGCTAAAGGAATTGCTGAAAATGTGGGCGCTATAGAAATATTGTGAAAAATTTCAAGGCTATTTCGAAAGCCTTATAAAAGAATTAGTTTATTTCATTCAGTTCGGCGACATGAAGAACAAGAAGAAAATTCCAGTTTGGATCGGGCATTGGTGTAGATATCTTAACATCGAAAACGATATGTTTGTGGTTATGATATCAGTTTTTACCATTTTTCATATTACATTGCTGAATTTCGAAGATAAGTTGATTTATTCAAAAAGAAGTATAATTGTTTGGTTGAAATTGAAGAACCTCACATAAAAGAAGGTGTCTGTCTCCATTGATTACGCAGCGTACAGCAAACATTTTCTATCTTTTTTAGTATATGTATGTTTTTGTTCAACTCTAAAGTCTTTACTTTTTAAATTGAATGATTTTGACTGATAATTTCGCTTCAGTTATCGGTAAGCTGTGACATTATTTCAATATTGAAAATACCAGTCCATTATAAAAATGACTTTATACAAAACTTTATTATATTATAAGTAATTGTAGAATACATTTTTTTTGTATTATGTCTTTTTAAAATATATTTCCTTTGAAATTGTATTTTTTGTAATACCTATAACCCTTCCCTAATTTTAGTAAATAGTGTATAGTTATAAATATTCTTGGTCAAGAAAATACATATTTATTTCATATGAAATCTATATAGGTTTGCTGCAAACATATCAATTTTTATGGTAATTGATCACATATAACAGCGAAGTGGCCGTGGTGTTAGAGTGTTTGGCTTCCACCTAGGCGGTCCGGGTTCGATCCCCGGTCGCGTGTCACTGAGCTGAAGTGGTTCGGATTCCAATTTTATTTAAACTGTAGGTCCCGGATCTCCCTTGGTCGCACAAGCTCTGCTTTTGAGGGGTTTTCTCCAAAAACCTGGGAGTTTCGTAAAAACAAATTTTACAATTTTTTTTTACAAATTCCAAAAAAGATAATTCTGTTTTATTACAAATGAAGATATTCTGAAAGATAAGAAATATTTTAATATTACAAATATATCAAACGTTTTAGAATAAGTTTTTATAATCTACTCAACTTTACGTTTATTAACATCCAGCTTGGAAAGCATTAGAAACAAGAATACTTTCTTAATTCTGATAAACAAACAATTTTGGTTCAAAACACGAGTTTCTATTGAGGGCGCTATTATGAATGGAAGAATTTCATCGTTTGCTGCCAATAGCGTTATTCAGTATTCGACAGATTCTTGGAAAAATGTGAAACACCTCGCTGAAAATCATTTAAAAATCTTAAGAATAGTTTCTATCGCTTGAAACTAAACAAAACATTCAGCAACAATAAAAAACATCACACTTAAAATACTTGTTATTTTCCAACGGTGCAAATATATCAATTGAATAAACATATCACATCCAAGCCTAGTTGATAACAACCCAGACAGCACCAGATATTCCATGAATAATCCTAGAACATTCCTTTTGGAATATTGGTATATTCGAGGAATATTCCAGGATATCCCATACCATTGGAAGAATATTCCCTGAATATTCGAATGGGAATTCCTCAGATAATCATAGAATATACCCGAAAGAATATTCTATGGATATCTAGAATATTCACAGGATATTCCGCAGATATTCCACACAAAATGTTCCTACAATATTCCAAATAAATATTCCCAGAATATTTGGAATATTCCAATATCATCCCCGGAATATTAGTTGAAAATAATCAAGGAATATTCCTAAAGAAATATTCTAGGAATATATGGTATAATCATGGAATATAACAGTAATATTCCTAGAGTTCCATTTTCGAATAATCCAGGCAGAATACGTTCTGGAAAATATTTATTCACTGAAATACTAGATGAATAAAAATAACTTCTGTCTTGATTTCTACTGCGGTTTGATTTATTTGTTACGGACCGGTTTCGGCTTTTTCACCTCTCACTTGGTGTAAAAGCGGCAACCGTTAGTAACAAATAAACCAAAACTCAGTGGAAATAAAAAGTTTTTTTCCCCATCCAGTATTTCATCATGAATTTCTAAAAAATAAATAAATCATCAATCGAACAAAATATATTTATTACTATTATTGAAAAATTACCAAAACCTTTAAAAACTCAAACTATTGAAAACCATCATTTGAAGAAATATTTGAAAAATTCTCAAATAAACTAATATTTCAAACAAACCCCAAATGAATTAAGATTAACAGTCTTTCTCTTCTGTTTCATTGACCCAGTCCGCTGCTGAATAAGGAATCCTGAAAGAAAAGAAAAAAATCAGTAACAAGGCAACAGAAGTACAGCTTGGCAAATCTAGCTATGATTGTCGAGAAACGTATGATATGCGCGAATTTGGAATGAGAAAGTATTCGGACGATAATTGTACATTCAGTAATAAAACTTCACAGTTCGCTTCGCGATGCGAAAGATACAATGAAACTGATCAGTACAGCAACTCATACTTGTTTCGGACTGTACTAAGCTCTTCTGCTACCGCGCATCGATGCCTGGCGATTTCACCAAGCTGCAAATGAACTACATTTTGTGCGATTTTCCAGAACCTAAATCTATACTACTAAATATCACTTACCTTCTTTAATCATTTCCTCGTGAGTTCAATTGTGATATTGTATCAAGGATATATAATCCGTTCCCTGGTGGACTTCTCTGTACTACGTACTATTTACCCCCTTTTCTTTCAGACAATGTGACTGATGACGACGTAGGGATTCTTGGAAATAAAATGAAAATAATAACTGCTACAATGTTGTTCCAGCGTGGTGATACATAACCTATAAATAATAGTTTGATAATATTCGAAAAAATAATTGCTATCAGATTCTAATAAGTGCTTTCAAAGTATAACACCTACCCAGACAGCACAAGATTATTCTGAGAATGTTCTCAGAATAGTATCGTAGAACATTTGAATATTCTCAGGATGTTCTCACAAAGTGTACCAAATGTTCTGAGAATATTCTGAGAACATGAAAATGGGACATAAACGCAAGTTCAAAGATCATGCTCAGAATATTCCTGGGTATGTTCTGGAATGTTCTGAGAACATTATCGAAACATCCTCAGAATATACCCAAGAATATTTTCAGAACATCATCAGTATATTTTCAAGAATATCCTCAGAATATCTGTGGAACATATTCTCGAATGGTCTAAGAATATTCTGAGAACATTTCAGGCATTATATTCTCAAAATGAGCCTATAATAAATATTGGGATTTATAAATACCAATAATAATGAAAACAAATAATTTCAACTAAAGTTGAAAATACCCTTCTATCTACATTTTGTGAGAGTAGGGTATTTTCAAATTTAATTGAAATTATTTGTTTTCATTTATATGTTCGATTTATAGAATCCCAATATTTATTATGTATGCATTCCTTATATCAATGAAAACAAATAATTTCAATTAAAGTTGAAAATAACCTTCTCTCCACATTTTGTGGGAACATTCCCACAAAGATAATGTGGGAATGTATGGACAGAAGGGTATTTTCAACTTTAGTTGAATTCATTTGTTTTAATTTATTTATATGATAACTCTCTGATGAAACACATTTCGAACGTTATTCGATTTATAATCATCATAATTAATACACTCGACAATTTTAACCTCACATATATATATATATATATATATATATATATATATATATATATATATATATATATATATATAATAATATGCTGAATACTTGTTTCAAGGAGCAATAAATGTTCCAGTGACTGTAAAACAGTCGAAAACAATCCTTTAGGAACTCACTATACCTTTGTATAGATTGTATGGCATATGTCCGACAGAAAACAACTACTTCTCTGGCTAATACCTCGACAGATATTGAATTATATCTGTCAGACATATGTGCAAAGATCCTTACTTTGAAGGAACAACTTTGCAAGAGTTCTCAGAGACAGACAGCAGGACACCGCCTGATACGAACAAGGAACCAACTGCAGACCGGTTTCGGGATGAAGTCCCTCATCAGTGCAGTCCTGGTTATCACGGTTGTATACACGCGGGGGCCCGGTGCCCGTCATCGTTCGCCGGGATGAACACTGCAATCGCTTACAGGATCCACCACGGCAACAGATTAGAGAGCGCTCCAGAAGGACATTTCGGATGCGAAATGGTATATGCTGAATACTTGTTTCAAGGAGCAATAAATGTTCCAGTGACTGTAAAACAGTCGAAAACAATCCTTTAGGAACTCACTATACCTTTGTATAGATTGTATGGCATATGTCCGACAGAAAACAACTACTTCTCTGGCTAATACTACTACAGTATTAGCCAGAGAAGTAGTTGTTTTCTGTCGGACATATGCCATACAATCTATACAAAGGTATAGTGAGTTCCTAAAGGATTGTTTTCGACTGTTTTACAGTCACTGGAACATTTATTGCTCCTTGAAACAAGTATTCAGCATATACCATTTCGCATCCGAAATGTCCTTCTGGAGCGCTCTCTAATCTGTTGCCGTGGTGGATCCTGTAAGCGATTGCAGTGTTCATCCCGGCGAACGATGACGGGCACCGGGCCCCCGCGTGTATACAACCGTGATAACCAGGACTGCACTGATGAGGGACTTCATCCCGAAACCGGTCTGCAGTTGGTTCCTTGTTCGTATCAGGCGGTGTCCTGCTGTCTGTCTCTGAGAGCTCTTGCAAAGTTGTTCCTTCAAAGTAAGGATCTTTGCACATATGTCTGACAGATATAATTCAATATCTGTCGAGGTATTAGCCAGAGAAGTAGTTGTTTTCTGTCGGACATATGCCATACAATCTATACAAAGGTATAGTGAGTTCCTAAAGGATTGTTTTCGACTGTTTTACAGTCACTGGAACATTTATTGCTCCTTGAAACAAGTATTCAGCATATACCATTTCGCATCCGAAAAGTCCTTCTGGAGCGCTCTCTAATCTGTTGCCGTGGTGGATCCTGTAAGCGATTGCAGTGTTCATCCCGGCGAACGATGACGGGCACCGGGCCCCCGCGTGTATACAACCGTGATAACCAGGACTGCACTGATGAGGGACTTCATCCCGAAACCGGTCTGCAGTTGGTTCCTTGTTCGTATCAGGCGGTGTCCTGCTGTCTGTCTCTGAGAGCTCTTGCAAAGTTGTTCCTTCAAAGTAAGGATCTTTGCACATATGTCTGACAGATATAATTCAATATCTGTCGAGGTATTAGCCAGAGAAGTAGTTGTTTTCTGTGGGACATATGCCATACAATCTATACAAAGGTATAGTGAGTTCCTAAAGGATTGTTTTCGACTGTTTTACAGTCACTGGAACATATATATATATATATATATATATATATATATATATATATATATATATATATATATATATATATATATTTGGAAGTGTCTACAGCACCAAAGACGTCACAGAACTTGTGATTCAAGGTCCTCCAGAAGCAAGGCTAACTTTATTGATTTCTCAGAAAACAAGGTTTTTGGAAACTGGTATGGAATAGACTACCTAAACGTGACGTCAAATTGGGTGGAACTTGGTAAAATTTTGAAACCATTGAAATTGGTATTGTCGGCCAGAGGTTTCAACTGAGTCTTTATTGAAAATAATATCGATTATTCTCGACGGAGTTATGCAAAATCATCAAATCAATAATTTCTTACTGGTTTTTAACACGTATAACCAGTTTGTTTGGAAAGGTTTTATAAGCTCCGCCCACTTGTGACGTCAGGGCATAGGTAATCTATTGCCCTTCACTTAGAGTTTTTCAAGTGAAACAGATATTTTCATAATAGGTTTGTTCTGGTTTCGAAAATAACAAGTCCTGGGCGAATATGAACCTTAAATGAACACTTCACATCTACTGCGCATGATCCTGACGTCCTAGAACTAATATTTTTCAGAAACAGAACAAACCTGTTAATTCCTTTGAAGATTAATGAAATTTCGGTCTTCATGTCAAGCAGTGGTCTTAGGTATACGACACACTGGCTGTAGACACTACCAAAGAATGATACAGCTGTCAAGACGACTGTGATTGGTTACTGTAATCTGTAATGGCGGGAAGTTTGAATGAAAGACAAATAAAAGGCAAACTGTGTTGAAAATGCGTGAATTTGTTTTTCGCTCGCGATTAACACACAAACCTAACACCTGAGCAAGCTAACCTAGCTTGCCTGTTTACCACATGGTACTTCTTCAAATGTGTATCAAGACAAGAATAAGTCGAACCTAGCCATCAGTCAGGGCTGGCTAGAGTCCCCTTATGCAATTTGACATTTGATCGTATAATGTCAAATTGCATACAGGGACTCTAGGGCTGGCCAGTCATCATTTTCATGAACAGAATAAATCAGTAAAGCAGTTACTATATTATATCTGAAGAACTTGTCGTTTCACTGGTTTCACTGTGCCCTTTTCTATACCAGATAATTTTTCGTAGAATATCGTTAAATGTGTCAGAACGTTCTTGAAATATTCAAATGATATGTTCCATGATAATTCCTCAAGAACATTTATAGAAGATTACGAAATATTCGACTACAACTGTCTTAGAATATTCAAACGATTACATTCTATGACCATTCCTTGAGAACGTCCATAGAACATTAGGATACATTCTAAAAAGTTCCCAGAATATTCAAATAATATATTCTATGACCATTCCTTGAGAACATCCATAGAAGAGTATGATACATTCTGAAAAGTTCCCAGAATATTCAAATAATATATCTATTCTTTGATCACTACTGGAGAACATTCATAGAATATTATAAGATATTCTAGAACTTTCTTAGAATATTCAAATATTATATTCTATGACCATTCTTTGAGAACATCCACGAAATATTGTGAAATATTCTAAAAAGTTCTAAGAATATTCAAATAATATATTCTATGATCACTCCTGGAGAACATTCATAGAATATTATAAGATATTCTAGAACTTTCTTAGAATATTCAAATATTATATTCTATGACCATTCTTTGAGAACATCCACGGAATATTGTGTGATATTCTAAGAAGTTCTAAAAATATTCAAATAATTCCTTGAGAACGTCCATAGAACATTAGGATACATTCTAAAAAGTTCCCAGAATATTCAAATAATATATTCTATGACCATTCCTTGAGAACATCCATAGAAGAGTATGATACATTCTGAAAAGTTCCCAGAATATTCAAATAATATATCTATTCTTTGATCACTACTGGAGAACATTCATAGAATATTATAAGATATTCTAGAACTTTCTTAGAATATTCAAATATTATATTCTATGACCATTCTTTGAGAACATCCACGAAATATTGTGAAATATTCTAAAAAGTTCTAAGAATATTCAAATAATATATTCTATGATCACTCCTGGAGAACATTCATAGAATATTATAAGATATTCTAGAACTTTCTTAGAATATTCAAATATTATATTCTATGACCATTCTTTGAGAACATCCACGGAATATTGTGTGATATTCTAAGAAGTTCTAAAAATATTCAAATAATATATTCTATCGAAGAAGACAGAAATCTTTGGGAGATCGTTTGCTAACGAACAGTCGTTGCCGACCGATGATGAACCCTTTACTCCCATAAACACCTAACTATGTAGGCTTATTATGGCAAGAACCTGCCAGAAAACAACTACTCCCCTGGCTAAGACCACGACGGGTATTGAATTAAATCTAACAGCTACTTGTGCAACGTTCCTCAAAACATCAGAGGACGCAATTGCAAGTGCCCTCTATGACCAACCAGCAGAATTATGTTTTGATTTGGACGGGGTGACCACCTGCAGACTAGTTTCGAGGTTGTTGCCTCTCATCAGTGCAAGGGCAGGTCAACACAGACAGCACTGAAGCCATCTGTTCCCCGTCCAAACCAATACACACTCCGCTGATTAGTCAATTCTGGTTCACGAGATGAAAGCAGTTTCTAGGCCGCTCCACCTAGCGAGCAGAGGAAGACACTCCGAATCTCCGGGTTGAGAGATTTAATCGAAGAAGACAGAAATCTTTGGGAGATCGTTTGCTAACGAACAGTCGTTGCCGACCGATGATGAACCCTTTACTCCCATAGACACCTAACTATGTAGGCTTATTATGACAAGAACCTGTCAGAAAACAACTACTCCCCTGGCTAAGACCACGATGGGTATTGAATTAAATCTAACAGCTACTTGTGCAACGTTCCTCAAAACATCAGAGGACGCAATTGCAAGTGCCCTCTATGACCAACCAGCAGAATTATGTTTTGATTTGGACGGGGTGACCACCTGCAGACTAGTTTCGAGGTTGTTGCCTCTCATCAGTGCAAGTGCAGGTCAACACAGACAGCACTGAAGCCATCTGTCAACTTGCAACTTGCAATTGCGTCCTCTGATGTTTTGAGGAACGTTGCACAAGTAGCTGTTAGATTTAATTCAATCCCCATCGTGGTCTTAGCCAGGGGAGTAGTTGTTTTCTGACAGGTTCTTGTCATAATAAGCCTACATAGTTAGGTGTTTATGGGAGTAAAGGGTTCGTCATCGGTCGGCAACGACTGTTCGTTAATATATTCTATGATCATTCCTGGATAACCTTCTTAGAATATCCAGAACACACTTATCACATTCTGCGGAACTTCTGTAGAATATTCGAAAGGAGGTATGTTGTGAACTTTGTGAGAATATTCATGGAATATTGTGTGCTGTCTGGGTATTTTATTACTATACTTATTTTCTTAAACTACTCACCTGTTCTATATGACATCATTACACTATCTTAATCACTGAAAACAGAGCAACACAATTCACACAATATGGCGGTGGGCGTTGTGCCGAGAAACGACAGTAAAATCCAAATAGCACGCTCTATGATTGGCAATAGCGGGAAGTTTAAAATGACAGACAACCGCGTGCAATCTGAGTTGGAAATGCATAAATTATAACCCAACTGAAATTATCGAAATAAATAAACACTGCGTTCATTTTTGATGCATCAACGCTCATGATAACGTATGGTCAAATTCAAGCAAATTGATTGCATTTAGAAAATTATTCCTTTCATATCTTCTCTCGTAAATATGAAAATATCAGATCGGGAATGATTCACGAATATTCCATACGTAACATTCTATGAATGTTCTATAGAGAATATACACTAAATCATATTCCAGGAATATACCTACAACGTAGAATATTCGTACTGGAATATTCCTGTTATATTCTTTCGAAAATGTTTTTGGAATATTCCAGTTGGTATAATCCATGAATGTGCTCAGGGCATATAAATATTCCAGGATTATTCCATGATTATTCAGACGATATACATCCATTCTAGGATATATGAGGAATGTTCTGTGAATATACCATGCTGTCTGGGAACGTCTGCTAGATGATGCCTTCAATTTCGGGATTACTGAAGAAAGCCTTATTCAACGATATATAAACTTATTTCATTATTTATTTGAATTTTTCATTTTATATGTGATACTGCTGTGTCAACTTGTTTTTCTCCCATGTCCTTCTTATATCTGGATGTAATCTGTAATAATTTAAAAATCAACCATGTTGCTTATACTCTTTGTAAAGATACACTTTTTATGGGAACGTGTTTAACTTATTTTCATCCTCAAGAACAAATTTGTATACGTTGTTGACGCTCTACTAAATTATATCTTTATCACAAGAAAATTACAGCGTACCGCAGTCTAGCAGGCCATATGTTTATTTATATTCGTCATTCACACCAGCCATTTCTGTATAAGTAATGCTTCTTTCTCTTCTTTCAGGTACGTACTAAGTATGGGAGCCAGTTTATTATGAGACCGCTGTTAATGTAAGTTTGTAGTGTAGTTAAATCAATTATCAACTTTCGGTTGCTGATAAGGAAATGTTTATTCCCTTGAAACTTAAGCAATGTTACAAACAGCTGGTTCAAAGCAGCAAAACTCCGTCAACAGTCGCTTTCTGTGACGACACATTAGTTTGAAGGATGTAGACGATGTAGTAACTTGATTACTTGCATTTCGGGCTTCCATCGTCTTAATAGTTGAAAGATTTCTACCCCTTTTAATTTTTTACTACGTTTCAATTGATTGAATCTGCAATCGTCTTCAGGTGAAACTGACAAATTAAGAATCTACAAGATGTTTTATAGGTCTGCTGGTATGGTGTAATTACGTCGTAATTATGCGCGGTCTTGTGGCGTGCGTTTTTCGCGCTTTTTCTCCCTCCAAAACGGTCCATTAGCGGTCTCCACACGATTTTAATTTCCACGCTCGGTTGACTGAAAGCACCATTGACACAAGACCGCGCAGACCTATAAATTATCGTGTAGATTCTTAATTTGTCAGTATTCACCTGAAGACGATTTCAGATTCAAGCAATTGAAACGTAGTGTAATATTGAAAGAAGTAGAAATGTTTCAACCATTGAGACGATGGAAGTCCGAAATGCAAGTAATCTTGACTACATTAGACTGATATTCTTGACTGTTGTGTACTTCCTTATAATTGATGAAATAAGTGCCAAATAGAAAGAAATGGGTAGCGTTTAAATGCTCAGTATTTAATGAACAAGTTGCATAGTTCTTTTGAAACATTTGCATAGCTAAATTTCAATTGTTATAGGTAATCAGTAGATGGCATCAAATTAAAAGGCGCATAGTAAAAATAGCACAATTGTTCAGTTCCCAACATAAAGTACCTACTAGAAATAAAGACAGCGGAAAACCATGATCCCTCCCTATTCCTAGTGTGGTTTGTTAAATGTATTATAACCATAATTGCTGACCTCACTTAGACAGAATATGGCATTCAAATCTGCGAGTCATATTTTTTTAGTTCAATCTAACCTCAGTGTAGCAGGCAGAATAGAACATTCATAACCGTGGTGGTCGGCGGGTAGTGCGTTCGCCTCGCATGCGTGGAGTCGTGGGTTCGATCCACCGATTCACCGGTCTCGTGCATGGCATCACACGTTAAAAGGTAAGGGCTGCGTCTTCCCTAGCTCACACAAGTCTCTCGAATACTTCTGAGGGTTGCGCGTAGGGGTGCAATCGGTTGAGGGAAATAACAATTTTAACAACAAAAAAATAACGACATGTTTACTAAACTTTCAGCATTACCTGTGCATGCTTCGAACTTGTGAATTCTTAGAGCACTGAAGCCTACGCGTACCCAATATCCACAAATATTTTTTGTTTTCCTGGATAGAACCGACACTTTATTCTGATGTAGGAGATTTTCTTTCTGATCTGGTCTGGTGTCTGGTCTCGTGAAGTATCTTCTCGAAAACCAATACTCTATTTTTGATGATGTCGATTTCTGTCCAAATTTGGGTCTTATATTTCTAGAAGCATTAGGTAATTGACGGCCTCGAACTTTTGTGATAAAATCCCCCCTGTTCTTATTATTGGGAGACACCTCATGAAAACTTACTGCATTTTGGTGTCTCTTATTTGGTATAAGATGGTTTGCACTCCCATTTGCCGTTTAGAAGGCTTGCGGATATACAGTGCCTGCCATGAAGTACGTAACATAAGGGGAAAAAGTTTATTATCAGGGTATTGGAAACCATTTTTTTGGTAGTCAATTGTGCAACCTGAAAATCGATTTTGACACATGTCACATGACCACTGGAATGCCGGCAAATGGAAAAAGTAATTTTGATGAGGCCAAAAGTGGGGTTAAATGACAAGATATCAAAAGAAAAATCTCGAAAAAGTTGCTTAGAATTCAATTTTATACCGATGTACAGCATTAAATCGAAATTTCCAAAAAAATGTATATATTTTCCCGAATTGATGCACTGTATACGAGTGAACATTAAATTCTAAGCAACTTTTTCAAATAACTTTTTTCGATATCTTCCCATCTTACCCCACTTTTTGACACTGTATGGTATTTTTTTTTTCAATTTCCTGCCAAACCAGTGGTCACGTGAAATGTGTCAAAATTGATTTTCAGGTTGTGGATATACACAATCGATCACCCAGGAATTGTTTTCCATTACTCTGATAATAAACTTTTTTCCCATATGTTACAAACTTTATGGCGGGCACTGTATATTCCGTTGATGAGTCGCTCTACCGGGGACAGGTAGCCGAGTGGTAAAAGCGGCGATATTTTCAATCACTCTGGCTGCCAGTCGAAGGATCAAACCCTAGCGACTGCTAACATTTTTCTGATGGCCCGAGAAAGTGCCCTAATAGCACACCATGTCCCAGGGACGTCCCTATTTGGTACAAATCATGTCCGAATGTCCGGGACTTGAAATCATTGTCCTTGGGACGTCCGATTCAGTTCATTTTCATGAATTTCCCCAAAGGACTTCCTATGGATGTCCCAATCGGTACATCGTATAAAACGTCTCTGCGAGGACGTCTTTGGGATGTCCTGGGTCGGATATATTTTGTAATGTATCCTAGGACATCCATCGGACGTCCTTGTTAGTAAGTATTCTGGCATGTCTTTGAAAGGACGTCCCATGGTTGTCCTAGTACGGGACATTTAGGAACATCCCGCATGAATGAATATTGGACGTCCCAATTGGTTAATCTTAGAATATCTCCCTGCGAGGACTTCCTTGGGATGTCCTGGTTCGGATATATTTTGTAGAATTTTCTAGGATATCCATTGGATGTCCTGGTTGGCATGTGTTTGGTATGTCTTCGAAAGGACTTTCTATGGTGATCCTGGTACGGGGACATTCTGGAACGTCTTTGATGGATGTACATCGGACGTCATCCAAATCAGTGAGTTTCAGAAAATGACCCTGCGAGGACTTCCTTGGGATGACCTGGATTGAAAATTTTTCGGAATGTTTCCTAGGTGCATCCATCCAAAGATGAAGGATTGATGATCATAAAAATGAAACAAAATTCGAAAACAGTTACAATAATTAGACATCCATGTGTACCCAGCTAGTGGTTTTACAGAAGAGGAATAAAATGGATCGCATATTTACAATAGGGCTAAACATTGTAGAGAAAACAACCCATCTGAAATAAAACCCTTTTCACTATCATGGAGGTCATCAGGGGCCATATTCTCGAGTTTGTGCGAAATTATATAATGTATGGATTCTGTGCATGAAGTTGTTTTCTGTGTTTTGTGTTCTGTGTTCAAGTGAAGTGTTGACGAATTGACAGACAATTGTTGAGTATTTACCAGCTATGGCGGCTTTTCTATCGTTTTTTGTGATTAATTAGTTTAGTGACTGATCTGTAAGTTATTTTGAGTTCATTCAGTGTAGTTATATGTATAAATGAAAATAAAAGTTTTGTTATACTATTCAATAGTTGTTACTAACCTATTCAACACTGGTTTGAAAAAGGTGTTTCCGGCGTAAGACAAGTAGAGTTGTGTGTATCCTTTAAACATGTACAAAACCGAATTGAATGACTCTGAGAGAGTGCTGAGCTTACCTAGTAAGTAAATCTGGTTCCATCCAAATTGGTATCTACAGTAATCCACAACAATATCATAATCTTAGTCCTGAAAAAGATGTAGGAACAAACACATCTGATAATTCTGCACATCCTAAGGACGTCCCAGATGTACTTTCGATTGATGTAATTCGGGGACGTCCAATGAACTTCCCAGGTGGTTGTTGATTGAATATCCTTACAGAACGTCCAATTTTGGTGAGAAGTCGAAACATTGGTACTTCCCACGGATGTCCAATGGACGTCCGCGGTACCAATACTGCACGTCCTGAGGACGTACCAATATTGCACGTCCTAAGGACGTCCAAGATGTACTTTCGATTGATGTAATTCGGGGACGTCCGATTAACATCCCAGGTGGATGTCCATTGGATATCCTTATAGAACGTCCAATTTTGGTGAGAAGTCGAAACATTGGTACTTCCCACGGATGTCCAATGGACGTCCGCGGTACCAATACAGGTAGTCCTGTTATTTAGCTCCAGTCCTTTAAATTTAGTAAATTGTTGGAATTTCGAAGCTACATATTTTTAAACGAGTGGATCCATTTTTAGAAACTAAGCAGCAATGTATAGGGAATTAAAAGGCATTTTTAAAGAACTGACAATTTAAAAAAAGTTGGGGATGGCACCCCCACTTAGGAGCTTAAAGGTTTCGCGTCAAAAACAAACTTGATGTGTTTTTGAATTTTGTCGAAAAGTTAATACCCAACCCATAATGCCTTGCGGTACGTTTTTGATGGGCCACCCTGTATAGAAAATACTGTAAGAAAAAGTTAAATATCAGAATGAGAAGGTGGTATACTGAAATAATTTATTAGTTGAGAGGATCAGAAAATTATACATCATCAAATAAAAACAAGCGACAACTTCTAACAATGAACAGGAAAAACAAAAATTGTCTATGGTGTTTATGGAACCGGAAAGAAATTTTGCCAACCAAATAGTCGTATTTTCTGATATACATTAATGAAATTATAGGCCAATAACAAAAACATCTACTTTTTCAAAAATATCTGAATACTAATTTTTATACCGCCTGATGAATTTCGTGGATACAAACGAGAATATTTCCAAAAATCAACATGGGTTCAGGCAGGGAAAATCAACGGTTTCAGCAGTTCACTGTTTTTATGGTCAAGTGACGTCTCTGATCGACTCTGGCGAGTGTCCTGTTGGGATGTTCTGTGATTTCAGCAGGGCGTTCATGACATTTTGATAAACAGAATGGCCAGTTATGGTATCAAAGACAATGCTCTTCTATTGGTCAACAGTTTTTAAGAAATCGTAAATAGTATGTATGCCTCAGAAGCAAACAAAATGATGTAGTAACTGTTACAAAATCCACCCTTGTAGATATTGACATAGGTGTTCTACAATGTTCCATTCTGGGGACGGTCTTATTTTTGTTTTATGTGAATAGTATCGATGGATTATGTGAAGGTATCCACGTCATTATGTATGCAGATGATATTTCCGTCCTTGTTGTTGATAAATCTGATGAGATTCTGGAAATTGGTATCTACAGTAATCCACAACAATATCATAATCTTAGTCCTGAAAAAGATGTAGGAACAAACACATCTGATAATTCTGCACATCCTAAGGACGTCCCAGATGTACTTTCGATTGATGTAATTCGGGGACGTCCAATGAACTTCCCAGGTGGTTGTTGATTGAATATCCTTACAGAACGTCCAATTTTGGTGAGAAGTCGAAACATTGGTACTTCCCACGGATGTCCAATGGACGTCCGCGGTACCAATACTGCACGTCCTGAGGACGTACCAATATTGCACGTCCTAAGGACGTCCAAGATGTACTTTCGATTGATGTAATTCGGGGACGTCCGATTAACATCCCAGGTGGATGTCCATTGGATATCCTTATAGAACGTCCAATTTTGGTGAGAAGTCGAAACATTGGTACTTCCCACGGATGTCCAATGGACGTCCGCGGTACCAATACTGCACGTCCTGAGGACGTACCAATATTGCACGTCCTAAGGACGTCCAAGATGTACTTTCGATTGATGTAATTCGGGGACGTCCGATTAACATCCCAGGTGGATGTCCATTGGATATCCTTATAGAACGTCCAATTTTGGTGAGAAGTCGAGACATTGGTGCTTCCCACGGATGTCCAATGGACGTCCGCGGTACCAATTTTGCACATCCTAAGGACGTCCCGAATGTCCTGAGAGGATGTCCTATGGATTACCATCGGACGTCATGGTGCTATTAGGGTGCTAGGAATTGCACGTAAAAAGGTAAGACCTCGTTAATCCTTGGCTCGCACTAGTTTAGACTTCTGAGGGCTGCCAACGGGAAAAAACAAAAACTAACAAAAACAAAACATCTGATCTTTATAGTATTTATATAGTAATAGTATTTATTTATATATACTATGACAAGTTTTCATTATATTTTTGGAATCTGCTAGCCGACTGGCTGGTAGGCTGCTGCTGACCATCCATATCTAAGTCTTCGATAATTCTGGAATACACCTGTTGGTCGCTATCATGGATGTTCTGTGGAATGTTTTACGTTTGGGCTCGTGAACATCAAACTCTGCTGCTTCAAATTGATGATCCATGGCCAACAATAATTAATCATCAAATGTTAGAGGTGTCGCAGCCAACGGAGGTAGCGACCCGTAGGTTCCTAGCTCACCGTACACCGACGGCGGCGCCAAAAGCTCACAGGTTTTCCCGACACTCAACACATCCACACCTATACACTACAGAGGGGTGCGAGAACTGGAAAACTTGTCTCCAATGGGAGTCGAGGTGGGGCTTCGGATTGGGTGCTGTGGGAATGGTAGACGGTGAACGAAGAGCCCGCGGCCGCCACTTCGTCCGGCTGAGACTAGACCTGCTACGGCTTTCACGAGAAGGCAGCTTGAAAGAACTCGCTGCAAAAACTTTAAAACCTTTTTCCAATAGGAGCCAAGGATCGGATTGGAACAAGTAGCCGGTGATGGAATGACCCGCGATCCGCGTCCATCGCACCGCACAGCAGAGAACCAGCCGTATCAGAGCTTTCACGAAGGAGAGGAGAGAGGAGGAGAGCTAGTGCAGATTGTAGGAATGAATGCAGAAGTAGGCGTTTTTTGTGAATAGCAAACCATGGACGAGGCCAGGGGACAGCAGAAAGAGCCTTGGATACAATAGCAGCTTCCCTACAACTACTACTGTAGATTTAACGAATTTCACGCTTTGTAATCCCAATGAGAAGTTGTTTGAGTTGTTTCGTTGTTTGTACTGACCGGAATTTTCGCCGAAAGGTCAGTCTCATGTAGTCGTATACTCTTTCATGTTATATCTTTTTTTTCTTTGGTGTTCTGGCATCGACTACTATGGTCATCAGCCATGTGTTATGGGTAGGCCTCGTTACCAACTCCATACGCCACCTTAGGAGCAGCACTGTTAATTGGAACGCAACAGTGAAACGTGCAGGACTCACTCCAGTCGAGCCACGAGATTTCAATAATTTAATCGGTCAAATTAAATAAAAAACTCCCAGCCGCAACTGGGGCTCGAACTCCGCACCTTTCGACTCACAGTTCATATTCATCATCTATATTTCTATAGTCGTTCGGCTAAACTTCTGAAATCTTCCGCTAACCTCCTGGTCTTTTCCTCTATATAAACGTGGATCTCTCCTTTTACTTCATTTTCTGTATTTCATTTTTAATGGTCTGACCTTGGCTGATTTGTTGCTGTTCTACTTGTTGAATTCGCCCTTTTCCTTGTTGCTCAATGTGGAAGCCACCCTTCTTGTCCTCACTTCCTGTCTTTACTTCCTACAAATTTCTTGTTCTTTAATCAGTGATATAACTTTTCTTCGAGTAACACCTCTCATCATATCAAATCTGATAACAACAATAATACACCAAATAAATCGTATATACTTCACTCAACAAAAACTGAGGGTGCAACTCAATAACTTGAATAGTGCAAAAGTGAGCCTTTAAAGCACGCGCACTACACTTCCCGTTGTGCCCTTAAAGTTGCGAGTGCTTTAGAGGCACCTGTGCACGTGTATCATACGATATTTTTATTATGCCTGCATCGTGATTCCAAAAACAACGCTGGAAATTTGTTTTAATGTACACTTATTGTTGACATGGAGGCATATTTCACATTTCATTAAGATGTCTAACAACGGTAGTGTGGATTTTTTTGAAGAAGAAACAAATGAATCGATTCCAGAGATTGCGTCTTCCTATGATTCAGTCATTGGCAATTGATGAAGTTGACTTTTAATTTTCCTAAATTTGAAGACTTATATGAAATGCATTTACTATTAGTAATTCTAGTTAGTTGCATTTCAGCAAAAATTCAATATAGTTTTTCAAAAATGGATATTGGTAACAATTAAAAGTACCTTAGGGCCCATAATTCCGTATATTCCACTTATTATTATGTTTTACTCATTTTTTCATATTCATTTGCAATTCTTGAAACTTGTTTTCATGAAAACTTACACTAAGATAATCGGTGGTGGCGGTAAATGTAAATATCGCGGAATAATCGAAAAGCAGACCACGATTTTATTTGTTTTCTCGTAATCAAGCTGGCGAATGTTTAGCGCTTGATCCCACTGATTTGCAGGTATAAGTCGCTACACCAGGGTTTTCAGGCATTTTAGATAAAACTGAGAATTTGACAAGGTTACCTAGCAATAACCTTTCTAGCACAGCGTGATTTAATTTTGAAGATTTTGCACGCTTTTTATTGCATTTGACAAAGTTTATGATGCAGGTATAATGAAAAACTACACTTATTCCATCATTAAAAGTCGCTTTCGTATACAGAAATAGGCCATTCAATAGAGCATTTTTTCCTAACAAACATACTAGTAGAAAACCGACGGTACCATCACATGGGAGACATTCCGTAGCTGTATACTGTTATGTTTTCGACTCGCAACTGTCCTTTATTAATTTGTTATCAACATTTGTTAGGTAGGGTAGTGGAGAAGACACTGATACACTTAATTATACTAAACACTGAACCTTTATTATTCAACCCAACTCATCGACTGACTAAATTATCAATTCCACTCTCAAATACAATACCTAGCCATTCCTTATCGTTAATGAATCATTCGCTGTGACTTCGTTATCAGGTAGAGTACAGGGTATATCTCCTAATACGGGAAGTCTCATAAATTTAAATAACAAAAAACGTGTTTTTTTTAAATTGTTTTGCATAAAAAATGAAAACTGATAGAGCAATTTGGTTGCTTCAATGAAAAGAATTGTAGATGATTGAAATACGAACAAAATGGAATTTTTTACGACCCTGTCGGATCATTAGTAACGGAGGAAAACAGGAAGAACAGGAAAATTCAACGTTTTTGTTTTATTCATATCTCCGACATTTTTCAAGAAATAGGGTTTCTCACGAAAGTTTTGAATCATGTGTACTTTGTGTGTGCACAAAACAAGCACAAAACAGGCTCTGACGGATCATTCGTTTTGACACAATTGCAATTTGATTTTTTTTTGCACTATCTTGCAGCGTGCCTGGATGCTTTAGTGATAGTCCGATTTCAATTTTCTAAAACAGATTTTGAAAGTAGAAGTACAGTATAACAAAATGTATATTCTCATTTTGCGCTATAATGCTGCGAAATGGGTGAAAAATGCTTGCAAACATGACTGAAAACGGCCGAGCTGGTGAAAGCGGTCGTGTGGTAGGAGTGAGCGCGAGATGAGGGGAAGCGTACTATCACGTAACCCGTTCCTTAGAAGAATACACCTTATCTCCCGGACTCTCCTACTACTTATCTCCTACTACTTGGCAGCTAACGCGGGCTCGGCCGTTTTCAGTCATGGTTGCATGCATTTTCACCCATTTCGCACCATTGTAGCGCAAAATGAGAATATACGTTTTGTAGTACTATACTTCTACTTTCACAATCTGTTTGAGAAATTGAAATCGGGCTATCACTAGAGCATCCAGTCACGCTGCAAGATGGCGCAAAAAAAATTGAAATTGCAATTGTGCCAAAACTAACGATCCAACTGCGCCTGTTTTGTGCACACATAAATTACTCATTATTCAATATTTTCATGAGAAAGGCCAATCCTACTTCTTGAAAAATGGCAGATTTATTAATTTTTCAAAAAATCGCAAAATTTTCCGGATTTTCCAGTTTTTCTCCGTTACTAAAGATCCGACAGGGTTGTGAAACATTCCGTTTTATTCATATTTCAATTATCTACAATTCTTCTCATTGGAGATTGCTCTATTAGTTTTTATTTTATAAGCAAAACAATTAAAAAACATGTTTTTTGATATTTAAATGCTTATAACAAATTAATAAATGGCAGTTGCGGGTCGAAAACATAACACAATAAACCACGGACTGTCTTTCATGTGATGGCATAGAAAGATCTAGTTTTGAAATTTTAATAAGAATAAGAAAATTTGTTTCTAAATAGGTGCCAGGTTTGTAATAGTACTTTTTAATAAATTTTCAGGCAAGCACCATGCAAAACTATTGTCGTATATTTAAACTCTAATTCACTCTAAAATAATTTATTTAACGAAATACAATAACACAATACTCTAATTTATATAACAACCACTGAACGATTTATATTCGACTTTCACTTCACTGACTGACCGTCTGTCTGCTGCGTAGTTCTTTTTATATCCACCGCTCACTTCTCCGAAAGTTCATGAAATTTCTCGAACAGCCATAGGAACGTTCTCCGATTAGACCAGATTCAGAAGCGCCTTGAGAGTAATTGACTGTCGGGCGTTGGCTACGTAAGAGGTCTGGCATCGCCCGCAGCTTCGCCACACTATCGTTAATCGAATCAAGGCAGAAACTTTTGTTGACCAGTATAATGACTGAATATGTTTTTATTATAAACATCAGTTCCAGTTATAAACAAATTGTTATATCAGTTATGCAAGAACATGTCGATATATCAATACATTTCTCGTTGAACCCAGTACGTTCAGCAAGCCGTATTTCAATTTGAAGTATTCGTATTTCTTTCGTCATAACTCTGTCGATATAAAATCTTCAAGAAGGTTCATTATGCATAATAACACTATTCGATGCTATAAATCAGTCAATTATTTCTTACTTGTTCTGAAACATTTTGTGGTATTTTCACATCTGTTATTGATCCAATCAATTATTTATTCTCAATTGAATCATTTCATGATTTTTTTTATGTCATCTGAAAGAGCATCTTTCATTTCTAAAGTTTCCATTTTTCAATTAAGTTTTCGGGTTCGGAAAAGCCCAGAAAAAAATCATGAAATATACTTGTGACGTCAGTTAGGCAATTTTCTGATGTCTACATATGGGTTTATACCCATATTTCTCTTTCGCCGTAAATTGCATCTAGTTGGTTTGTTTTATTTGAAAGAATGAATGATCAAAACATAGTTTTCAAATACCAGGGAATAATATAAGGTGTAAAGTAAACCTATATACAGGGTGAGTCAGAATATGACCGACAAACTCCGACTACAGATTCCTTGCCTCATTTTGAGATGAAAAGTTTCTATGGAGGTATGTCCTAAAATGCATCCCCTCTGAGATACAGGGTGTCAAAAGTGCGAAAAAAATTTAGATTTATTTATTTTTCTCTAAAAATCCTGGAGAAAAAAATTTCAAACTTGGTGCACTAATCAAGGTTTATCAACGTGATAATTTGAAGTAATAATTTTCAATTTTCGTAAACCAGTGGCGTAGTTACGGTGGTATGTGGTCATATTTTCCTTCATATATTCTTTGGACAACTGAATTGACAAATGAGCGTTCGACATCAGTTAGGCTCATCCATACTCAACCTAAAAGTCATAACATTCCATTTGCCTAAAAGTGACGGTTTCTGAGATATTTGCGAAAAACTGAAGATATGTCCTGAGAAGAGACATAACATCCTGTGTGCTATAATCGCATGATGCAACTTTATTATAACTTATAGGAATAATGCATCTAAATATTTGTGGCCTTGCGGCAAAATGTGACTCACTGAGTATAACTGCACACAAAAATAAAGCAGATATTTTATGCATAGGTGAACACTGGTGCAAAAAAGAGGAACTACAACTTATGAAGGTCAAAGACTTTAGTTTATGTGCAGAATATTGCAGGGTATCCCAAAATCATGGTGGAGTATGTATTTTTGCACGCAAAGGCCTTAATATTAATATTAGTAAACTCTCCTATGATAGGAGTGTTGAAAAAAATTTTGAAGCATGTCATCATGTTTTTAGTGAAGAAAAACAATTATTGTGTATTTATATCTAATCAAATGATAGAAACGCTTTATAGGGTACACAACATAAAAACAAAAAAGGCTCAAAGTAAATATTCAAATGGACCACCATTTTGTTCGATACACAATTGGCATCTCCGTATCATTGACTGTCGCACGCTTTGGAATATTCCTGTTGTATCCTGTATTAACGTACATGCTGCTAAAATTCTTGCTGTTAAATCTTCAACAGATTCTACAGGTGTCGAATACACCTAGGATTTAAGGTATCCTCACAAAAAAAAGTCTAGTGACGTTAAATCCGGAGAACGTGCAGGCCAGTGTATGACACCACGTCTACCTATCCACTGATCATGGAATGTTTCATCAAGAAATTGACGAACGATTCGTTGAAAATGGGCCGGTGCTCCGTCATATTGAAACCACATTCTTTGACGAACCAATAGCGGTACTTCTTCGAGTAGCTCAGGTAAAACATATTCAAGAAAAGCTCGGTAGTTCTGTCCATTCAAATGTGGAAGAAGAAGATATGGTCCAACGATATGATTTTCGATAATTCCTACCCAAATATTTACTGAAAACTTCTGTTGGTAACCTTTTCGGAACATTCCATGCGGATTTTGTTCATCCCATAAATGGCTATTCCTACTATTGAAATACCCTTCTCTTGTGAAACTTGCCTCATCCGTGAATAAAACATATCTGGGAAAGTCGTTTGCTTCTTCGTACATCCTCAAAAACCATTCAGGGGCATAATCACCAGCATCTAGGGCCATCACCTTCTGCAGGCGAAATGGGTACAGTAGTTGTTCACGTGCTACCCGACTTACTGTTGATTGTGACACTTGTAAACTATACGAAATGGCCCCAGTGCTCGTAGAAGGATCTGCTGCTAATTGATCAATTTTTTTTTTTGATTATTGCACATAGGAAATTACGTTGATACTCAGAACATATCATCAGTTTTTCTCAATTATCTCAGAAACCTTCACTTTTAGGCACATAGAATGTTATGACTTTCAGGTTGAGTATCGATGAGCCTAACTTATGTCAAACGCTCATTTATCAATTCAGTTGTCCAAAGAAAATTCGTTCAAATAATATGACGAATAGAAAAAACGGAGTTTGTCGGTCTCATTCTGACTTACCTGTACTATGTTATGAATACTCCCAACATTGAAAAATGTTCAGGAGGTCGACAATTATTTCTACAAGTTATAATGAAGTTGCATCGTGCGATTATAGCACAAATATTATTTTAGTCTTTAACTCTCCTCTAACAGGAGTATTATAATTTGAGGCTGGGTTTGTTAGTGGATCTTTCAGAATAATCATTATGCAACAATGTATGGTCACATATCGGTGAATTTCGTTCAAATATTATGACGAATAAAAAAACCGAGTTTGTCGATCTCATAGTACTTACCTGTTCTTACCTGTACTATGTTATGAATATTCCAAAAAAATGTTCAAGATGTTGACAATTATTCCTATAAGTTATAATAAAGTTGCATCATGCGATTATAGCACACAGGATGTTATGTCTCTTCTCAGGACATATCTTCAGTTTTTCGCAAATATCTCAGAAACCGTCACTTTTAGGCAAATGGAATATTATGACTTTTAGGTTGAGTATGGATGAGCCTAACTGATGTCGAACGCTCATTTGTCAATTCAGTTGTCCAAAGAAAATATGAAGGAAAATATGACCACATACCATCGTAACTACGCCACTGGTTTACGAAAATTGAAAATTATAACTTCAAATTATCACGTTGATAAACCTTGATTAGAGCACCAAGTTTGAATTTTTTTTCTCCAGGAGTTTTAGAGAAAAATAAATAAATCTAAATTTTTTTCGCACTTTTGACACCTTGTATCTCAGAGGGGAAGCATTTTAGGACATACCGTGATAGAAACTTTTCATCTCAAAATGAGGCAAGGAATCTGTAGTCGGAGTTTGTCGGTCTTATTCTGACTCACCCTGTATATTGACCTAGGAAAAGTCCTACTTCATATCAGCGGAGGCATGTTCAAAGTCACGTAGATGGTCGAAAGGTCTTGAGTACATCAAAAATCATCAGGATCGGTAAAGGATTAGGGATAATAATAATATTTATTCAATGTAATAATACAAGGCGTCATGATACTAATAATACATTTTATTCGGTACTTCTTATTAGTTCTTATATTTTAACTCAGACATTTTTACCTAAGCATCCAAATGTTGTTGAAATTCCTTAGCCACGTCATCGTTCATACATTATCTATGGACGATGGCCACGTCTTCTTTCTTTAATGGAGAATAAAAAAACACACATTCACTAAAATTTATAACTTGTCTATGTTTCATAAAATATATGTAGTACTTAGAAACAATCTTATTCTGCGAAAGGCTGCATATTTCTTACACACAAGAAACAAATGATGTTTAATAATCCCAAACATGAAAACAGAGTTCTTTTGGGAGTTCGTTTAGTAACGAACAGTCGTTGTCGATCGATGTTTAACCCTTTGCTCCCACATACACCTACTTCGTAGGTTTATTATGGCAAGTACCTGTCAGAAAACAACTACTCCCCTGGCTAACACCACGACGGGTATTGAATGATATCTAACAGATACTTGTGCAACGTTCCTCAATACATCAGAGGACGCAAGTACAAGTGTCCCCTGTAACCAACCAGCTGAATTATGTGTTTTGGACAGTGTGACCACCTGCAGACTAGTTTCGAGGTTGTTGCCTCTCGTCAGTGCAAGGGTAGGTCAACACAGACAACACTGAAGCCATCTGTTCCCCGTCAAAATCACAACACATTATGATGCTTGGTCACCACTGGTTAACGCGAGTTTAGATATTCATGTGAAAACAGAGTTCTTTTGGGAGATCGTTTTGTAACGATAATGACTTTGCGACCTAAGGAAGACGCAGCTCTCATCTTCTAACGTGTGATGCCATGCACGAGACCGATGACCATGCTGGAAATTGAACACACGACTCTATGCTTGAGAGACAAACTCTCTACCAGCACGACCACCACGTATGTAATTTAACGAAATGAAAATAAGCTTCCATTATCAACTTTTCTGCAAAAGTTTTACTTAACTAAAGTCTGTAAATAAGATGATATGTCTCCTTAAAGCAATAGTAAACTATATACTATTTGGTTTACTGGCTTAACCCCAAGTAGCACACCTATATTGGTACAATATTGTGAACATATTGGCAAAATGTTTTAAATGCAATATTGGCGAGAAAAAAAATGTGAACATTCTGCGATATAGGTCCCATATTACTTGATTAATATTGGCGAAATATTCTCGAAGCAATATTGTCCTCAAAATATCCAGCGATATACAATAATCGGAAAATATTGGCAAAATATTCAAACGTTATATTGTCGAGAAGTAAAATGTGAACATTTTTCGATATTGGTCAAATATTGTTTAGACATTTCAAAAATAGCATTGGTGATATATTCTTGAAGCAATAATGGCCTCACAACATTCATCGATTTTGAAACAATATCATTCGGATATATTAGTGGAAGTGAATATACCTTGGTGAATTATTAAATGTCTTTCAGTTGATCAAGGTGACACCAGAGTCTGCCTTATGGTCGCCATAACCCGTGAGTATGCTGTCTTGAAAACAAGTTATGTGAATTATTTAATATATTTTCGTAGGTTATAGAAGACGTTCTATATGTAGAGCCACCTAGCGGATTTTTATCCAGGTTTGATCGTGATATAATTTTAATAAGGTTCATTGAACTATTCAAAATTTATCCTAATCTAGATGTAGGAAACCAAATGGAGAAAATATTGTTTTAACGATATCATCGAACCAATTTTGACCCAATATTATAAGTTAATGAGATTTGTTTAATATTGGCGAAATAATATTCATCCAATGTGTAATTACACTTGGATATGCAATATAGTTTTTTATCCCTAGAATCGATATGACTGGAATATTGGGATTGCTATATTTATTCTAGAAGTGGAAAACAATATGTAGATAATATTGTATTATCGATATTGGTAGAAATTATCCAACCAATATTGACCCAATAATGTGACAATCTACGTTCCGAACAGGTTCAACCAATATTCCACCAATATTATTGATATAATATTATTTTATGAATATTCACCCATATTGGAACAATTTCTTTTTATCATTTACAATATATCTATATTGGCCCAATATGAAATCAAGATTCAGCCTATATGATGTGCTACCTGGGATCCATTATGTTATTAATTTTCAATTTTTTTTATTTTTCGGAAATTGAAAAATTTTCCTGGCTTTCGGTTCCATTATTTTTGTACGGCAGTAGGTTCTAGGAGATTATTATTTCATAATCCACCAACGTGAGGAATGCCGTACAAGAATATTTTGTCGGAAGAGCACATCTTCCGATGAAAAATTACTATTATTAATATTACAGTCATTTGTCCCGCCAAGAATTGACGGCATAGTACCTGAAGTTATTTTTTCATATAGCAGCATCGTTCTGAATATGTTTCATGCTGTATAAAATGACCCCCCCAAAATCGTTATATGGGCTTGTGTCTATTTCGGATTATTACCGTTTTTGGAGCATACAACATAGATCTTGGTATATTTTGCTGCCACTTTTTTATACTGTTTGCTCCGTTGAACCGATAAAAAGAGTCCCATATCGGTGAACGGTTATTCAAGGATCTGTAAAGACCGTCAGATAGTGACAGATTTAGGTGCCTCATTTTCTCATACAAGCCTCGAATAGGGTTGAAAAATACATCGATGTTGAGTAAAATGGAGATAAATTTACGAGTGGCTCCTGGGGAAAACTATGGAAAATTCGATTTTCCAGAACAGAAATAAAATGAGTAAGTTGCTCATATTTTCATGCTAGCCGTGTTCACCTAGTTATTAATTGATAGAACCTGGCTTCGGAATACCAAAGGCTTGAGTGTTGCAGGTGGCTAAAGGGTAAAATGAGGTCGTGATCTTGTAAGGAAAAATCGAAATTTTAACTGATTTTCCCACACAAGCCCATCGAAACTATGAGAACTTACATCATCACAAGACCGAAAAACATAATGGCTTGAGTGGCGCGAATGGATAAGTAGATTTTGTCGTCGGAAAATTTAACGGAAATTCTTTTTGATTTTTCAGTTATTTTTCCATGCAAGCCTTTGGAAGTATATAATATTATTGACGTGTTAGACATAACAATAAAATTGGCATGACTATTGGACACTGTTTGAACTGACAATTATGTATAATTGCCAGTTTCAACTGGCAATTATGATATTTTTTCTAGCATGTCCGTTCAGCGCTTTCGTAACCTGTAACCAACACAACTGATAAAACAAAATCAATAATCCAAAAACTAATACCATATCTCCTTACAAAAATATTACCATTATAATGTTTTTTAAACAATTACAAAATTATTACCTAATTTACTCTGCAGAAGCGAGGTAAAACAAGAAGTTGACCTCCTTAATGATTTTGTTTTATTACTTTTGTTTGTTACAGGTTACTCCATGCATTTGAATCTTAAATTCCAAAAAATGTTTTGTCTCGAGAACGTAGTTTTTCAAGTTTTTTAACGGACGTTTGTTTAAAATCTATTAGTGTGCAGTATCAAATGAATCGTAATAAAATGGTATTTTTTCCTAACCCGACGAGCCACCAGGTTGTCATTTGAAAAAAAAATTGTAATATCAATTTAAAGATTTCATTTCACATAGCTCATCCATTTTGACCAAAAACAGTGGAGTCATATTTTTTCCTAAATTTTAGGGCTTCAATTTATGATTGAACGTATCCATATTGAAAAAATTAAATAAAATTGTTACAAAATTTGACAAATTATACATGGTTATATTCAGAATGTCATATGGAGAAAAAAGAAATAAAAATATACTGGGTGTGAAACTGGAAGTTGCATGAATTCGAGTTACTCGTCAAAAAACGTATAGTTTTATATCTGATGCAGATCCTCCAAATTTCATTCCATTTTCTTCTAAACAAAATAGTTATAGGGGCGAGCCACCTTCCGCGGACACCCGGTATATTTATTGTAAAAAATATTAACAATAACATCCTACCGACATAATGAGGACTGTATAGAAATAAGGAATACTATAAAATATCTATAAGAAATTAAAATAAATATTATGCTCTCATAATTCTGAAAGAGAATTTCAGTACGTCAAGTGCTATAAATTTAGGAGGCCATGAGCGCGATTAGATTTGGTTCGCTTTTTAGAGTGAAAGAGTCAATAAATTGATAACTCAAAAACGGTTTGTCTTATCGGTTTCGAACAAGGTCAGGATTCTAGAGGACGTTCGATTCCATGTACAGTCGTGTTCAATGAAGTGTTTTAAATCAGGTTTATTGAAATGTGTCACTGAAGCTGTCATTGACAATACCTTTCAGTCAAAGTAACGATAGATAGTTGTCATTATGCCTGTTATGAATTTAGTTCAAAAGGCACAAATTATTGCTTATTTACAAGACCTATAAAGGCAGTTGACAAAGATGGGAAAGAGATGGGACGATAGAAATGAAAAAAGCGGCGGGAAGATCACGAATTTCAACTGGAGACGAAGATAATGCTCTCATACAATCTTTGCAAAGGAACCCGTTCGAAATAGCAAGTGTTGCTGTAGAGCGAACCAATTTCCCAGGATCGAGAGTAACTGCATGTCGAAGAATTAAGAATTCGGTCTTGAAAAATTGCGTAGCAGCAAAAATAATTAAACTTACCGATGAGCATAAACCGGCCAAATTACTTTTTTCCTTAAATAATCTTCTGCGGGAAGGAGGAAAAGGTTTTTCAGTCTACATTTAATGGTCATATTAGAGTATATCGACCCCTAAACACTAGATTTGATGAACAGTTTGTGAATAACTACGACAGATATGGACGATTTTCAGTGAATGTTTGGGCATGGTTGAGTATTCACGGATTTGGAGTTTGTTGGACGATTGACAACCGGTTCAATGCAGTGAACTATAAGAATATTTTAGAAAATGTAATGTTACCAAGTGTCTCAGAACATTTTCCTGATGGCGATTTTATTTTCCGACATGACAATTGTCCAGTGCATACTGCTGGCATTGTCAGAGAGTGGCTGGAAAATAATAATATAGAGACAATGTTATGGCCTGCGAAGAGCCCCGACCTCAATATTGTAGAAAATGTGTGGGGTCTGATGACAAAAATACTGTATGATATCAACTTCCGCCCAGAAAGTAAAGATCAACTCAGCAACGCGATAGAAGAGATCTGGGATGAACTAAGCGAAGATCCGGAATTAACGAGAAATCTGTTTTCGTCGATACCTCGTCGACTCAACGAAGTTATACAATTGGATGGGGCTGTGACAAAATATTGAAATATTTTCATGTTTAAATACTTTTTTAATTTCAAATGTGATCACGAGTCAAATAGTAAGATGTAGTTTCATCAACTCAGTAAAATAAACGAATATATTTAAAATTTGCCATTTCAATGAAGGACCACAGGAGTTATTTTGTAGTCAAAACCTTGCACAACACTTTTTTGAACTTTGGAAAATGGAAGGTAAGTTACACAGCACAATCGCTGTACAACACTTCATTGAACAGAACTGTACCTACGTGTGTGGCAGCACCTCACGATGCATTTAACAGATAATCGAGGTAGCTGCAATGGTATTTCTGGGTAGATGAATAATTAATTTCAAAAAAACATTACAGCACGTACATAGATCAACGTTTTATCTTTCTTTTGATACCAATTTCATTTCGATTGGTAAAGATTGCTTAAAATTTTAATGGAAGAGAAATACCATTGCAGCTACCTCGATTATCTGTGAAATGCATCGTGAGGTTCTGCCACAGACGTAGGTAGGTACATAGAATCGAACGTCCTCTAGAATCCTGATGTTCTTGTTTGAAATCGATACGACGAACCGTTTGATTTATCGACTCTTTTACCAAAAAACCGCCCCAAATATGATAGCGCTCATGGCCTTTCAACAATTTTCATAGATTTTTTTTTTATTTTTCTATGTATTTATTTTTTAGTTCCCTATCAGCTGAGAGTTCGCTGATATTTTTCCCTAGAAAACTCATTTCATCACGAATGGTGTCTGAACAAACTTTTTCGCATTCACAGCAAATTATTTTGTTGTCCTGTAGAAATTTCACCCTATTTTTATGCCTAATAAACAAACAATTTTTGTGGTATCATATGCCGTAGCAGTTGGTACACACATAGAGTGGGCAGTGTTTTGTTTTGCAGCACAAGAAGGATACGGTTTTCGATTCCATCTCTGAAGTACGTTCCATTTGATGCCGTCAGATGTAGGTATAAAGAGAATTCCACCTTTAGTAGCTCCAGAATGAATCATCGAAACGCGGCGTTCGTGATAGCTCCCGAACGATCCCGTTACTCCGTTCCCACAGGCATGTTCCGCAGGTAATTGTTCGCATAACTTGGCAACCCGGCATACCGTCGATGCCTGGCATCCGCTAAACTACGTCGGCCGGATGTGTATGCATGGAAAATTATTCGGCGGCGTAATGGGGGCAATAAACTGTTGTCTCGAGATTCGGCGTGAAATGGAAGTAGGCTATGCGTGGATTCAACAGATTGTCGATTGTCGATTGCAGAATGTTTCTCGAAGGTGGTCCCGTGCGCGAAGGGTGTCTGAGTCGCGAGCGTTTCCAAGTGTGCACTCAACACAGGAAATCAGGGGCCTACTACAGTAAGGAAATTATTTAAAAATTGACAATTAAGGGGATACGACTGTTGATCGAGAGAAAGATGATGATTGAGTAAATAAATTTGTCAAATAAAATTTAAGGTTATGAATCTCGAGTAAGTTTCTTCCATTATCTAGGCCGGCTAAAAGCAAAATGTTATATGAGTCCCCCTTGCAATGAAAATAGGTATAGAATAAAAATCTTCAAAAATGGTACCTATAACTGAAATTTGTCGAAACATATTACCTGGAGGTGACATTTAAAAGGGATTAAAAATCAAAAAATAAAACTAGTAAGAAGTAATGAATGGTAAATATTCAGTAAAGTTTTTGGTTTCTTTTCATTATTTTTATCTTTTTAAATGATTTATTCTAGTACTAATTCTATCAACTGACTCTTTAAAACTTCAATAAGCCTTCTGTACTTTTATAAAGAGCAAACTCCTAACAAATTCTTTCACTCAGTTTATTGTTTTGTCAGCTAGAAAATAACACAACATTATTTTCCACAAGATTTTTTTTGATTTAATATTCATGTTTGAATATATTAATATTGTACGAGGGCTGACAATAAAGTAAGGTCTCCAACGCTGCAACTTCGCCGGATCACGCGCTAGGCGAAATCTGGCAACACCGCCGTGTTCCTTGGTTCCCCCACTACCACTTTGCTGCTGGGTGAGGCTTCCCCGACCGCTCAGTCTTGGCTGAGCAGCCGTCAACGATGGAGGTACCACTCGCGTCAGCGTCCAAGTGCGAATTGCGTTCTGTAATACGTTTTTTGAGTGCGAAAAAGGTGACACCTATTGAAATCCATCGTCAACTAGTTGAAGTTTACGGGGAAAAGTGTATGGACATAAAAAACGTGCGTAAGTGGAGCCGCGAGTTCAATTCCGGGCGCACTAATGTTCACGACGAGGAGAGAAGTGGCCGACCGTCGGTCTCGGATGCGATTGTTCAAGCAGTGGAGGCAGAAATGCTCAAAAACCGCCGTGCGACAATTAGGGACTTGGAAGAGAAGCTTGGAGGAGTGTGTAGCAGCGAAACAATCCGTCATATCCTTGTGAACAAGTTGCAGTACCACAAAGTTTCTGCCCGATGGGTGCCGAAACAGCTGACCGAAGACCACATGAAGCGGCGCGTGGAATGTGCGACCAAAGTTGTGGCCCGTTTTGAAGAGGAAGGCGATGATTTTTTGGAAGGGTTTGTTACGGGGGATGAAACGTGGGCTCATCACTACACACCCGAAACAAAGGAGTCGTCCAAACAATGGCGCCATAGCGATTCTCCGAAACCCAAAAAGTTTAAGGCGACACTGTCAGCCGGCAAGGTGATGGCTACGGTGTTTTGGGATCGCCACGGGGTATTGTTGGTGGATTTCATGCCAAGGGGAACCACTATCAATGCAGCAAGGTACTGTGAGACCCTGGAAAAGCTTCGTCGTGCCATAAAAAACAAACGCCCGGGATTGCTGAGCAAAGGAGTGAAATTTCACCACGACAACGCGCGCCCGCACACAGCCAACGTTACCCTTGACCTGCTCAAGACATTTGGCTGGGAAATCATCGATCACCCTCCCTATAGTCCCGACGTGGCCCCCAGTGACTACCACATGTTCCCCGCCCTGAAAAAACATCTCGGAGGGAAGAAGTTTGATAGTGACGCGGAGGTTCAGAAAGAGGTCAACACCTGGCTGCGCGAGGCGGACGGAGAGTGGTATTCTGCCGGCATAGACAAGTTCATCGTGCGGATGCGCAAGGTGTTGGAAAAAAATGGCGATTATGTAGAAAAGTAGCCAAGACCTTGGCCTTTCCAACGGTGTATCGCTTTTTGTAAATAAATGTCATTTTGTATGAAAAAAAAAAATTGGAGACCTTACTTTATTGTCAGCCCTCGTATCTACCAAATATATTCTAAACGGTTTTCATCTAATTTATTTTGCACATGAAATCTAACTTCTAATTCATATCACAATTCAGTATTTATATCACACTATACAACTTGAAATCAGACTGTCTTGATTAAACTCTAACTGTATCTGCCCTCTATGATATCGGCTGTCTATTTATATTCAAGAAGTTCTCTTTTCGAGATAGTTCCCGAGAGCTGAGTTTCTTCGCCAGCTGTTCGACTGCTCGCTTCTAGATGGGTCGGCCTGTTCTAGAAAATTCCAGCTGGCATACCAAAGAGATGACTCGCTTCGCTAACGTGTTGTCGCAACGGATGGCAAGCGGTCAGGCGTATTATGCAAATGAGGCGACAGGTCCGGCCTCAGTTTGTTACAATATTGAAAAAGTTACGTCAGTACATTAGGAAAAGTACGAAAAAGTTCAGAAATATAATAATAATCTTTATTCGGCGAAATATGCAATATAATAGTTGAAAGTATGACATTATAGATTGCCTGATAAGGGCTAAGTTCATCTGTTCCAAGAAATGCACGAGATGGTATTCCACTTAACCATTGGTATTTACTTTTCTAGTAGCGGTACGTTAATAAAACTATAAAACACAGAAAATTGATTATTATGTAATGAGTACTTATCACTTGGCTAGCTTTAGCAGCCGAAAATATTTTATTAGTGCATCATAATCTGATGACGATAAAATATAATTTTCAAAGGACAAAATTTGCAAGGGTGTTGAGTTTTTTTACGAAAGAGTAGAACTTAGGTAGGTTTATAATGATTTTAATTATTACAAAAAACTTTTTCTTGACGACGCCATCGACATTGGTAATGTCAGAAGTACAATCCACACATATAAGCGTCTGCACATCCAGTTTCCAACAAAATGTTTAATACGCTCGCAGATTCGCATGCCCGAATAAAATTAAACAAACAGGAATGAAAAGACTTATTAATTTTGGAAAAAAACTTTGAAAAATACTAAGCCAAAACAATTACGAAACTGATCAACAATAAATTGAAATGATAAATTTCGAATAGCTAAAATGTACCTTCATTTATTTTGGAGGCCCTTGATAGAGATCAGCCACTCGCACAACTCACTATCCAACAACGGAGCGGATCTTTACTGTACTTTTGAGCAAATATTTTATTTGTTGAACAAACGTTATCAACACATTTAAATGGCAAATTTTCTTTAAAATTTACACAAATATAAATTCTTATCATATAATTTTTGTTTATACATATTTTTTTTTTTCATTTCGGCACCCCTTCCAAAATTGCATATGTGTGACTGCTCAAGTATTTTCCATTCTAATGAAAAATCACCTCCAGATAAATAACTTGAAAATTTGGTTTGTTGTAGGTCTCAAACAGAAGGATCGATCCTGTTGAAAGTGGCCGGGAGCATCGAGTATCAGATTAACAAAGTGAAATGAAATTGACTCTTCAAGTATTCAACACTTAACTGGCTTTCATACACAGAACACAGATTGAAGATGTGCAGATAGGCAAAAGAACTAATTGATATTGTCTCATGGCAGTAGTATTTTCAAATCATTTTTAACGAATCCGTATAATACATCAGAATAGATTCCTACAAACGTTGTTTTCAATCAAACACTCGCCATCTCCTCCCTAAGATTTGTTAAAGTGCCTGCTGACAGGAAGAGGTTGTAATCGAGTATTGTTTCCTTCAGGGTCCCTAAGGTGTTGACAACGTGCGCCCGCTGGCGGGATACTGAGTGCGCAAATTCTCGATAACGGTGGAGAAATCATTCTGTTTGGAATTTATATTGAACGAGATAGTGCTTATCTAGGGGCCTTCAACCGATCTCTAACCATCACTAGTATCTCAAAGGACTAGCGTAATCTGTCAATGGCCGGACCAGGCTTTGCTTGAAGTAAGACAGCATCGCATAGTGTTCATAAGGTGTTGTTAAAGTTGCCTGCTGGCTGAACCACACGTGAATTCGTTGTATTGGGAAGTCCCTTCGTTTTTTTATGATTCTTCATTAGAGACTATTTCGCGAACTCTAGTACCCTGAAAACTGTATTTCCCAGTTTATCCGGGACTAGTCGAAGTTCCTAAATTGCCGTGGGCCTTGAAGGAAGCTGTTTGTAGAGGCAAATATACTGTGGGTTTGCTAAATTGGGTAATCAGAGCACATCCGTCCCAATCAACGATTCTCCAAACCTAAAGAGATATACCGTGTTTGCTAAATTGATTAAATCACTCCGGGTATGAATCAACCTGATTAGAAAGGCCTCCATCCTATAGAATCTGAAACCCACTTACCGTGCAGAACTTGTTTCCCTGACTGGTAGTTGGTAGATTCATTCAGTTTATTTCAGCTATCAGTGTCTACCCATTTATCATTACGTTAGATGCATTTTAGTTGAATGTACTCTCCACTTGTACATTCAGCAACAATAAATACCCAACTTGTCACCGTATTTCTTGTTTTATTTCCACATCACCTTGCTGCTAGAAGCCTGAAAGTTAGCAAAGCATGAACTTCAAGGGTTGCAATTAAAGCCTGCATGTCTTGCCCACTTTTGTTCTTGAGCCACCATATTTGACCCTGGAATACCGTATTTGAAGCAGCCCTTGGCCTCCCTCCGAATTGATTTTGGGAGAGTGGAGCATACCTCTTCAAATAACAGGCGCTCGAGGCTTATATTAGAGAGCTGCCTATATGATTTATTGACAGTTAAAGAAACCGTCTGCTGGGCATGAAATAGCATTCTTGGTGTTGCCCTCGGTGTTGCCCAAAGTCACCTGGATGTGGTTTTAGAATTTCTCCAGGTCAAGGTCAAGGAGGGGGGGGGGGGCGTTTGAAAACCAGTCAGTTTGTGACCGTTTGGTGGTTTCACATTTCGGTAGATATGGTGCTGAACATACCTTCTGCCTAATTTGAACTGCGAACGAGGTCAAGACACAGAGCTATGCCAAAAAAAACGCGATTTTCAAAAACCACAATGCGAGAAAGAGATAAAACAAATAATCTCAAACCTAAAGAAAAAAAAATTAACTCAAATATGTTAAAAATTATATATAACACCTATATGCCACCTTACAAATGTAGTTTTGATAATAGGCACGTTTCCCCATCCCTTTCAAAATGAAAATAAAAACAGTTTATAAAAATAGGTGACAAATTGCAGGACAGGTCCATCTCTCTCATTATCTGCCTTGCGAAAACAATAGAAACTGTAATTAAAAATAGACTACTATGTCTTGGAGTCTGCTTGGAGATATATAATATTCTCTCTCCACAACAATATGGTCCCAGAACAAGGAAAACCAGCGCTTGGATCTTCGTGAATCTGGCTATAGCTTTCGATAAGGGGAACATGCTTAGAATTTAGGAAAGTTATCTGAGTGAAAGAAGCCAATGTGTTGAGATACAGAGATTTTTGAGTGAATTCAAAACCGATGAGTACGGTGTAACACAGGAAACTGTTTTAGACCTCTGTCTCTTCAATATGGACGCATAAAATGTATTTTCTTCCTGGTCCAGGTGATAAGTTTTGATGATAACAATTAGATTTTGAAAGAATTAAAGCACGGTTTGATTCTAGATTACTAACAATAAATTTTGATAAAACTCATTATGTTCTACATAGTATACAAAAACTTGATATTGATAACTTTCCCACAATATCCCTGACAACACAATCAAATACTTTTCAATATCACCAGTTTCCTCAGTCGATTACCTAGGTTTGACCATCGACTGTAATCTCAAGTAGAATCATCACATAACAAATTTATCAAGAAAATTACGGAGTTTACTCTATCTTTTAAGACATTTGTCAAACGATAGTAAACGTCAACCATATAGAATCGCAGCTCAGTTATAGTTCAGTAGCAAGGGAAGGGCGTATTAATCATCATATAGTACCAATCAAAATCCTACGAAATTTTGATTTTGAAAATCACCTTCGGAAAGAACTAAAAATTATCCATACAGTAGAACTTATAATATGTCGCAAGTTCTTGACGTCAAAAGGCTTTGCTTTCAGACTTTACTAAATAAAGAAAAATTCGAAAGAAACAAAAACCCTACTGGAAATAAATATCGCACATGAAAACAACCACTTGCTGTCCATCAGTGCCGGATCCAGGGGGTGGTGCAAACCGGTGATGTGCCCCGGGCGGCAACTTAAATTGTTTGCAGAAGAGAAAAAAACTTTAAAACAGAGTTTTTTCTGGGAGATCGTTTGGTGACGAGAGTCGTTGCCAGCCGATGTTTTAACCCTTACTGCCATATACACCTACGTAGGCAACGACTTTCGTCATTAAACGATCTCCCAAAAAGAACTGTGTGTTGGAAGAACAATGTCAACTCATTTATTTACACTTGGTATATGGTTGTTATGTATTTTTTAGTTGATTAAAATCAGATAAAAGTTTCGAGCTGTTGTCAATTTCATTATAGTATTTCTTGTGAAATCAACATAAATTACAACAGGTTATGGGCCCAGGTTGTCGTTAAACCACAAGAGAAGCCAACCAAAGTTCAAAAGGCATCCGAAATAAGAAGTTAATCTCTTATTTTTATTCGAAGTTGTCAAAAGTACTCAAGATCCGTCAAAGTCATCAAATCATTGTCAATATGGAAAAATTTCCAAAATTTGAAAAACTTCACGGAAATTCCAATTTTCACTCGTGGAAGACAATGGTTTTTGCATATATGGATGTTTATAATCTTTTCAAAATAGTATCTGGTGAAGAAATTGACCCCGCAAGTCATCGACCTGAAGTGGAATCATCTGATACTAAGTATTCGGAGATAATGAAGGATTTCAATCTCAAATGTGAAGATTGGCGTTACCGACATTCACTAGCTAGAGCATTCTTACTTTTCAATGTCGATTCAACCATTGCACCCCAGATCACTTGCTATTTGGAAGCACATGAAATGTGGAAAAAATTGTCCGATTTATTCGACAGAAAGAACGAATATTCCCTGCATGCCCTTATGAAATCGGTGGTGGGAATAAAATGTGAATCAAAATACAATTTATCTGACCATATAGCCAAATATAATGAATTGTGGGCCAGACTAGTTGAACGTACTACAAAAACTCCCAATGAAAAGGCAGATTCCATTGAAGCAGCTTTACGTCCCCTTGCGAATTCATCAAAAGCAAAAGGTTCTTTATTTCTGACTACATTACCTGAAGAAATGGATAATATAGTTGATAATCTAAAATCGAAAGATAATCTGACCTATGATGATGTTTGTTCACGATTGATGGAATTATCAATTTCGACAAATAATCTCCAGGAAAACACAGCGTTTTTGATGAAAGAAAAGAAAGAAAAGAAACAATCTACCAAAGAATGCAGTTACTGTAAGGAACATAACAGATGGTTCAAAGGGCATACAATTCAAAACTGCAGGAACAAAAAACGTGAAGAAGAGAAGGCAAATATTGTACACAGTGATGAATCCGATGAAGTTGCATATCCAGCCTCTTTTTCAAATGAAAATTCTCATAATTGGATCTTTGACACAGGTGCCACTTCCCATATGAGTGGGAACTTGGAAGTTTTTGATAATCTCCATCCTTATGAAGGTTCCATACGGCTAGGCGACAACAAAAGGATCGAAGTTACTCATATCGGAATTGTCAAAGTTAAAGCTCGACTGCCAAATGGTTCCAAGGTGAATGTTACCCTTCATGATGTTCTTTATGCCCCCAAATTGAAATGTTCATTAATCTCATGGGAAACATTGAAATCAAGAGGAATAACTATGAAAGGAGCAGAAGATATAACCTTATGGAAAAACGGAAAAATGGTTGGTTGGGTAGTTTCCAAGAATAAACAAAATATATTACAAGAAGAAGAAGACTCTGCCATAGCAAATAATTGTGTTTCCACCTGGCATAGACGATTAGGACATGCCCCTATCAATTCCTTCGATGAAATAAAAAAATCCATTTCTGATCCATTTGTTTTACCGAAAGAAAAATATCAAATTGATTGTTCTGCGTGTCAAAAATCGAAAATGACTAGAAAAATATCTAGAGTAGAAGGAAATTCGTGTAACGAAATATTACAAAAAGTTCATTCTGATGTTGCTGGACCGTTTCCAACAATGTCTTTGGGAAAAAAGAACTATTTTGTTTCATTCATCGATGAGTACTCCAGATATGCGAAGGTAAAATTTCTTTCACGAAAAAGTGAGGTGGAAGAGGCAACAAAAGAATTTGTCACAAGAATTGAAAGACAAACTGGAAAAAATGTCAAAATATTCAAGTCCGATAACGGAGGCGAATATACATCAAGTACACTGAAGTCGTTTTTCATAAAACTGGGGATAAAAACAGAAAATTCAATTCCCAGAATACACGAAACAAATGGAATTGCTGAACGTTTCAATAGAACGATTACAACAATTGCAAGAACAAGTCTAATCGATTCTGATCTACCTGAATGTCTATGGGCGGAGGCTGTGGCTCATGCAGTATACACCAAAAATCATTTGCCTCACTCTTTCACAAAGAAAACTCCAATTGAAATGTTTTTCGAATACAAACCATCCATCAAACATCTAAGAGGATTTGGAGAAAAAGCATATATTCATATTCCCGAAGAAGCGCGAAGGTCAGGAAGTAAATTTCATGAGAGAGCATCACAAGCAATTTCTGTTGGATACGGTGAGAAGGAGGGATGGTATCGTTTTTGGACCGGAAAAAAGGTAGTCATATTTAGAGATTATATTTTCCCTTCTCAGAATGATAAAGTTGTCCTTATTTCCCCACCGAACGAAGAAGAAATTAAAGATACCAGAAGGAATGAACTGCCTTCAATTCAAACCGATGAAAGTACAAGTCATAATAGAGAATCCATCGATTCAGAAAGACAAACAACGGAAATCGATGGAATGAATGGGGAAGAAAACCCCACTATTACCTCAAGTGATACTTACTTAAGACGAAGTACTCGAAAACGTAATCCTCCCTTTCGCTACGAACAGGAATTCTGCAACATGTCTGTAGATGAGCCATTATCATACGAAAATGCAATTTCTGGACCAGAAAGAGAAGAATGGAAGAAAGCTATCAAAGATGAGCTTGAATCTATGCGGAAAAATGATGTATGGGATATTGTTGATGCAGAAACCAATCAGCGAGTTGTTGGATGCAGATGGATTTTCAAGAAAAAAATAGATGAAATGGGTGAAATATCAAGATATAAGGCCAGGCTTGTCGCTCAGGGATTCAGTCAAATTCCAGGTCTTGATTTCGAGGAAACGTTCTCCCCTGTTGTACGATATGAAACAATCAGATTAATTTTAGCACATGCCATTCATAATAAAATGATAGTCAGGCAAATGGATATAAAAACGGCGTTTCTCAATGGTGATATTGACATCGAGGTATACATGAGGATTCCCAAAGGCTTAAATGAGCATCCTGGAAGAGTTTGTCGATTGAAAAAGAGCATTTATGGTTTAAAGCAATCGCCTCGCCAATGGAATCAGAAATTGATCACAGTCCTGAAAATTATCAACCTGCAGCAGTCCAATGCAGATCCCTGTTTGTTTAGTTCTCCAGATAAACAGCAAATCATAGGAGTGTATGTAGATGACCTACTGATCTCAGCATCTTCTGAGGAGAAGATGAAAATTGTGGAAGATTGTTTGGTTCAACATTTCGACATTACTTTTTTAGGAGTGCCTAAATACCTACTATCTATCCAGATAACTTGTCCCAAAAATTGTTTAACGTTGTCTCAGGAGCAGTACATCAACAAATTACTGGAAAAATTCAATTTTTTAAATTGCAAACCTGTGTCAACTCCGATGAACTGCGGGACTCGACTCGAAAAATCTAAATCAGAAGATCCAAGAACTGATAAGGAGATATATCAGTCGAAAATAGGAAGTCTTCTTTATTTAGCCATGGGAACTAGGCCTGACATTGCCTATACCGTTAATGTCCTATCTCAATTCTGCACAGATCCATCAGTTGTTCACAGTAATTCAGTTAATCACCTCTTTCGATATTTGAAAGGTTCAATGCAAAATAAACTTGTTTACGAATTTGTAATGTCACCATCATTGAAATTATACAGTGATGCTTCATTTGCAAATTCTTTAGATGACAGAAGATCCTATAGTGGATACATAGCTTTTTATGGTGAATCCGTTATTTGCTGGTGTACGAAAAAACAACAGAGTGTTGCAGTTTCTACAACGGAGGCAGAGTATATGGCCCTTTCAGCAACATGTAGACAAGCAGTGTGGATGTCACAGTTGGTAAAAGACTTGGGTGAAAATGCAATTCCATTACTGTTTTGCGATAACCAATCAACAATTTAATTGTCTGTGAATCCTGTGTTGCATCAAAGAAGCAAACACATAGATATTCATTAACATTATATCAGAGAAAGAATATTGAATGGAGATGTTAATATTGCCTATATTCCATCCAAAGACAATTCAGCTGATTTATTTACAAAGCCGTTAGGTAAAGAGCAGTTCAGTTATTTGTTGTCAAGGTTCATGAAGAGTTTCCATTGAGGGAGAGTGTTGGAAGAACAATGACAACTCATTTATTTACACTTGGTATATGGTTGTTATGTATTTTTTAGTTGATTAAAGTCAGATAAAAGTTTCGAGCTGTTGTCAATTTCATTATAGTATTTCTTGTGAAATCAACATAAATTACAACACTGTATTTTAAATGAATCTCTAAGCCTGGAGTCGAAGAGTGTTTCTTCCTCTGCTCGCAAGGCAGACACTATTTCATCGCGTGAGACCAGTGTCGCGTGAGACCAGTGTGGAACGTTGCTCAAGTATCTGTTAGATATTATTCAATACCCGTCGTAGTCTTAGCCAGGGAAGTAGTGGTTTCCTGACATGTACTTGCCATATTAAGCCTACGTCGTAAGTGTGTGTCGGAGTAAGGGTTAAATAAACATCGGTCGGCAACGACTATCGTCAAAACATAACTTTTTCTACAAACGACCACTATCAAGTTTCAAGTTTCAGTCCCGGTTCGACGAATCTTAGATCCTGTACTGCTCGGACCCCCCACCCCCCCGTCTTTCTCGAAAACATTTACCAAAAGTAAATGATAAAATACAAAAAATATAAAAAGAAGTTGATTCTGAAGACTAGATGTCCAACTGTTTCAGACATGAAACAAAAACATATCGATCGGGGGACTCGACCACCCTCCTTCTGGAAAAAAATTTCGAAAAAGATAGTAAAAATTATGAAAAACGTTGGTCGTCGAATAATTCCATTTAAAATTATTTTACCCACCTGCCCTCCTGAAGGCTAGATAGAGAACACGAAAAAATTCAGAAAAATTTCGGTAGTTTCGAACGTAGAAAATAAGGGTAAAAAAATGTTGGAGGACTCGGACCCAGTGACGGATCTAGGGGGTGCAAATCGGGTATCTGCCCTAGGCGGCAATTTCAAGTGGCGTCTGTGGAAATAAACGGTAACAGGTAGGAAATTAGAGGGTTATTATTCTCTCGGTAAAAAAAAATCCAAACCAGTATGTATTTGTGAGTTTTTTAAAAATCATTTCAAACAATATAGGAAAGGGGGCGCCACTATCAAATTTCTGCCCACGTTCGGACAAATTGTAGATCCGTTACTGAATCCATATAGGTACCACATTGAATAAAACTCTTACTCTAAGAAGCCATAGGTATATCTCTTGGTCCAAGGTTATTCAACAAAATACTCCTAGGAATTCTTAAAATAAACTCCAGAAATGTACAAAAAATACATCAAAAAATTATTAAATACCAACAAAAACCTTACAAAGTATTTCTGAGCATGAGTATCATTATCATTATTAGGGTTATTATCTCCATTGTTCTTATTATTATTATGGTCATTATTGATTTTGGTAAGAAAATACCACCATTGTTATCAATTTACTAGTTTTATTAGCAATCATAATTATTATGGTCATTTTTGTTAAATTTAATATAAATTATTATCAATATTACTTTCATTATTAATTTCAAAAATTCTTTGTTAACCATATTGAGTAGAAAGAGTGGTGACATCATCGCTGTTCACAGAACGTCGGTGAGGCAACATGCCCGTCTCCAGTTCGTACAATACCATCGATGGCCCTTGCCTTCTAGCTTTCTCTTAGATAGATCTCTCCACGTGGTGGTTGACGGAGTTTCATTCGTCACTCCACTTTACCTATGAATGCTGGTGTTTCGCAGGGATTCCTAGCACCAGCACTTTTTCTTTTTCACATCAATGATTTGTTGGGAGCTACCTCTTGCCGCTCTCTCTTCAGCCGATCTCACAGTGGCCAGCGTTATTATGTCAGGGTATCTGTACTAATGAAGTCCTCTATTTCAATGCTAGTTATTAACATAACGATACCTTAATTTGTAAACCGGCTTGGAGTTAGCTGGTTTGCGAATTGAGGCATCTAATCAGTATCCTTTAATGGGGAAACCATGTGCGGTCTATTGACAAAAGTGCCTTTCAAAAACTTTATTTCCTCCTTCGCGCCAAGAGCTATTTCACTTCCGTTCAACCCTTAATAAACTGATACTTTTATATTCCGTCCAAAAAAGAGCTATTAGTCTCGTCAGCGACGCTTCGCTTACAAGCTCACTCACTTCTCTGGAACACCGCAGAAAGATTCATCTGTCTCTGTTTTATAGATATTTTTATACGGACGATTTCTTCTGAAATATCTTCGATTGTTCCACTGTTAGCAGCCCCATCGAGACTGACTCGTCTAGTTCAGTCCTCACACCCATTTGTTGGCACTTTGAAGACATACCGAACATCTCTATACTAGGCATTGTTGATCCAACGAACGGTAAAGCACTGGAACTCACTGCATAGGAAGGTGTTACCTGAGTCATACAGCCTGCAATACGTTAAAAATAGTTTTTTTTTCTTTTTTTTATTTTCACGATAATCTCTGTTTCCTCAAGATATCTATTTTCGTCAAATTTGAAATAGACTGGTGCCTATCATTTTTGTGAAAAAAAAGTAACAGGCAAAGGACCAGGTGGAAAATATTGTTGAGGTTCCAACTTTAAGGAAAAAAAAATATTTAAACATGAAACCACACAAAGTGGTGAAATGAGGCTGCAGTTTAGGGGTTGAAAACGGTGTTTTGCAATTTGCGGCGAAACGTGACCTCTTAGCAGAAAATGTTCAATCGGAAAGTTGTAGAAAATAAAAAAAATAACACTTTTCGACATAACCTCAAATTAATCGTCAAAGTGGCGAAATACCGATTTTTCAGTATTTAATTTTTTTCTCGCTTATAAATAATGTAATTTACATGAAAATTTGTAAGCATATTGTATTTTTTGGTGTAGAATGAGCATGATTTTTTCGCAATTCAGAAGAAGGTCCGTTTTTGAGTTATGTACATTTTTAGAAAAAAGTACTCTCATGAACAATTGTTCTGGTGTTATTTTGTATTTCGAAGGTATATAAGTGATCATTTCAATTGTTGAATGGTACTTTCAAATGGTCTATGTGACTTGGTGGACTCTCGGAATCATGATTTTCTCAGTATTTTTCAATGATTATCGACTTCCTTCATTATTTTTTATAACAAAAAGTAGTTTATATTAAGTTCTTCATAATAAAATATTTGAACGAATGCATAACTACAGTACAAAATTAATTTATTAATATCATTTTTATCCTTTTTTTAAAAATATTGAGAAAACTATGATGCGGTTTTTCTCAATTTTAACCAGTTTAACGATCAATAAACCACCAAGTTACATAGACCATTCAGAAGTAGACATTTTAACAATTAAAATGATCACTTATAGACCTTCGAATTACAAAAAAAAACTATAACAATGTTAATGTCATACGCAGGAAGGTAGAAACAACTCCAGGTTTAGTTGGGAATGTATTACAGAAATATAACAGATTACAATTATATTGATATCTATCAAAACTTCAACTATTACTAACTAATACAGGGTAACAATAAAATAGATATGAGAGTATAAAAAAATAACACTTTCGCTTACTCGAATATCTGAAAAATGTTATCGAGAGATTCAATTGTCATCATATTTCTATAACGCTGATGTTTCTCACGTGATAGTGGTTTAGCTAAAGCATCTGCCACCATATCATTAGTTTCCCTATATTTAATATAAGTAAATAACTTTATTTTGAACTGAATCGCGTACATAGTGATATATCACATCAATTTTTGTGCGTTTTGTGCGTCTATGATGATGTTTATTTCAATGATTCTATGCGCACTTTGATTATCATTGTGTATGACAATAGAATCTTGAAAACCAGTAATTTCATCCATCAAGTTTCTCACAAAACACACTTCTTTCGCTATATCACCAATAGCAAGGTATTCAGCTTCTGTGCTGGAGAGTACAATGGTACGTTATCTGCGTGATACACATAGTTAATCGTACTATTGCCCATCTTCACCACAAAACCTGTATAAGATCTTCTATCCAGTGGATCATTTGCCAAGTCAGCATCAGCAAACGCTTCGATTTTTCGATTAACAGCCTTCTCAAATACCAATCCAAAATTTTTTGTTCCAGCTAAATAACGCAAAACTTTTTTTGCCGCAGTCCAATGAGTTTTATCGTAACAAGAACTGAACTGGCTGAGATTACTACAAGCAAACGCAATATCAGGCCTGGTACACACACTCAAATACATTAAACCTCCTATCAATCTCCTATATTGATATCTATCATCAGGTAGAATATCACTACCTCAGCAGGTTTCATCAGTTTTGTGTTCAGACACATCGGCGTCGAAACCGATTTGCATTCACCCATACCGAAACTATTCAAAGGATTTTTAGTATACCAGACTGGCTCAGTATCAACTGACCCTGACTTTGGTTTCGAGAAACTTTCATACCAAGACAATTTGTTATAGCACCTAAATAGTTGACGTCAAATTGAGCTTTCAAACTCTCAATGAGAATATTGCACATACCCAGTATGTACATACCAGGGTATGCTTGCACATACCCAGTTTTTGTCAATAACTCATGCACTTTGAAATTCCATTGTGTACTAGCCTGTTTCAAAACATAAATACTCTCTCTGATCAAACAAACCCTATCATCATTATCCTTCTTGAAACCCTGCGGTTGTTCCATATATATCTCCTCATTCAAGTCACCATGTAAAAATGCAGTCGCAATATCAACATGATCAATGTCCATATCCATTTCATTTGCCATAGCAAACAGCATCCTCAACGTGGAATGCCTAACAACGGGTGAAAACGTCTCATTGAAATCCACTCCTCGTTGTTGGCTAAATCCACGAGCCACCAATCTCGCTTTGAACTTATCAAATTTACTAGATGCATCCTTTTTAAGCTTATACACCCATTTACACTTCACCACATTGCGATTAATAGGACGATCCATCAACACCCATACTTCATTATTTTTTAAAGATTCATACTCATTTTTGATAGCATTCATCCATTCATTCTTATAATTACCAGACAATGCTTCGAAATAAGATTGAGGATTATCATTATTCATTAATGTATCAGATAAAAAAGTTAACTCAAAATGTTCCAATCTCTTGGGCAGTTGTCTTGGGTTACTTCGTGTCGGTCTCTCGAATCGATCCTTCAGATGACGAATCTGAACCTGCTTCCTCTTCTGTAGTTGCAGCTGAACCGTTTTGAATGTTCTGGACATTAACGATTCCATCCATTTCAGACATTACATTTATTTCTTCTTTATCGACATTGGAAGAGATATCCACAGTTTTCAAGTTACAGCTGTCATCTTCACTCGTATTCTCCTTAGGCTATTCTTCAAGAAAAATAACATTCCGCGCCTTCACAACTTTACCTTGTTGTGATGGATCAGCAAGTCTATATTTGCAGCTTAGATTTCGGTTCCAATTTTCTTCTTTGTGCATTTGGAATCAACGAATAAGCTTTTGATCCAAATACTCGTAAATTGCTAAGGTCGACTTTTGATCCTGTCTAGATTTGTTCAGGTGTGAATCCAGGAATAGCATCTGATGGACATCTATTTTTCAAATTAATTGAATTCGTAATAGCTTCGTCCCAATAACGCTTACTTAAACCAGAATCTTGTAGCGTGGCTCTAGTTTTCTCTATGAGAGTCCTATTTGGCCGTTCGGCCGCCTCGTTCTGCTGAGGACAATGAGGAATATTTGTTTCATGAATAATACCACAACTTTTCATATAATCCTCGAAAGCATTGTTGCAATATTCTCCACCGTTATCTGTTCGAAGCCTTTTGATTTTCAAATTGGTTTGATTTTCCACGAGAATTTTAAATTCTTTGAATTTCTCTAAAATCTCGTATTTGTTGATGAGCAAATATCCAAAACTCTTCCTGGAAAAATCATCAGAGAATGTTAGATCATAACGATCTCCACCCCATGTGTTACCAGACATTGGTCCACAAAGGTAGGAATGAACCAGTTCCAATAGTGAAATTGCTCTTTTGGCTTCATTTTTCGGAAAAGACTTTTGTTTCTGCTTCCACTCAATGCATGGTATGCAATTATGGATTCGAATGAGTTGCTGATCTTGAAAATCGAGTCCTGTTGCCAACCCGTTCTTTAGAGCACACGCACCACTTTTACTCAAATGGCGAAGTAGCTTGTGCCATGTCTCTGATGAGATGGAAGCAAATGAACTTTCTGATAATTTTAGCAATATCTTGATTGTGAAGACATTTTTCAGCAATTTGCAATGCTAATTCAGAGGAAATGGAATCCAGCTTATACAGGGTGGGGCACCGAAAACGAAACAGATCAAATATCTACAAAACGCATGTGTTGTGAAAAAAATGCAAAAATTTTAGTATTTTTAATAAAAGGGAGATTTCTTCCTATCATAACCTCAACTGTCATACCTCTCCCCCCACTCCGTGTGCAATATCACCCAAAAAATTTGTATAGGGAAAGTAGTAATTGTGACACATCATTGAAAAGGTAATTTCATAAGGATTTCAGCCATGTCAATTTTTGCCACCTAACTTTTCATTTTGGCGCCCTCTTGCGGGAAAAACAACTGTTCCGTATTTCAAATTATGATACTGCATTTGCAAGCTATTTTGACATAAAGTCGGTGGCAATGCATTATGGAATTTTTCTAAGAGAAAAAACAAAATGGCGGCTCCAATATGGAGGACATGATTTGCAATTCTGATCCGATTCGATTCAAAATTGATATGTGATGGTTTCCAAGGTCGGAAATTATGATTTGTTTGTCTATGCAAAAAAAACAAGATGTTGGTCCAAGATGGCAGACGAAATTTGTAATTCTGGTCCGATTCGAATCAAAATTAGTATGTGAGGATTTTCAGAGTAAAAAATTATGATATTTTTGTTAATGCAAAAAACCAAGAAGGTGTACGAAATTTGTAATTCTGGTTCGATTCGATTCAATATTGGCATATGGGGTTTAACAAGTTTTCAGTATGTTTGAAATGAATGAATTAAATTGATAAAAAAGCTTTTATACAAATTCGAAAGCTTGCCGCGAGTACAAAATAGGTATTTTTGTGAGGTAAAATTTTGATTCTGTTACTCATAGAATAATCTACGTCACATCTGAAAAAAAAAAATTCTTTTTAGCGCATTTGTTTAAAAAATTTTTTTTTTATCAATTTGATTAATTCATTTTAGTCATAACAATGCCAATTATGAAACGAATCGAACCACAATTACAAATTTCTTCCACCATCTTGGTTTTTTGTATTGACAAAAATATAATTTTTTACCCTGAAAATCCCCACATACTAATTTTGATTCAAATCGGACCAGAATTACAAATTTCGTCCACCATCTTGAGCCACCATTTCGTTTTTGTGAATCGACGAACGAATCATAATTTCCGACCTTGAAAACCACCACATATCAATTTTGAATCAAATTGGACCATAATTGCAAATCATGCATGCCATTTTGGAGCCGCCATTTTGTTTTTTCTCTTAGAAAAATTCCATTATGTATTGTCATCGAATTTATGTCAACATAGCTTGCAAATGCAGTATCATAATTTGGAATACGGAACAGTTGTTTTTCCCGCAAGAGGGCGACAAAATAAGAAGTTAGGTGGCAAAAATTGACATTGCTGAATTTCTTATGAAAGCACCTTTTCAATGATGTGTCACACTTACTACTATCCCTATTCAAATTGTTTGGATGATAGTGCCCAAGGGGTGGAGGGAGAGGTATGACAGTTGAGGTTATGATAGGAAGATGTCCTCCTTGAATTAAAAATCGACGTGATTTTGCATTTTATTCACAACACGTGCGATTTGAAGATATTCGATCTGTTTCGTTTTCGGTGCCCCACCCTGTATGTTCCTTCCACATTCGAAGCTGTAGCAAACGGATTTTCCATTTATGGAACAATGTTCATAAATGCGACATTTGTCTTTGTCAAATGTGACAGTCAACCCTTTTTCGGTAATTTTGTTAACAGTAAATTCGTAGCTATATCGGGTACACACATTACATCAACAATAGTACTTCTATCATCCTCCGAAAGATTGACATTAACATTTGTTTGAATGTTTTAGACGATGTAGTAACTTGATTACTTATATTTCGGACGTCCATTATCTTAATGGTTGAAAGATTTCTATCTCTTTCAAATTTTTCACAACGTTTCAATTGCTTGAATCCGCAATCGTCTTCTGGTGAATAGTGACAAAATCAGATGCTACGCGACCTTTTATAGGTCTATAATTAAGTGTAATTACGCGCGGTCTTGTGGCGCGCGTGGTTTCGCGCGTTTTCTCCCTCCAAAACGGTCCATGAGCGGTTTCCATGCGTTTTTAATTTCCACGCTTGGTTGACTGAAGGCACCATTGGCTTCTATGTAGGTGGTTTCCATAAATTTCCTTTTGAACCAATGTTCCTCTCTATGAAGAACACTAGCTTCGTCCCAGAGAATTCGGTGATGTTTTGTCCAGGCGTGGTCAGCAATTCCCGATGGACTCAACGAGGGGAAACATCAAAATCGGGAATTGCTGACCACGCCTGGACAAAACACCACCGAATTCTCTGGGACGAAGCTAGTGTTCTTCATAGAGAGGAACATTGGTTCAAACGGAAATTTATGGAAACCACCTACATAGAAGCCAATGGTGCCTTCAGTCAACCAAGCGTGGAAATTAAAAACGTATGGAAACCGCTCATGGACCGTTTTGGAGGGAGAAAACGCGCGAAACCACGCGCGCCACAAGACCGCGCGTAATTACACTTAATTATAGACCTATAAAAGGTCGCGTAGCATCTGATTTTGTCACTATTCACCAGAAGACGATTGCGGATTCAAGCAATTGAAACGTTGTGAAAAATTTGAAAGAGATAGAAATCTTTCAACCATTAAGATGATGGACGTCCGAAATATAAGTAATCATGACATTAACATCTCCTGAACCAACACTGTTATTGGCCACAGTAACATCTTTATCTATCGCATGAAAACCGCTTACACACCAACCTATGAGAAGTACAACCTGAATCTATGATCCACTCTCTATCATTATATGGTGCTGTTGTCAATGCAGAAACGAACAACAACTTATCAGTAGAACTTTTATATTGTGATTTCAATTCTAATTTCTTGTCCTTTTTCAATTTGATGCAATTAGGTTTGATGTGGTCCTTCTTGCCACAGTAATGGCAAATCAAAGAGGATTTTTCGAATGATTTCGGAATTGACTTTTTGCTGGCAAATGCTACTTCACTGGAGAAGTTTGAAACTTAATTTCTACGATATTCTTCTTGAAGTAAACATGCACGTACCATTTCACTTGAAATCGGGGTTTTCATATGGATAGTTTCTAAGTTAGAAACTAATGTATCATATTCTTGAGGTAAACCACTCAATAATAGTTCACATACTTCATCATCATGAATTATTCTACCAATATCAGTTTATTGTTGTGCAAGAGATGTTATACCATCATTATATTCAGTCATTGAATTGTAGTCTTTGTATTTGTAATCAGAGCGGTGCAATTTGCGCAATATAATCATTCTGCGAAAAAGTCCTTCAAAAATCTTCTGAAGACTGTCCCAAGCATTTTTTGCATTCTTGGAATCTCGTACATGTTGAATACATAAAGGTTGCACACTAAGGGCCATTCTTTTTAGTTCCAGTTAAAGTCCAGTAATGGTTAGAATGTGATCCTTCAAACGTTATTTCTGGAGTTTAACTGGAGTTTAAAAGAAAAGACTGGACCTAAGACAGATTTTTGCTAGATCTCTCTGGTCTCTATTCGGATCGGTATCAGTTCCCAAAACACAGTTATAAAGACCATCCACTATTAATGACATTTTCATCTGGAACTTCTAGTTGTTATAATAATTAACGATACCTTCCATTTCTCCTCTGCCGGTCCACTTCCTCCAACTATGATGGGTGTTCAAGGGCGGTCCCAGGGGGGTGGTCAAGGGGGTCATGACCCCCCCCCCCAAAATCGTGAATATGTATGGCTTATACTGTATGAGAACTTGTAATTGCATCAGAAAACTTATAGCCCATAACGGCGACCCCCCCCCCAAAATTTGAGGCTAGGACCGCCGTTGTGGGTGTTTGAGTATTTGTTACAGTGTTCGCAGAGTACTTTCAGTATGACTCATTTTCCAATTCGAAAGGACCGACGTAAAACTTGTATCAGTTCACCACACCACAGGAATCTACCTTGACAATATTTCGGAGTATATAGGAAAATTGTATAACAGACAATGTCAGAAATAGTTTCACCACATGCCTGGGCCCATAACCTTTTAATATTAAACCCAGGAAGGTGGAAACCAAAGAGACTAAACTAACAAGGAGGGTTTAATAAGCTCTAGCCAATCAGAATCTTGTAACATCACCGCGTCATAGTGACGTACTTGGATATGAGTACAGAGTCGAACTCGAACCAAGCAACAAAACTGTCAGCAGTAACTCTCATATACCAAGAGCGGCGGCCATGATACGTCCAACTACGTCACATTTCGTCACAAATGTTCTTTCATCTCTTTCAATTAGTGTCCCCATTGTCTTATGGGGATTACTCTCCTTGTTGAATTTTAGTCTCCTTGGGTGGAAACAACTCCAGGTTTACTTGGGAATGTATTACATGTATCAAAACTTCAATTATTACTAATACAGCAATACAGGGTAACAATAAAATAGATATGAGAGTATCAAATAATAACTTCTAACAAACAATTGTTCGTGGAAGATAAGGGTATTTTTTTCGAAAAATCTGCATAACTCGAAAACCTAGTCGTCTTCTGATTTGCGAAAAAATCATGCTCATCCCACACCAAAATAGACAATTGCTCACAAATTTTCATGTAAATTAAATAATGTATACGCGAGAAAAAAATTAAATACCGAAAAATTGGTTTTTCACCATTTTGGAGGTTAATTTACCATTGAACATTTTTGGCTAAGAGGTCACATTTCGCCGCAAATCGTTAAAAACCGTTTTCAACCCCTAAACTGCATCCCCATTTCACCATTTTGTGTGGTTTCATGTTTGATTTTTTCCTTAAATTGGAACCTTAACAACATTTCTCGCCTGGTCCTTGCTGCCTGTTACTTTTTCTCTTATTTTAAGTTTTTAAAATTCGTGTCGGCACCAGCCTCAAAAATGAAGTTGGAAAGCGGAATTGAGATTTCATTCAAGAAATGGCACATGTCGAAAAAATCCTGGAGTCGGGTACCAATCAATTGATACGACAACGTCGTATCACCGCTGGCCGCGATTCGAACGGCCGCACAGAGAACTCGTGTAGGCCTGATCGGTGGCGCCGTCGGAACGCGGCCTCGTGAACGAACAACTCACGGCAACGTCCACTTTCGTGCAAAAGGGGAAGAAGCTTGTAAAGTGAAATCTTTAGTGCAATGCGAGAGAGTGTCGCCGTGGATTTCGTACGCTCTCTCACTCTATTGTGATAATAATATGTCAAATGGGATATCTGTTTACTCGTCGTGTGCGCTAACTCAATAATGTCGAATATTGGTTAAGTGTGTCGTTATTTTCGAAAAAAAAAACAACAAGTGGTCAACTTTTGTGTACTTGTGAGGCTGTCGAAGATGCGGTGATGTTTTTTTTATATGGGATGAAGTGGAATTTGTAGTGCATTAGCGGGTTTTCACAAATGAAGAAGGCTCCTCGGTAAGCTGACAGATTACTAAAATGTTTAGAATTGGTGCCCTATCAAGTTTGTTAAGTGTATTTTTGGTTGTGATTGCCCCCGATTCGTTTTACTAAGTATTCGAAAAGGGGACACGTTAATTGAGGCTTCCGTTGTTCGTCTCGTTAATAATAAAATTGTTTTTATTAAATTAATGAATCGTCAAAGTGCTGATTATCCGTTCTAATTTTCAAATTAGATTTGTTTAAAACCCAAGTGGCTGCTGGTTTCATCCAGTCATCTTCGACAAACATTTGCAAGTAGATATTTACCTGAATAGTGGACATACATAGATAGGTACAGGAAAATTACCAATTGTGCCAAGGTTCTCCTTCCTCACCTGTGCAGATTACTAATAACATTTTTAAACTTCTCTTCTTTGTCACATGGCTACGTAATGAGCCAAAGACCTTGCTCGATTCATTTGTCTGTCGGTTTTGAAGTAGTCGTGGATATAAATATCCTGTTTCACTTTGTATGTCCACTTGAATTTGTATCCATTTTAATAATGTACAAGGTTCGTGTTGTAGAAAGACCCCCAGGGAAGTACCTACTGGGATTGGGAAATCAATATGGAGAAGGATATTCCACTTAATGGACAAAATAGTGTAGTATTTGCGATATTTATTGTGGCTTTACATGAATACAACGGTAGAAACAATTAACAATAGGTACTTGTTTTTTATTTATTATTCAAATTACAAACTAGGTAACTTGTTTACGTTCGTAAAGATCTGATCTCTTGTTAAATTTCAGATTATTTAGATAAGCTATTTTCTTTTACTCCCTCTTGACAGTAGGTGTATCACATATACAGGGTGTTGTAATACAAATATTTTAAGGAGGAAGGTAGGTATTCCTGGGTTCAAAATAAGACTTTTTACGATTTTTTTCGCTCAACTTTCGTGTCTGTAGCTTGGAGGAGGTGAATTTTAGGGTTTATCAGAAAAGTAGTCTTATTTTGACCCCAGGACTAACGGGTGTGAAGTTATCCACATCCACAAGATACACGGAGAAAAAAATATCGACACACCCGTCGGGAAAAGCACATTCAATGATTAGAGGTACACAAAGTCTCCAGTAAAGAAATTTAAAAAAAATCGATATTTTCTTCTCCGTGTACTTATCTTGTGGATGTGGATAACTTCACACCCGTCAATAAAATTGAAGTTACTTTTTTGTAATATCTAACAGAAAACAACTGCTTCCCCGGCTAAAGCCATGCTGGACATTGAACTACATCTGATAGATATTGAGAAAGACCTTATATAACTTGAGAGACAAAATCTGAAAGTGAAAATTTGCATTTTCATTCAGATAGTTGATTATATAGTAAATGTCCAGTTTCCATTGGAGATTCTTATTTATAAAGGTGCGTACAGACATATAACAAAACTTCGTATCGTATCACTGACGCGCAACAATTGTTTGATACGCATTGAAGATACGGTGTGTCTGTCGGCAATATAGCGTATCAGTACATCGTCGCGTATCTTATAAACGGAACATACCTACTGCCGTTCCGTCTGTACTAAAACAGAGCCTTAGTCTTTTTCTTGTGTGCACTTTAATAATAACGGAATGGAGGTTGCTGCAGCAGTTTATATATACGTGCATTACTTCGTAAAACAAAAAAAAGGGCACAAAGACGCTGGTAGCAGACCCAGTTTTACACTAGTAGAAGTGTGTACATTGTAAATGTGATTTACTGTTGGATTTAAAACTTCAGGCAACTAGTGGACTTTACCAAAATTCTACCAGGATGTCCCTTACAAGCATTACGCTTCTTTATTTCATTGCAATATTTGGGATGTTTTGTATCTCACAAAATCTCTTTATTACGATATATATTTATGGAGTCAATGGTAGATTCTTCCGTCCACTCCATGATAGCAATGTCTTCAAAAGAATAAATGAAACAAAAATTAAATCGTAACCGTGTAACGCAGATCTGTCCAGACATGCGAACAATTGGTGCAACATCAATACGTAGCATTTCTTTGATGCGGCGCCAAAAACCGACAACCTATGGGACGCATCGATGTTACTATGTTACGGCGTTACGCTGTTACGCAGTGCCGTCCAGACTTGTTACGCGTCGGCGATACGATACGAAGTCTTGTTATATGTCTGTACGCACCTTAAATGAGATAAGGAAGAATGTTATTCAGAAGTATCACTCACAGAAAATCGCTCATTTCATTGATGCGTGATTCCAACTTTCAGTCGCAGATGATTCCACAACTGACTTTATGAACATCCTGTTCATATTTTCATCAACATGCCATCAACATGCCATCAACATGCCATACCCATGACAGGTTTTATGTCAGAAAAATATTTTCGAAGTTTTACCGCACAAGTAATAGTCCAACAATTCCTCATTACAATGTGAAATTGCTTCTGAAGAGTATGTTTTCCAATTCTACCGACCTCCCTGATGATCTTAGAAGAGTGAAATAAATTTTTGTCGACCAAAATGTATTGAAGGCCTAGCGAAAGAGATGCAATTCACGCATCAATGAAATGAGCGATTTTCTGTGAGTGATACTTCTGAAGAACATTCTCCCTTATCTCGTTTATAGATAAGAATCTCCAATGGAAACTGGACATTTAATAAATAATCAACTATCTGAATGAAAATGCAAATTTTCACTTTCAGATTTTTTCTCTCAAGTTATATATGGTCTTTCTCAATATATATCAGATGTAGTTCAATGTCCAGCGTGGCTTTAGCCGGGGAAGTAGTTGTTTTCTGTTAGATATTACAAAAAAGTAACTTCAATTTTATCATAGGTTTTTTCCATTTCCAGAGTCATGTATTGGTTCAATTTTCAATTGAGAATGTTTTTCTTTACAACATGAATCCCTTCCAAGAGAGGTTATCTTGTACGATGGAAAATTGCGACTAGTTGTCTTTCAGTCGCAGATGATTCCACAACTGACTTTATGAACATCCTGTTCATATTTTCAATAAAATCTTCAAACGACTCGCAAACGATCTCAAACTCAACTTGCTTAACTTTATGTTCGTGTCAGTAAATGTGTGTCTACACTGACTACAAGACAATGCCATGATGATATTCCATGATACCAACATATTCTGGTCTATGATAGGCTGAAAATTGTATGGAACACTTGGCATAGGACTGTTAAATCATTATCGGATATCCAACAAATTAACTGAGCTTGTTAACAAGCCCGTTTTCTGCTCACCGCAGTCTCAGATACATCTGACAGGTGACAAATTGAGGAAGCTGAGTAGATCGGACACATGAAATCGCAGATCAAGAGAAGAAGCTGAAATCGTTGAGCACGTAGGTACTATGCCTAAAAACAAAACAATGTACTTTCCTATATGAAGAAGAAATTCCATCAACTGCTGTTTCAACCAATTTTTGGGATATTGTTGTCTTCTGAAGGACTTGTAGAGGTATGCTTTTTGGGTCAAAACATATTTAAATGTTTGGAGCGGAAAGGCCATCACAGACACTCTTGCATAGCGCATAGCATAGAGACATAACAAAATTCAGCCAATCAAAATGAGAGTATCCGACGAGTATCTTTGATTGGATAAACTCCGTTATGTACCCATGCTATGCGCTATGCAAATGTGTCTGAGGAGGCCTAGTAGTAAGTCCTAAATAATGGATTTGTATGAATAAATCAATAAGTGGTCGGTTTTTGGGGTAGTCTCGGGTGTAGTTGATGTGTCACAAATTATGTCCGGATCTACCATGTCAAAAGACCTGGAAACGAACGTATATGAAAATAAAATCTCATTAACGGCTGTTTCAACTGATATTCGGGAAAATTTTTGTATTATAAAGGGGTTGCAGAGGGATGACTTTGGTTCACAAAATATTTGAATACTTGAAGCGTGAATAGTTAGTCCTAAATAATAGATTTGCATGAAAAAATTCCAGCAACGGTTCATCTTGAATTTTGATCACCAAGTGGATGATGTGTACTGTCGAAAAGACCTGAAGACGAAAACACAGTAAGTGGGTAAAACGGTCTTTCAAACACGCGCGATTTTTCGAGCACGACGGTGCAGCCGGAGTGCTCGAAATAAAGCAAGTGTTTGAAAGACCAGTTATCCACGAATACTTTACGCTATTTTTTTTATCGGTGCAATTTGAAATAAAAAATACTGGTATTATTTCTACACAAATGTTAATATGTACTAATAATGTAAGCTGGTTGAATTCGTGATGTGACATCAGTATACCTTTCGTTGTCATGGAAATGAGAAAAACATGTTTAAATTTGCAACTTAATTGTTGTCACTATAGTGCCTAAAAATTAATTCTTATATCGATTCTTTGAATGGTAAAGCAGAATTGCGGTTAATATGGCAAAAATCTAATGATGCGCATAAAAAAGAAAGTGACAAGTTCATCAAATGGATGAAAAAGCAAAAGGTAACAGATATAAATGAACGAGTTGTTTTTCTGACGTTACAATTTACTGCTGTCAGATCAATAATCAAAAGTTGTCATTTAGACTTCACGTTTTCCGAGTTGTTGATGGTAACTTTAAAAACGCTCGTTTTTGAAAGTTCGATTTAAACACGCTGGGGCGTGCTATAAATAGGTAAAAAGGGGGACCAATAAAAAAAAAATATTTAAAAAACCGTTGCTAGCTAGGAAAACCGTTGCTGTTTTCACACCCGTCATTCCTTTCACAGTGAAGGCGACTTATTTTATATTATTCTTGATGGAGGTGTAGTGATTATATATTTCCATGAGGCATAGGTGAAAACTGAAAAATTAATATTTTTGTTAGGTTATCATGTAATAACACTCACCACCTTATTTCGTGAGGGTAGTAGATCCTTTGGCTTCCGCTAATGAACGAAGTCTGTTATCAATTATTAAATTAAATTTGAACTCGGAAGACAATCAAATTTCAGTTTCTCACTCATTTCTAGAGTTCTTTACCATTCGCCTTTTGGAATTAAATTAACGGTAAATCTTGGAGATGAAGCTTCTCTCTAATCTGTCTTTGAGTAGCTGTCAATTATACAACTCAAATTGTTTCCTACCGTGCTATTCTGTAGTGAAATATATCGGATAGTACTATTTGAAAATTTTCAAATGATGATTCTCCAAAAATGTATACGATATAAACATTTTCTGTTCAGATTAGGTTTGACTTTGATTTTGAGTTCTTTGAATTGGCCATTCGTGAAAATGAATGACCAATTCAGTTTGTGTTGTGTGTGTTTGTGTTGTATGCGTCATAATTGGTGCATAGATGAATTTTTTTCTGTTATTCGTTGCTCATTTTCAAAATTAGGTGGAGCGGTTCTAGATGATTCGACAATAATTTTGGATGGTTAATAGTGAATAGATAATAAATTTTCTGTAACTACTCCAGCGGGACACCGACCCCGGGCCTTGCGTGCACCAATTAAAAGTTTTTGATTACAATTTTCGCCAAATAATGGTTTTACAGTTTTTTTTTAATAGGCTATTTTGGTCTATTTTGGCTATTTTGGCTAAATATGTCCATTTTAAAATTCTTCGGATGCGTGGTCAGCGACCCTAAGATTTCATCCATTTTCAGCAATATCAATAAATAGGCCATTATGGGATGGCATATTGGGACCAATGACATGCATTTTCAAATTCTGAGTTCAGATTCGGGATCAGGGACCCAAAATCTGCTGGATCACGTTTTCTTTAGATAGTGAGTGGTTGACCTCACAATAGTGTCAAAAAGGGGTAGTCTACCCACACCTTATCATAGCGCCCAAAATGGCAGGGGTAGTCTAAACCTCTCGTGAGGGTTCAGCCTACTCTTTTTTGACACTATGAATAGGTGCGGGTAGTCTCAACCCCTCAATACTAAAACATATTATAAAATTATTTACCAAGGGAAACGGGCTCCAGGGGATTTTGGATCGCTTATTCTGAATCTGTGGTCAGAATCTGAAAATTCACGTCACTGATCCCCAAAAGGACCAATTTTTTTTATACTACCGAAACTGGATGAAATATTGACCTTTCGGGGTCGCTGAACGTGATAACCAACCCAAACCCCGTGAATTTTCCAATTCTGACCCCTGATTCATTATTAGTGACCCTGAAAACCCCTTGAGAATACTGAAAAATGTGCCTTTTTTGGAAGACCATATTGGGACCACTGGCGTGATACTAATGAACTAAAAGCTACACCATCATTTATGGCACACTCCAAAAAAAAACTATTGCATAATTTTGTACACATTTATTACAAATTTGCGTCACAACCAAAAATTTTTTTACAGTCCCTGTTTTCCAGGAAATGGGCGTGGGCTAACTTTTGTGTAAATCTGCACCACACATTCTGTATTTTGAAAAAATACGCATTCATTGATGATCAAATGGCTGATAACATTTCTTACACATTTATTACAAATCATTGACGTATTGAAAATTTCAAAATTTTCATCCCCTAGGGGTTAAATAACCCTTATAGATTGAAAATTCCCTAATAAATATAGATCCCAACGTGGTCAGTGCAAAAATTGTTCACAAGATTGCTTATAATATTTGTACAAACTATCGAAGTGTTAAAAATTACATAATGATGGGCCCTCAAGGGGTTAAACACCCCCAAACTTCTCAAAATTCCTATTACATTATCAATCACATTGATGCGCTTGTGCTACAATTTTCCACAAAAAAATCATTAGAATCTATCGACGCGTTGAGATTTTCAGAATGATGGGGTTGTCCATGAGCAACTAAAGACAAGCAGTAGAAGCGTTTGTTATGCTGTAAAGAATACTAATATCCGATCAAATATATTTCACGTCGGATTTCCTATAATATGACAACAAAAAAATTTATTAACACAGTCCACTCTTCAAAATATCAATTTCCATGTTAGATATTGTCTATGAGCAACTGAAGACACGTAGTAGCACGAGTGGGATAATGTATAGAATTCTAATACTCGATGAAATACAGTTCAGGTCGGATTTCCTATCAAGTCGCAACACAAAAATTTATTAACACAGCCCACTCTTCAAAACATTGATTTCCATGGTTGATATATTGTCCATGAGCAACTGAAGACACGCAGTAGAAGCGTGTGGGATACTGTAAAGAATTCTAATTCTTGATGAAATACAGTTCACGTCGGATTTCCTATCATATCGCAACACAAAAAATTAGTAACAACCCACTCTGCAGAAGTTGATTTCCATAGTTGATATTGTCCATGAGCAACTAAAGACATACATTGGAAGCTTGTGAGATACTGTAAAGAATTCTAATAATCGATGAAATACAGTTTAGGTCGGATTTCCTATCAAGTCGCAACACAAAACTTTATTAACACAGCCCACTCTTCAAAACATTAATTTCCATGGTTGATATTGTCCATAAGCAACTAAAGACACACATTGGAAGCGTATGGGATACTGTAAAGGATTCTAATACTCGATGAAATACAGTTCAGGTCGGATTTCCTATCAAGTCGCAACACAAAAATTTATCATCACAGCCCACTCTTCAAAACATTGATTTCCATGGATGATATTGTCCATGAGCAAATGAAGACCCGCAGTAGAAGCGTGTGGGATACTGTAAAGAATTCTAATACTTGATGAAATATAGTTCACGTCGGATATCCTATCATATCACAACACAAAAATGTATTAATTCAGCCCACTTTTCAAAATATTGATTTCCATGATTGATATTGTCCATGAGCAACTGAAGACAAGCAGTAGAAGCGTGTGGGATACTGTAAAGAATTCTAATACTCGATAAAATACAGTTCACGTCGGATTTCCTATCATATCCCAACACAAAAATGTATTAACACAGCACTATTCAAAATATAAATTTCCATGATGGATATGATTACTTCGCACAAAAAATGCAGCAGAAGCTGGTGAGACACTGTGATAAATCCTGAAACTGAAATAAGGCTTTTTGCGGATTTTCTGTCAACTCAGGTTATTTTTTTTAACGGTATAATATGAAAATCTGAAATCGTTCACTTTGCAATGCAGTGAAATAAGTTTATGCGCTGTATGGGGTGTTCAACCCCATGGAAATCATCATTCTGAAATTTTCGACATCGGCGTCGATAGATTTTAATCATTTCAAAATAATTTTGTGGAAAATTTTAGTGATACGCGCAATACCGCAATAGATAATGTAATAGAAATTTTGAGAAGTTTGGAGGCCCTTCATTCTGTAATTTTTGCCACTTCGATAGTTTGTACAAAAATTATAAACAATCTTGTGAACAATTATGGCACCGACCTCGTTGAGAACTATATTTATTAGGAAATTTTGTATCTGTAAGGGTTATTAAACCCATAGGGGATGAAAATTTTGGAAATTTCAACACGTCAATGATTTGTAATAAATGTGTAAGAAATGGTAGCAGCCATTTGATCATCAATAATTGCGTATTTAAAAAAAAATGAAATGTGTGATGCAGCTTTACTTCAAAGTTAGCCCACGCCTATTTCCTGGAAAACGGAGACTGTAAAAAATTTTTTGGTTGGGACGCAAATTTGTAATAAGTGAGTACAAAATTATGTAATAGTTTTTTTTTGGAGTGTGCCATAAATGCTGGTGTAGCTTTTAGTTCATGTGATACCTTTTGAAATCGAAGTTTTTGGTATTTGTTCGTCAGAGGGGACTTGAAAATTTGAAATAGCATAGGGAGCCAAGTGTCACATCGTTGAAAAGAGAATTAATTCAATTCTCTTTTCAACCATCTAGATTTTTTTCCGTTAAAATTCCAATAAAAAATTCGCTATATTCTCTAATATTCAAACGAACAAATTTTAATTATTTTGTTGTATCATTAGACTTCCAATTTTTTTAATGAAGATAGGTTCTCGGGGAACAATTTTGATTTTTTGCGTGTATTGGACCTATACTGTCTGATGAATAACCCTGATATCGTCAATCATATGTTCCCCCGTTTCAAATTAAATGTAATATTTGGTATCAGTTATAAAAAGCATCCGAAAATTTTATTTTTAGAACATTTAAACTGGTATCGGTCTGATGGAATGATCTTAGTAGACAGTAGTACCTAAACATTTGCTAATGAAAATATTATTGTATAGGATTAGGAGAACGGTGTGTTTTAAATTCATTTATGTTCATTACTGAAAGTTCTTGACTTCACATCATCCATGAGTTGTCGGAATTGTGTCACTGATATAATTTTTCCAATATATTATGGTAACGCATCGGCATGCTCTTAGTATACCAACAGGAAACGAATCTACTGAACGTTGTAGACTCGGTTCCTTTCCGTGTCTCATACAAAGTATAGAAACTTAATTCGGTAAAATGTGATCCACCTGGCACCTGGAGGAAGTGAAGAACAAGAAAGCTAGGCTGCCCTTTATATTTATAAAAGATTTGAAGCACACGCGGTGTTTGCTTTCCAACTGTTCATAGATGTGTACATTTTTGTTCATGCGATGAGGATTGGCGAAATTATGTTTCATTTGTTTTTCTGTTCACGCAATTGACAAGAAAATTGAGTTTTTTTTGAATTGAGGAAAATAAGGGTCTAATTCAGATTGGTTTCCCCAAGAATTTAACAAAAGGCAAAAGTAACCCTTTTCAATGAAATGTCTGATGGAATAAGTATAAAATGTATAAAATGCCATCCACAAAATTCTACTCAAAAGAAACATTTATTAGCAAGTATTCTAAAAAAACTGAATTTTCTAGCCAATACATCGGCTATTCGGTAACGCAATTTTTGGTGTGTATATTGCTTACATTCCACTTGGTTCGATAAGTTTGAAAGAAACTTTTTTTTATTATACCTGGCTTCATAATCCCTGTCAAATGCAGTAAAAAGCTTGCGAAATATTCATGATTAAGATACACCGTGTTAGAAATTTTGCAGGTAACAAACGCCAAGTTCTGAGTTTTATCATATGAAATGTCAAATAAGTCTCTAATTCAATAATACTTAACATCAGGAGTTCATTGCCTATAATATGAATGAAATGTAATACAATATAAGGGACATTATACTGATCTACAAATTAATTTTGAACAATTGTCAGTAACACTTTTTTGCATCTTTATTAAGAGGCCATGAGTGCTATCATATTTGGGACAGTTTATTTGGTAAAAGAGTCGATAACTCAAAAACGGTTCGTCGTATCGATTTCAAACATAAACAGGCTTCTAGAGAACGTTCGATTCTATGTACACCTCACTATGGTTTTCACAGATAATCGAGGTAGCTGCAATGGTATTTCTTTCCCATTAAAATTGGAAGCAATCTTTATCCAAACGAAATAAATTTGGTATCAAAAGAAAGGTAAAACGTTGATCTATGTACGTGCTGTAATGTTTTTTTGAAATTATTTGTTCATCTATCCAAAAAATTGCTTCAAATTAACTGCATTTTTGGAACATTTTTGAGATTTTTTTTGTGAAAAAGTGCATTGAAATTTAAATTTCCTTTACAGCATGTACCTAGAATCGAACGTCCTCTAGAATCCTGTCCTTGTATGACATCGATACGACGAACCGTTTTTGAGTTATCAATTGACTCTTTTCTTTTACCCTAAAAAGCGCCCCAAATATGATCACGCTTATGGCCTCTTAATGCGTTAACAATTTCTTGTTTTCTCTGCCAAAACGATAAAAAACTTGAAACTTTACTTTTTTGGAGTACTTAAATTCACTTCTGATCATAAAATAAACAAATAAATTCACGAAATCTAATAAAAAGAGAGTTTTCTCAAGTTATGCCAACGGAGGCGGTCACCTAAATGTCAACGTTGTTTGGAAAAGAGAAGTATAATTGAGTTATTTTGAATTCGTTTTTTTCAGACTGGCTAATTTTTTGATACGATTTTACTGACGAAATTAAATCATTTTTTCAATACACTGATAAGAAGGATTTTTTGCATCAACGCAACCAAATATTAGTTTGATTTTTTGACAACTTCCTCTTGGCCACTTACAAGAGGCGAGTTCGGTAAATGCAGATCTGACAGATCGATTCAATCTGTAGGCGTGGTTTCCCTATACTTGTAGTGGAAAATGGAGCAGACAGATTGAATCGAGCTGTCAGATCTGCATTTGAGGAAAATATTTTGAAATAAGTGAACACTTGCTTCACAAGTTGGTTGAGGAAAGAATATTTTAGCTTCAATAATGGGCACTTTTTTTGTTGCACCATAGGAGTAGGTCGAGACAAGAATATTGCAATTTCAATAATGAATACTATTCTTCTATCAACTTGGAGGTTGAGTTCCAATATTCACTTTGCACTCGGTTATAAAATACAGAATGGAAGACATTTTCATTTTGGCAACATTGAATAGATTAAACAAAGCATAGATTCACAACTACGAACAATTTAGGTATAAATAATGGTTTTATATGAGAACAGTTTCGTTTAATAACTGTATTCTCAATAAAACCAGTTAGTAGTGACGCATATTGCAATTTGATTGAATACATATACAACGCCACTCGCTTTTAGACACAAAACTGTAGAAGTCCAAAATATATTTCACTCATTTTCACAACTGGCTCATAATGAGCCAGACTCAATTTTCGATAATGCATTTTTATTGCTGACGAAGATGACGATTACAGACGATTGCAGGTTTGTGAAAGAACGAGTCGTTTCATTTATGATCCAAATCTACTTTTCAGTAACTGGTTTTCTGACGAATGCACATCAGTTGTGAATACACACTATAGGCTCATTCAACATTTTTTTTTTAATTTCATAATTCAAAAGTACTGTACTCAATTAGTCTAACTTCCAAAAATCTTTTTTTTATTTTCATGTTTACAGCTTAAAATTAATATTTGAAATCCGTGCGCGTCTAAACGAGGCGCGGCTGATTGTGACGTCACTATACGTACGGCTGATGGGCGCCAGACAAGAGGTATTCATTATTAGTCAACTCGGGTCAGTTTTCGTTGTGTGTTTACTATATCTATACATCTATAAACGCATCTATAAACGCACCAGATAAACTAGCTAGTTTAGTAATCCCTACTGATGAAGATAACTTTGCTATCGAAATCCGCATCTAGGAATTAAATTACTTGTGTGGTGAAGTGGTGAAATACTTTGTGTTTTCACTGAATTTATTTTTCAGCAAAAAATTCAATTCTCAACGGATTAAAATATGGAATTTCAACTTTGGAGATATCTACTATAACATTTTGGTTTTTATACAAAATAATCCAATAGTAGGTATCTATCAGTTTAACCACAACTAGGATAAAAGGACTAGGCCGGGAAGTACTCGAAATTTAATATAAATAAGAATTAGAATGTTTCTGTTGGTACCTATCTTCTGTTCGAAATTCAATATATAATACAAATAAGAACTAAAATGTTTGAAATATTCAAATTTGGAATCACAGCCAGGGTAGTTTACTCTTGATCATAATTCTAGTTTTTGTCCCCCCTGTACACCGTTGGGAAATTTAGAAGTTTGATAACTTGAATATAAGTATTTCGTAATGCACCAATTGTTATTAAGAATAAAATTTTCTGACAAATCGATAATAAAAAAGTTTCCATATGGTGCAAATTTTTGAAACTCACTGTATATAGTCATGACCACCTTTTCATAGGCAACCCATTTTAGGCGTTTTCGTCTATTCATGTAACTGAAAAAAAAAGTATGTGTCATCCGGTTAACAGATGGGTGAAGGTCGACCTCTCTTCGTCTCTTAGACTAAATGCGTTTCATTGATTTGTTATTCTACATGGTTGCCGAAAAAATAGTGTACGCAACACGTCCGAAAACAGTTTTTTTGGACTCGTAGACTTCCAGGACTCGCTAACGCTCGTCCTAGAATTTGGTCTACTCGTCCAAAAAAAACAGTATTTTCTGGACTTGTTACGTAAATTACTATTCCCGTACCGTTTAGGTCCGAAAACGGTCCGGGAAAGTTCGTTGCTTAGCAACGGACTAAAATACTATATTAGCGTATTTTGACGCCTGAAGTTGCTCCGAGAAAGTAGGCATTCTTGAACGATTTCAGAAAAAAGCTATTGGTCTGAAATTTTTGTCAGTACGTTAGGGGACTACACACGTCAAGAAAATCCATAAAAAAGTTATAATGTTAATTTCACTGAACGACCCTATTGTCGATAATTAGTGAGAGTAGTCCACATGTATTTCGAGAGGTGCATTCGCAATATCAAAAAAGAGAAATAAGTATTATTTAGAAATCAGACCATGGGACCCTTGTTTATCCCAGAAATTTTAAATGGCAGAGTTTACCTTCGTATGCTTGAAACGACCATGAAGCCAATGATAACGCGAATAACAAAAGACGATGAAAACCATAGCGAATACAAACAGTTTGAATTGCCTTTCATCAGTGCTAGGGTAGGTCGGATATCATTGAAGTAGGCTAAATAAATGGTAAACCAGATGTTCAATAATATTTTGTTTCGAGTGGATGCTGCGACTTATAATAAGTTGGGTCTGCTCCACTTATGAACAAAAGCAAGAAGCATCGGAAAACTCCAGGAAGATTATACGCGAGAATTCAAGCAAAGTTCAAAAGTATTGGAGAGTATCAACTGGAAGAAACGTACACGAAGTAAAAATACTCTTCTCTCCAAACATTCATATTATATTAATATTAATAAATATAAATTTATTCAATTTCTATCAATTAATGCTAATCAGAGCAAATAATAATTTATTCGTGGTGATAACTCCAACACGACCCTACTAACAACAAATACATAATACAGCTGCGACAACTGCAAAGTGATTCATCCTTTCTAAGTCGCCCTTTCCAAGGTTATACTTACTTTCCCAGACAACATGGAGGCCGTGGACTTTTGAGTTTGGATTGTTATCATAACAGAATGGTACTGGGTGTCATCAGGAGGTTAAATCCCCTTCTCTGCATGGTCCGCGACCATGAAAGAGCAATGATAGGGGCATTTCTTTTTGAGGCAGCAACCCGTGCAGCCGATAAACTTGGTCTCGTATTATTCGACACTGAACAGACGAATCCAAACTCTGTCCGAGTAGGTCCTCCTACAGATACATAAGGATAAGCCGTGCATGTGTCTTCTTCAAGAATATTGAGTACCTTGGCTTATCGAAAACCTGACCTCATTTTCAGATCAAGCGGGCTGGAGTCGTAGATCTAGGAAATCATAGTGACCTGCCAGGATGGTGTTGTCAACACCCTGATCTACTTTAGTGGCGAGATGGGTATAAAGGTCCCTGACACTAGATGCAGACCGTGTCGTAGGGCACCTGAGACCATTATGCATTTGCTGTCATTTTGTCTAGCTTATGCTGTCTCAGCCTATATCCACAGGCATAACGCGGCGCTACGAGTGTTGTACTACCATCTTCGGCACTCATACGGTATAGACGAGACACCGGTATTGCCTTATGCTCTGGGTGATATTTAGTCCGTTATGGAGAACGAGAAGTGTCGAATCTATTGGAACTTCTCATTTCCCGCACCTTCATTGCAAATACAAGCCAATAAGCCTGATGTATTTAGTCTTCCTCGACCATCAATGTAAGACCATTTTCGTTATGAGTTTTTGGCTCCAGAAAACATTTCTATTCATACAATAACAAGGAACGCGTCTCGAAATTCTTGGTAGGAATGATGTAAATATAAAATATTGCAATGAACAAATACATATCACAGAATTACACGAATCAACGAGAATAAATATAAAATCTGTAAAAGGAAAGAAATGAAGATATATCGTAAAAATAAATAATTACGAAACAACAAAACAAAATACATAAAACTTGGAAAGAAACAGTATGTTACTTAAAATCGATATTATACTTAATCCATCGAGAGCATGCAATTTTTTTCGACGACGGCAGTTTTTAGTCTTGACTTAAAAACATCTGCATACTTGCATATTTGATGTAATCGTCAAGCTTATTTAAAAGTTTGGGCTCAAAAAACATGGCTTTCAATTCATTCGCTATCAATCCTTAATGTATTTAAACAATATTGTAACTCTTCACTTCGTTTTGGAAAGTGGTGGTCTCAAAAAAACTTCTAAACGAGGTAATAAATTTCTTGTGCGGGATGGGCTGATCCAATTCCAATCCCTTGAGGAACGCCCCTGTTTTCACCCCTAAACAAGTAGCGACGTCGTCGTCCTTGTTTCCAGTTATCTTTTATCTTGATGGCCCTCGTGATGGCCATTGACACGAGACTCGGAACGGCCCATCCTAGCGGTGGTGAAAATCGCTTTGCTGTCACTTTCCAGCGAGTTACCAAGATCCTTATTCAACGATAGTGCAGTTATCTAGTGCGTTCTCATTGCGGCAAGACATTTGAAATTCAAATGAATCTGCGATCAACAACTCGAATGTTGATATTCGTTATTTCAGAGGTTAAGTAAGGGTAAGGTTAGAACTGCTGCTCGTTTGCCTACCTGCACGTCAAACCACCCTGATTCTGACGGAGACCTAGTATTGATAGCCCATGTGCAGGTTGGAGGATATGAATTAGATGGCGGTTCCTTTTTTGAATGCGCATGTCGTCAAAGTTACGATGTAAAATTGATCTTTTTCTAATTTATTAGAGGCTTTTAAGGGATCAAACAAAAGCCGCTTCCACATTATTTGTGAAAAAGATATTTTGTGATGCAATATTTGCAATATTAATTTTTCCCTTCATATACAGGGTGTTCCCGATTAAATCGGCACCATTGACAACTCCTTTATTGTTGATGCTTCGAATTCGGTTGAATGGGCAAACTAGTGGCATTTTCAAAGGCCTTCTCGATGATGAAGGCAAAAAAAGACAGTGACTTGAAGCTTGAAGCCAAATCACCCTGCCAAATCCGGAAGTATGTGACAATTGATTACATTTTTATTACAATTTATTACACCAGGTCCGAATTTTATTACACTTGCCGTGTAATATACGATATGCGTGGGTGGTGTGGGTTCTATCTAAAGCTAGACCACCAACTTCTAACTTTTTAACAAATTGTGATAGCGGAATGGAATTTGGACCAGAATTTATTACAAATAAATTACAACTGACTGGTTGACATCGAACCCCAATTTTAACCCTTCCAAGGGCGAATAACACCCCGAAATCAAATATTCCGTCGTGATGTGAATTACTCATTGAGATATCCAGTTTTCCTGCAGAATAGATTGTAGCACCGATGAATGTATTGTCATCGCAAAAACCACATTATACAGGGTGTTTCATACTTGTTACATCAGGCAGTCTGGTGTAATAGAATATTGAACGATAATAATAGTAGCTTTTCGAATATACGAAACGAATCATAATCCAGTAGAAATTTCACGTTTTTCTCGGACCGGATGAATTATCTTTTCGTAATTCATCTTTAAAAGGGTTTTTAAACACTGTAACATCAGGCGGTCTGGTGTAATAAAATATTGAAGGATAATAATAGTAGTTAATAACAATACATTCATCGGTGCTACAATCTGATTCTACAGGAAAACTGGATATCTCAATGAGTAATTCACAACATCACGAGGGAATATTTGATTTCGGGGTGTTTTTCGCCCTTGGAAGGATTAAAATTAGGGTTCGATGTCAATCAGTCAGTTGTAATTTATTTAAAAAAAATTCTGGTCCAAATTCCATTCCGCTATCACAATTTGTTAAAAAGTTAGAAGCTGGTGGTCTAGCTTTACATAGAACTCACACCACCCACGCATATCTCAAAAACGTCAAGTGTAATAAAATTCGGACCTGGTGTAATAAATTGTAATAAAAATGAAATAAATTGTCACATACTTCCGGATTTGGCAGGGTGATTTGGCTGGTGTAGGTCACTAAAAAATGCAATCTCGTTTTCAAAATATTTTATAAAATGGCATTTTTCACATGGAACACTCTATATTTTAAAGCTCATATGACTTTATTTCCTAAAATTGAAAATAAGACAGTTTCATTTATGGGAAACATTTATAACAATTGGATTTGATAAAGCGCTATAAAATATGAAGTAAATGTTCAAAAACACTGCCTTCTGGTTGAACACATATATTTGGGCCCTTCTCTTGACACTACGTTTTGTATATTATAACGCAGTTCATCCTTTTATTCTAGTCTATTTTTCAATTCATCTACATTATTATGTAGCTTACGTCACTTTTTGTATATGACTGTCAGTAATGTTAAATTAAATCATGCTGGTTTGTTTGTAACTGTGTATTTGTTCTTTAATAATAATAAAAATGTATTAAGCAATCCAGACTTCTGCATTTAACCTATACAATAGGTATAACCGCCGTTAAGTCTCCAACAGAAAACAACTACTGCCCCCTACGACCATTGCATTCTATCTGTTAGATTCTTGGCAAAGTATTCTACAAGAAATTCTCCCAATCTCAACGCCAATGCATGTCTCAACCCACATGGTGGAACACCTATAATATCTATAATATTTTCTTTCGAAATTATTTTGCTTCAGACGATGTCGACACCATAGTCGGAGTGCTCTTTGAATCTTGGGGTCAAGATGTTTTTCGATTGCGTTGGATGAGCTGCCCTACGCTGATTTTAAAAATTGTTTAAAATTGTTTTTTCCGTCGTCCCCTTACGAACGGCAGCCCTCAAAAGTCGAAACTTGTGCGAGCCAAGGATTAACGGGGTCTTACCTTTTTACGTGCGATTCCTAGCACTATACGAGGAGAATATCGAAAGGAGGTCCGTTGGTCACCCATCCAAACCCCGGCCTCGCCTAGCGTTGCTTGGCTTCAGATAAGAAATCGGTGAACCAAATAAATAAATAAATAGGGTTTTTATTTTAAAATTGTGCATTTACATGGCATTCAACTTGACGTATTCCTTACAAAGTCTCTCCGGCCTTCCTCGTCTGTCGTGGACTAGGGGAGGACATGCAGGGGAGCTTGGACGCACAGAGAGCCGCCTCATCCCTGTAACCGTTGCCAGTCAGGGGGGTGAGCGCTTGTACCAAGCGGTACCTAGGGTCCCCGTGTGAGGGCGCTGGTATCCGCCTCAGCTGATGTTAACGGGTGGTCGAATATTTCAAGTTTTAATGGGTGTAGCTGGTAGGATCCACGCCTCCTGCAAAGCTTATGCGTGTTGTTGATTTGCATTCAATATAGATATTGCTTTAGGCAGTTTCATGAGGACAATTAGTTCGACGACATCCCGGCTGTTGCAAAAAAACGGGTCGTGGTACTGGGCGTTTCAGAATCGACTAGGTTTCCTATGGAACCGGTTCTTCCCGTCTTTCGTGAAAGATATCCAACTCTTGATAGATGAGCCCTCCGTGTTTGCGGGGCTCATTATAATATACCCTGAGCCTGGTAAGGTCTCTGGTAAGAGAACTTTTGGGAAGGTGGATCTTGTAAAACTTATATGACAAGTTTCTAACATGTGTCGGGATGGAGTCGACGACCGCAAGGTCGCTCAGCGCATCCAAACGGATGTATCTATCACTATTAGTGATGATCCGAAGTACCTTATTCTGCATCCCTTCCAGTCTCAGAAATGGAGTTTTGGGCAGGCTGCAGAACACTGGGCAAGCGTATAACATAGCTGGTCTGATGATTTGCTTGTATATCATCATTTTGCAGCTCAAGCTAGTGTGTGTGATCCTCTGGCTATTAGGGGGTACGTGCGTTTCACCGCGAACGCAGCCCTCTGGATAGCCAGGTTGAGATGCTTGTGCCATGTTAGCCGCTTGTCAAGCTGTACTTCCAGGTAGGTATCTCACATTGGTCGAGACCTCAACAGCCTCATCTTTGACAGCAACCCCTGTGGAATTCTCGAAAACTTCTTCGAGAAGTTGATCGCTTCCGACTTGGCCGGATTAACCACAATCTTGTTCTCCTCTAGGTACGGTATGATTTCCCTGTCCAACCAAGATTACACCTGCCTCGCAGCTACAACGCCCGAGAACGAATGGGCGTATATAGCGGTATCATCAGCGTATATGGCCGTTTTCGTTCTATCGCACAGAGGGAAATCATAAATATGTAGGGAGTAAAGGTGTGGTGACAGACTCGACCCCTGTGGGACCCCTGCTTCGATTGGATATTCTGCGGATCTTGTGTTGTTCACTCTTACCGCAAAAGTTCTACCGACGAGGTAAGAGTTGATCAACCTTACCATGAAGGCATGCCTGCCATCAGCATTTTGGATATCAGACCCTCAACTCACACCGAGTCGAAGACTTTCTGCATGTCAAGCAGAACCATGACCGTGTTTTGCCCTTGATGAGCTACCTCTTTCACCCCGTGAACAATTCGCACTATTTGAGATGTCGGCTCTGAAGCCGAACAGTTCAGCGGGGATCATTTTGAGTTTCTCCTCAAGGGTAAACAGTCGTTTAAGAAGTATCTTCTCCACTACCTTGGCGACTACACTCAGTAGCTCGAGATTGGGCGGTAGCTGTCAAGTTTATGGCCATCTTTGCCAGGTTTCAAGATTGGAATAGTTTGTCATGAGTTTGGCAAACCTACAAGGGCCGATAAGGAGGGACATGTATTCTCTAAAGTCATCTGTTATCTTAGATCTCTCTCTATGTCCATCACTAACGTCCGGCGCCTTTTTGTGCACACTGGCTCACACTGAAGTGCTCACCAAACAGTTCCGCCTTCTGAGGGCCCGTCACTGCACGCTCGGTACCCCTCTCCATTGCTGGGATGGGCGCAAAGCGTTTTGAACTACGCTTAGCCATCCGCCAGAGAGAGTTGTCTCGAACGTCCAACTTCTCCAGTATGTTCTTCCACACCACGTCGTTGTAGTCATTGATCATTTCTGAAATTTTTCCCTTCAAATTGAATCTATGATCAGGCCTGAGCCATGTCTCAGATATGAACATCAGGTATATTTCATGCCTGCCAGTAAAGTCAATAATAAGCGGAAGCTTATTATTGACTGAACTGGCGTTAAACATGCATGCCTTCACACTGCGCTCAAAATTTATAGCGTTGGCTGTCTCCCAGGATTTCCAGGGCATCCATCGCCTTTTCCAGCGGAGATTTAGCCTGTGCGAGCCTGGCGATCAAATCGTCCATGGCTCTGCACAGCTCCGCGATGTTAAGCATCGAGCTAACTGTTTGGATCTTACCAGCTAAATCCATCACTTGTTGTTGTCCAGCGCTGCCAGACGGGGGATGCCTATGCACTGTTGACTGTGGTGGTGGCGTATATGGAATGGCAGGAGATCCAGGGTTATTCTCGATTCTTCTCCTGACTGCTTCTGGCTTTGTCGGGGGGGTGCTTTGACCATGGGCCCTCTTCTGCCAGATATTTTCCTTTGGTGGGGGTGCAGGTACCAACTTTGGTGGTTCCTTACGCTGGTGCCTGGCAGATCTCTCCTCCAAGAACTTGATCCTTTCTTGGTAGATTGGACAGTCCACACTATTTGCTGGGTGGGGTCCATTGCAGTTGACGCAAGTGGCTTCTACGTCCCTGGTTTTCTTGCAACTAAAAGTTGGGTGGATTTCAGCACACTTTAAACATCTTGGTGTCCTGGCACAGTTAGATGTTGCATGGCTCCACCTTTGGCAGCGATGGCACTGCACAATTGCCCTCTCATTTCTTCTCAGCTCCCAATAAATGCGAATTTGCTGTAGCACTCTGACGTTTTTCTTAAGCTGGTTGAGCGTTACGTTCTTCGGCGTTGTCAGCAGGTATAGAGGTCTGAACCGCGTATTCATGAGCATCATCTTCTCGACTCGGATGCCGTATATCTCTTGCATTTCCTGTATAAGGTCTTGCTGGTCGACATTCGTGTCGAGTCCCCTCAAGACGAATGCGTGCTTTCTTTCATGAGGGAGGGTGTAAGTGTGGTACTCCGTCCCTATGGCCTTCAAGATCTCTATCATATGTGATCTGTTTTCTTCACTCATCGAAAAGACCTGGGTTTCTTTACCTGCGGTGAACTGGCACTCTCCGTTCGAGCTATCCCCGCGGATTGACAACACCATGAAACCGGTCCGTAGGTAGGTGTAACTTCTGTAACATTTTCCAGTCGACAATATGTAGCCAAATTGAAAATATTTACTCCAATCTAGATCGTGGTGAACACGTTTCTCCTCATAAAAAGTAAGTTGTACAACTTGGGATTTTTTTGGAGTAGTATTTTTAAAGATTTTTGTGTATTTTATTGATGACATGACTAATTATTTGACTTTTACTAAACTGAAGCGCCCGGCACTATTTAGTCCCAGAAATCCAAACCTTAGTAATGCAAGAATTAGTTTGTATTGTAATTTTCGATTTCACGTATTTACTAGGTGACAATAAATACATTAGAGATGATATACAATTACATGAGCAAATATTGCTTTCAGCGATGGTCTATCTGCTTTATGGTTTTCTCCATATTTAACTAGTTTGATGATAAATTTATCGAATTTTGATGTAGGTTCAAATGTTTACTAGCTGTTTCAAGTGTTCCAATTTTTATTGTTCGATTAGATTACGCAGACAGTAATAAATCACTGCAATCTGAATTTATTCACTAATTCTATTTATTAATGGTTAACGAATTAAAATATTTCTCAATCGCAGTAAGTACTTCTCTTCCAATTGTTTTTAACTTTCTTTTTTAGAAAATAATTATTGTATCCACCACTAGGGTTATTAGCAAGATAAAATAACATTGACATACAATAACAAATAGGCTGGTAACGTAATCATGATATGAAAAAACATTTGAATGGCTTATTAGACCAAAGCTAGAGATCATGAATAAGGAATATCATCGTATGGTATTTATAAATTGTGCTTTTAAAATTACAGTACAAAACAAGAGTTGTTTTTAAGGGCTGATTTTTCAGTTCGAGGTTCGCAGATTAACTAATCTTGGAGTCGATGCTAAGGAACTAGCGATTCGATTGGCTAGGATCTATTAACTGAACCAAGATTAGTTGATCTGTCGGTCTTCTCCGAATGAACAACCGGCTCTTAATCTGCACTTATACTGTACGTCTGGCGTTGTTCCGCAAACCTCTGACACTCCACCATGAAATGTTTAACTGACATTGGCTCCTGACACATATCCCGGATATTCTCTTCTTCCCCTTTAGCAAGGGAAAACGGTATATTTTGTATGTCCGGTACGCAAACGGGTTAGGGATGTTTCTTCATGGATTGATATCATCTCTGTGACGTTTATGTATTGTTTTTACCTATGGTTTATAAAAGAATTCCCTATAGCGGTCAAGTCAGAAGCTATTGAATCTTATGAACTCATTTTCCATACGAAAATTACTTATTTGGTTTTTTTAATCACTTGGACCCTATTGATAACTGAAGTTAGTTTTTATCTCAGTTTTTATAGTAAACGCAGGATATATTTCTTCAAATTCTTGGCCTATCTTAGCATGTTATTTTATCTCGGCCAAAAAAATGGAGCTAAATCGTGGACATTTTCGTGCCATGATTTTTTACGATTTTCGACGTGGATTATCTCAACAGCAGTGTGCCGATCAACTTACTGCGATTTTTGCTGATGAATCACCATCCAAGGCCACAGTATATCGATGGTTTAGTGAATTCAAACGTAGCCGTACTTCGCTGGCCGACGAAGTTGAAGATGGACGTCTAAAATCGGTTGTTGTGCGAGAAAACATTGATGCTGTGTCCGAACTGATAATGCAGGATCGTCATGTAACATATCACGAGATCGAGGCAACCCTGGGCATTAGTATGACAAGTATACATAAGATATTTCATGATCATTTGGCTGTCAGAAAGATTTGTTTTCGTTGGATTCCGCACAATTTGACAAACGATCAAAAAAAGACTCGTATAAATTGGTGCAAGGAAATGATTACAAAATATGACCGCGGTGCATCAATTGCAGTTTATAACATATACACAGGTGACGAATCTTGGATTTATTGTTATGAGCCCGAAACTAAAAAGCAGTCGACTGTATGGGCCTTTCAAAATGAACCAAATCCAACAATAGTAATTTACGTAACAAGTCCAGAAAATACTGTTTTTTGGACGAGTAGACCAAATTCTAGGACGAGCGTTAGCGAGTCCTGGAAGTCTACGAGTCCAAAAAAACTGTTTTCAGACGTGTTGCGTATACTATTTTTTCGGCAACCATGTAGAATAACAAATCAATGAAACGCATTTAGTCTAAGAGACGAAGAGACGTCGACCTTCAGCCATCTGTTAACCGGATGACACATACTTTTTTTTTCAGTTACATAAATAGACGAAAACGCCTAAAATGGGTTGCCTATGAAAAGGTGGTCATGAATATATACAGTGAGTTTCAAAAATTTGCACCATATGGAAACTTTTTTATTATTGATTTGTCAGAAAATTTTATTCTTAATAAAAATTGGTGCATTACGAAATACTTATATTCAAGTTATCAAACTTCTAAATTTCCCAACGGTGTACAGGGGGGAACAAAAAATAGAATTATGATATGCTCAAGAGTAAACTACCCTGGCTGTGATTCTAAATTTGAATATTTCGAACATTTTAGTTCTTATTTGTATTATATATTGAAATTAGAACAGAAGATAGGTACTGTAATAGATTTAAACTCTAGTTAACTGACTAAAATAATTTATTTAACGAAATACAATGATACAATAAAACAATACTCTAATTTACATAACAATTACGGAACTAGGTATTTATATTCGACTTTCACTTCACTGACTGTTGTTCTGTCCGCTGCGTAGTTCTTTTTATATCCGACGTTGACTTCTCTGAATGTTCCAGAATTTTACATCGAATCGCCCAGACTCGCCAAACCACCCAGATTCTTCTCGGTGCAAGCGCATCGACAGTCTCCCGCGGTTGGTCGCTAGCTATACGTGAGAGTTCAGGTCCGGCATCGCCCGCAGCTTCGCCACATTACCCCCTTCTTAGAGATATTTCGTCCCGAAATGTCATCCTTGGAGTGTGTCGATATTTGCAGGATTCCCCATATCTGCATCGTGAAGTTCGATGAAAATAACACTCCACAGTCTTCATGTTAGGTCGTGGAATAGGATTACAACAAACCAAAATCTGGATGCCGCTGGATCGGAATATCGTCTCTAACATACTTCTTATAACTCTCCAATCCAGCCCATCAATACCACAGGATAATTTTGGGATTGCCAAGTCCACCAGATTCTGGTCCACCATCGTATCTCTTAGTTGGGTGAGGCTCCTCCAGACATCTTCATAGGACGGTTTGTCTTGGGAATGCTTCTTGGTCACCAAGTAGTAGATGTTCCTCTGGCCCTTCTTCAGCTGTAGCACACCTCCAATTTCTGGATTCTGTTTCCGTAGTGTTTGGAGTTGGCCAAATTTCTTGGAGAACACTACAGCGATGCCCCTGGACATTCGAAGATCTTCTGCGACGCAGTGTGCTAGGGCGTAATCGACTGGCACTTTGAAAAGGTCCCGTGGCTCCTCTCGAGTTACCCCGTGTGACACTTTCTGTCCATTTGAGTATAAGGACATGAATTTCTGGAACGTCATCGCATCCTCTGGTGGTCTGAGGGTGCGGACTTGGTCATGATTTCCAGCATAAGGGGCCAACCTATTGAAATGAACGACCCTGGGTTTACCTCTGGGTGGCTTGTGGATTCGGTAAAGCAGGTCGTTTATCCTCTTGATGATCTTGTACAGACCTTCCCATGAATTCCGTAATTTCGGTGACAGGCCCCGGCGACGCATCGGGTTGTACAGCCAAACTAGGTCCCCAACCTGAAATCCTCCAGTATCGGTATTGATGTCATAAGTCGCTTTCATTCGGTCGCTGGCACTCTGGATGTTCAAACGGACTCGTTCGTGGATGTCCTCCATTCGCTGCCGGAGTTTGCTGACGTAGTCCACTCCCGCGGTATCCTGTCCTGGTGGCGTCCCAAACTTTAGGTCACAGGGAAGTCGCAGCTCTCGGCCCATTATGATACTAGCAGGGGTTTGGCCGGTCGACTCGTGTACTGCGGAACGGTAGGCCATCAGGAACAAATGAAGATACTGGTCCCAGTCTCTTTGATGGTCAGAGACTACCTTGGACAAGTGGCGATTGATAGTCCTGTTCATCCGCTCAACCATTCCATCGGACTGTGGATGTAGAGCTGTGGTTCTCGTCTTGCGGATGTTCAGCAGTTGGCAGATTTCTTGGAACAGGTTGGATTCGAAATTTCTGCCTTGGTCCGAGTGCAGCTCCAAGGGGACACCGAATCGACATATCCACTCTTTCACCAAGACGTCCGCGACGGTGATGGCTTCCTGGTTGGGCAGGGCATAGGCTTCGGCCCACTTGTTGAAATAGTTCATTGCCACAAGGATGTATTTATTTCCGTGATCTGATACGGGGAACGGGCCGGCGATGTCAATGGCGATTATACTGACTCATCGGGGCCTTGGGTCGTGTCCGAGGTCCATTGCTGGCAGCGCAAACAGCACACTTTCTGCACCAGTCATTGACATCAACTTGACAATTGACCCAGTAAAACCGTTGCCTTACTTTCTGCAGGGTCTTCGTCACACCCAGATGTCCTCCAGCAACTCCATCATGGATCTCTCAGAGTACTTCCTGCCTTCTGTTCTTGGGCACCACTATCTGACGTCTTTCTTCCCCACCTTCGGACTCCAATACACGTTTCAGGACCCCATTGTCCAGGGTAAGGGAATTCCATTGGGCCCAGTAGGATTTGACTGCTGGGGAATATCTTGCGATTTCCTGCCATGTCGGTCTTTGATTACTCTTTTTCCAGCCGACGACTAAACCAAGATCTGGATCGTTTTTTTGGTCTTTCTGGACCTCGATGTCATTCCAGTTGTTGTCAACTGCCGTGGTTCTGCAAATCGCTGCTTCCTTCTCTTCTGCTCGTCTGCAGTGTGAGCAGTCGTCTGGGCATGGTCTCCTTGACCAGAGCATCTGCGTTCTTGTGGCCACTCCCTGCTCGATGTTCGATCTCGAAGTCGAATTCTTGGAGTCTTTCGATCCAACGTGCTACTTGGCCCTCGGGGTTTTTGAACTGTAGAAGCCACTTAAGGGCTGCGTGGTCGGTTCTTAACAGGAATCTTCTCCCGTACACGTATTTATAAAAGTGTTCTACTCCCTTGACAACAGCCAACAGTTCTCGTCTGGTGACACAGTAGTTACGCTCCGGTTTACTGGGAGTTTTACTGAAGTAACCGATGACCTTCTCTTGCCCATCCTGGATCTGGGACAAGACAGCTCCAAGTCCCACGTTGCAGGCATCCGTGTCCAAAATGAATTTTCCACTCGGAAGGGGATAACTTAGAATCGGTGCATTGGTCAATGCCCCCTTCAGCGTCCTGAACGAGTCTTGGCATTCTTCGGACCATTTGAATTTTGTTTGACCTTCCGTGAGCCTGGTCAGTGGTTTAGCGATGTTGGCAAACCCCAGCACATATCGGCGATAGTATGTGCACAAACCAAGGAAACTACGTAGTTGGTGTATGTCTTTTGGGATAGGCCACTCCTTCACTGCTTTAATCTTCTCGTCATCCACTGCTACTCCGCGCCCAGAGACAACATGGCCAAGGTAACGTACTTCTTTTTGGAACAGGTGGCATTTCTTGGGGCTCAGCTTCAATCCAGAGTTTCTCAGTCGCAGGAATACCTCCTCCAGGTTTTTAAGGTGGTCTTCGAACGATTTGCCAACTACAATGATGTCATCGAGATATACCAGACACGTCCTCCATGAGAGTCCTTTCAGAACCGTCTCCATTAATCTCTCGAATGTTGCTGGAGCATTACAAAGTCCGAATGGCATGACGGTGAAATGCCACAGTCCTGAGCCGATGGTGAAGGCTGTCTTTTCTCTATCTTCTGGAGCCAGTTCTACCTGCCAGTATCCACTCTTCAGATCGAGGGTCGAGAAAATCGTGGAGCCGGCCAACGTGTCTAGGGTGTCATCTATTCTCGGAAGAGGGTAACTGTCTTTCTTCGTCACGTTGTTCAGTTGACGATAGTCTACGCAAAAACGTGTTGATCCATCTTTCTTCTTCAATAACTCACACAGCAACTTCAACAGAACCGAAGAAGGACTACAATTGAACAAGGTTTGGCTTCCAGTTCTCAAAAATTCTCAATTAGCTCCCTACCCACAAAATAACGGTACGAACGATTCTATGATGTCTGCTAACGCTATGGACCAATCAGATGTAAGAACGACAAATCACAGGTATTTATTGAGACAACGTATAACAAATGTCAAGCATTTGACAGCGACTACAGAAAGCGAAAATTTTTAAAATAACTCTTGAAAATGCTAACCACTCGTGTTGGCGAAACGTCGAGTTCTTCTCTGAAAACACGTCGGCCTTACTACCCGAAGAACCACCATGTAAGTGACGATGGCCGCGAAAGCCTTTCACAATTTATCAGACGCCTCTACGGGGAGGAGATAGTATCCCTTTATCGAAGATTGGACCAGCTGAGGAAGAAGAAAGCCCAACTACTTTCATCTTTAACTTTTCTCTCTCGTTGTCGCGATGAGAAAGTGACCCCCAAATTCTTAAGACTCAATTACAACATCAGATCCACTCAAGCTCGAAGAATATATATCAGAACAGAGCAAGCCTTATTACGAGAACGAATCCACTACACCAGGAAAGTACTAGCTCAAACAGACGAAGAATTATTGGACATCAGTTATAAACTAGCTAACAACATGCATAGGTATGATTGGGACAAAATCGATGCAATTTCATATCGAAATATGGAAAATGAACTCATTAGAAACACTGATAGACAGAAAAGCAAGTTCGAGAAACTTAGAAGAGCTGCCAATGTACTTATTAATAACCAACAGAAGGTAGACATATCACACACTGTAATCAACTGATCTGACCGCACTCTCTCTTCCACTGAAATCGCCGTTCTTTCCAAAGGCGGAAACTTTGCAATATCACAAACACGAATACCAAATGAAGACATAATAGCCAACATTGAAACTGCTATTAGAACCTTTCCCGAAGAACAGGCAGAAGAAATTCGCACAGAATGTACACAAATACTACGTAAGGCTAAACCACCCAAGAGTAATTTGTCGAAAACCGAAGTGCAGGCCATCAGGGAATTGAACAGAGATGAGAAAATTCTGATTCTACCGGCTGACAAAGGTAATGCAACCGTTGTCTTAAACAAAGAGGACTATTTGAATAAGATAGATGTTTTACTGGAACCTTTGATATACAAAGAACTGAAACGGGACCCAACACAAGCAACCGTCCAAATTGTAAATCGCTCTATCAAATCTTCTTCATTGGATGACAACACCAAAAAACGACTGTGTAGAAGTGAGGCTCTCATTCTTAGGCTGTATGGTCTACCAAAAATTCACAAAACCAACGTGCCGCTCCGACCAATAGTCAACACCATTGGATCACCAACCTATGAACTTGCGAAATATTTGTCCACACTACTACAGCCACACATTGGTAATACATCTTCCTATGTAAGAGATTCCACACATTTCATCGAAAAGATCAAAGAGATTACCATTGATCCAAATGACGTTCTAGTCAGCTTTGATGTAATATCCCTGTTCACAAAGGTCCCGTTAGATGAAGCCATGAGGGAAATTGAACTACTTTTCCCAATCTCTTCAAAATATGCTTAACATCTTCATATTTCATTTTCAATAACAAAATATATGAGCAATTAGATGATGTTTCAATGGGAAGCCCACTTAGCCCAGTTATTGCTAATTTCTTCATGGAATAACTAGAAGAAAAAGCAATTGAAACTGCAAATTTAAAACCCAAGGTATGGTTACGATATGTAGACGATACGTTTATAATTTGGAGCCATGGACCAGAAAAACTCAATGAATTCCTTAACCATATCAATGACATACACCCGAATATTCAATTTACCATGGAAATTGAAAATGAGAAGAAACTGGCATTCTTAGACGTTCTCATTTCTCGAAAAGAAAGACGTCTGGGGCATACGGTATATAGAAAACCAACACACACTGATCGATATCTCCACAATACCTCAAACCATCATCCGTGCCAAAAACAAGGTGTAATCAAGACATTAGTTGATCGAGCTAGAAGAATTTGCGAACCTGAATACCTGGAAGCTGAACTGAAACATCTAAAAAACGCTCTTCTTTCTAATGGATACAAAGAAAGAGATATTGAGAGGTGTATGAAAAATAGAAGAGAAATCAGAGACGGAAGAATCAATAGTAGACCAAATGACTGTCCATCCAGTGAACCAAGTAGTAGTCAAACCAACACCGAAAAAAGAAAAGCATTCTTACCATATGTTCCCAGAGTTACAGATCGTATCGGCCGTATTCTAAGAAAATATGAGATTAAAACCGTTTATAAACCTTCAAAGAAACTGAAAGACCACTTTAGATCAGCGAAGGACAAACGAGACATACTATGCTCTTCTGGGGTTTATCGCATTCCATGTTCCTGTGGCAGCGTTTATATCGGAACCACGAAACGCTCCGTTAAAACAAGAATCAAAGAGCACAAGGCTTGCTGTCGGTTAGGGCACACACAGAAATCCGCTGTCGCAGAACATACTCTCAACAACGATAACCATAGAGTGAAATTTGAAGAAACCCAAGTCATCTCTTCAACATCTGCGTATTACCCGAGACTCTTCCGGGAAGCAATTGAAATCCAGAAACACCACAGCAACTTCAACAGAACCGAAGAAGGACTACAATTGAACAAGGTTTGGCTTCCAGTTCTCAAAAAGTCTCAATTAGCTCCCTACCCACAAAATAACGGTACGAACGATTCTATGATGTCTGCTAACGCTATGGACCAATCAGATGTAAGAACGACAAATCACAGGTATTTATTGAGACAACGTATAACAAATGTCAAGCATTTGACAGCGACTACAGAAAGCGACAATTTTTAAAATAACTCTTGAAAATGCTAACCACTCGTGTTGGCGAAACGTCGAGTTCTTCTCTGAAAACACGTCGGCCTTACTACCCGAAGAACCACCATGTAAGTGACGATGGCCGCGAAAGCCTTTCACAATTTAATAGTTGCATTGTTTGAATTCATGAATAATAATAATAATATAAGATTTTTTTGACAGCATTATAACGGTATTATAAATCTCAGTACATGATGATGTTTATAACACTGACAAATGGCAGAGTTATATATATTTTCTGAAAGCGCTGTATATTCTGGAGTTCCACGTTGCGGTCCTACTATTCAATCTCTTCCAGAATGATATATGGGAATGCACGTGTTTTATTTATATTTGCTGACTAAATAAACAATTTTGGAGTTGTAGATTGAATACAACCTTCTGCTGGCTTGCAGCATAACATTGATTATGTTCTTCGTATGATTTTCAACCATTCAAAACGTTCAATGCAAGACTTGATTGTATAATTTCGATAATGCATAGAGTAGTAGTAACAAACAACAGCAATTTATTTTGGATTAAACAATTACAATATAAATAATAAAAAGATACAGTAACAAGAATAAAATAAAATATTCAACAATAATAATGATCAGGGAAAAGAACTCTTCTGCTCATAAAAGAGAATTTGAATACACTATTGACGCACTAGATTTATTGAACTCATGCCAAAAGCCATTGAAATGGTGTAACAACATTTAACTTTTTTCTTTTTTAAAATCCACTGTTGGTGAAAAACGATTTAAATGGAACACTGAAATTTTGGTTTTTTTTTTAATCAATATAGATTTAATGCACTTCCTTCTATCACAGCATTTCGAATAAGTAGATTTCTCGTCTCTGTCCAAAGTTTATTTTTTGGTAAATGCATCCAAACAATGTTGAAGAGAAAGAATCCAAAATTGATCAAATGAAACTATTTAAATCAACTATTTTTAATTATTTTAATTTCCATAGTTGCTACGAACAAAAACTATTATGGAAATTATTTGATATATCGTATCAAGTACCATTCGTCGCTAAACGGACATATTATTTTCTCTGTAAAACTGACTCTTTGTAATTATTATTCAACAAATTACGATAATTTTCGAACCAGTATTAGTATTTTACTACCTGATAATTTATACTCATGGTCTGCTATAAGTTTGGTCTGGAATAAGTTTTCTTTCACTTTTTAATAACATTCTCAATAACTCAAAAATTTAAATTATCGATAACAGTTCTACAATGTTTAAGAGAGTAAGTGAAATAGACAACCTTGATGTGTTGCTTATTACTAAGCTGAACTTCAGAAGTAAAATTATAAAAAATTAGCAAATAACTTCAAGCAATTGCGGGCTCCATAAACAGATATGGAGTTAATTCATTTCGTTTTGATTTTTCAAATTCTTCTGTTTACATTTGTTCGTTCCTGTCATGAACTCTGTCATGTCACTCTTTAATATCACTATTACGAAGACATAATGAAAATATTTTTTTAAAAAATTATGAAATATGTAACACCTATAAGTTTGGCTTGACCCGTGTAGACATAAAATATTTTCCCCGTCATTATGACTTGAGGTTCACCGATGCAAATTAGTTTTGATTATTTTCCAATAGATTGAAAATAGTACTATTCGTTAATATTGCCCAATGTTATAATCTTCCACATCTATATTAAATTCAGATTTTGAGCTTTTCAGTATAAACTTTCATTGTACCATTTGTGTTCAACATAACCCATACAGAGATGCAAAGAATTCTCAAGGATGCAGAAAACTTACGATAGTAGGTGTTGTAATGATGTAAACGATGTAAACATGTTATTGTCACGATGCTTTTCTTAGTTCGTATTTTATCTGCCTAATTTCTATTTGTAATTTTTAATTTATGTTACTGAATGTTATTACATGTAGATATATTTTTTAAAGAGAAACATTCTCAATTGAAAATTGAATCAATACATGACTCCTCTGGAAATGGAAAAACCCTACTATAAAATTGAAGTTACTTTTTGTAATATCTAACAGAAAACAACTACTCCCCCGGCAATTGAGAATGTTTCTCTTTAAAACATGAATACCTTCCAAGAGAGGTTATCTTGTACGATGAAAAACAGCGACTAAATTCCAACTTTCAGTCGCAGATGATTCCACAACTGACTTTATGAACATCCTGTTCATATTTTCAATGAAATCAATGTAGATATATCTTGTACAAATGGGATGAATTCTGTTAGTAAATTAATTTGTAAAAATTGTTTTATTCAAATAATGTGAGTTTCGGTTTGGTTTTCCAAAACATCAATCGATTTTGGTCTATTTTTTATTCTTGACATTTTGATAGTTTTTTGCTTTCATTACACATTTTTCTTCCAAATCATAGAAATGTTTTCAAGATAGCCTCTTCACTTGTTGGTATCCGCTATAAATCGAAATAAGAACATTTTCTCTTTAGGTAGGCTGAAAGTAACTTTTATTGACGTTATTGAGGAAATTAGAACCAGCGATACAGATACAAATGCTTCTAGAGCATTCAAGGAATTTAAAAAGAGAGATTTATTTCCTAATTATTCACACTTATGTTTGAGTGTAACGGGAATATCCGTTAGAATTTTTTTTTTGATTGGGCTAGGGTTACTTTCAGATATTTCATTTCCTTTAATAGTTTTCTTCTTCGTCTTGGATTTCAACTCTTCTCTTCATAGTTATAACGATAATCGTTGTGTTTGTGATTGATTTCAAGGCCCTGTTCTGAACCTTAGTCTTTGACTAAGTTGCTTACTCCTATCCATAAAAACCAGGTGGTAGCCTGCATACGAGGAGGAAACATTTCCTTTAAATCTCGTACAACTAAAAATCTTGAGTCATTGAGTCAATTTTCAGTCATTAATTCTTCGCTTCAGTCATCGGTTTGAGTCTTTCAGTCATCGGCTTGAGTCTTTCAGTCATCAGTTTGAGCCTTTCAGTATTTTCAATATTTTAAATCTCGTACACATTTTAGCGAGATGTTTCCCCCTCGCCTGCATAGCATGTTTCTAGACAAACCTGATTATTCAGCATGGTCATTATTAGGTACTTCACCCACAACGATTGGCCGGCCACACCGGAGGTGATAGTACTTCACCTTGCGGAATTCCTTCTTGTGATTATACAGAGTGAACTACGATCAATTACGGAAAATTGAACAGCAAAAAAGTTGGAAACCCAAGTGAAATTTGGACAAAATAAATTACGTTTATATTTGTTGGAAAGTGTTGCCCCTGGATGTAAATACGTGTACAGCCAGAATCATTGTCCCTTCTCCATCATCAACTGTGGGACTATAAAGATGGTGATTTACAATGCAGTTTTAGCATGATTCCCAATAAGAACTTGCAAAATAAATGATTTTTGCAGAGCACAACATGAAAGTTGAACGATCGATTAACGATAATTCGTATAAATAATGTCACAGTAAACTCCCTCGATTAATCGTAGAATTTGAACATCTCGAGATCTTAGACGAGAACCAAACTATATGTGTTTGATGCAGTAGCGCATCTTCGGAGGTTGGAGAACAAAAAAATTATAGTTTTCATCACGGAATGATCTGAACTAGACTAGACTAGTACACCATTTGATTTTCAGTAATTGGTCATGGTTCACCCTGTATACCTGCCTATTTCTGTATACCACTTTTATTCGAGATTGATTAATTTGATGCGGTCTTGTTTTTTTCTCGATGTATAATAGTCATGTTTTTTGCAGACGAATGTCTCGCATTCGTGCATTCTGATGTTTCTAGCAAGATTCTGTTATCCTACAATGTAGGAGATATTATTACGCTAGTTTTTGCCAAATGTAATTCAATGCCTATTGTTCTCGATCACTTATTCTACTGTGTAAGAAAGATTACCGTTGTTAAGGTTTCCAAGGACACTGACTAGTCTTATGTTATCTGAAAATTTCATTTTCTCACTTTGTTTTTCATTATGCCCCTACTCGTTTTCATAGCTGTAGGAAAATCCCGGAAATACCTGCAGCCTCACCTCGAGACACGTGGTATATTCCAAGCAAACGCTCCTTTCTCCCTAGAATTTCTGTCTGGAGTAACCAACATTGCACTTGCTCTGAATAAAGCATTCGAGCCCTCATCGATACCAAAACCGAAATTAAAGATTTTAGAGACGAGTGATGCCTGTAAATCGAGCTCTAGAACGCGCTAGACTACCGATTACTTGGCTGAATACAGCAGTGTTTTCTTGTTATACCAATCACCTCCACATCTATACAGAAGGATCCAAATCAGGCAATGGAACGGGCTTCGCCTTTTATATTTCTAACACCAAATTTAGCTATTCCGGTAAAATTCCTGATCTTTGTTCGGTATTCTCCGCAGAAATGATAGCCATTGAAGAATCTCTGAAGTGGATAAATGAAAATAAAGTAACAACACATGTAGTTTTAATGTCTGATTCTAAATCTGTACTAAATGCCTTGAACAATCTAAATTTTTATAAAATATACAATTCTCGCCATTTATGTAACATAAAGCAACTCCTATCAACACTATCAAAATCAAATGTGAACATTACCATGGTATGGGTGAAGGGCCATTGCGGAATATTGGGAAAACGAAATAGCTGACAAGTTAGCTAAAATAGCAATGTCTTCCACAAACATGATCGAAACTCACTCTTGTAATGATATAGTCCAACTAGAAAAAAACAAAATGTACACACTCATACATCCCACATTACCATTGATATTTCCACACCTGTCAGACTTAGACTTAAACTAAATCACGGCAGATTTCCATCCCATTTATATAAAATCGGTTTATCCCAAACACCTTATTGCACATGCGATAACTCATCGATCTATGACTTAAATCACATATTCTTTTCCTGCTTGAATCACACTCCAGAAATAACACGAATCCTTAATCTACTGCAAATATATACTGTTTGTGGTTTTGTACTACTTCTAATTTTATGAAATTGTACTGGTTTTAAAATATTTACAGCAAATAACAGTATAAGTGAAAGCTTGAAGTTTCACTTTCAAAGTTGTCATAATAATAATCTCGTTGCCTTGGTAACGTCTCAGATTTGTCCATATCACTACTAAACATACCGGCGGCCTTGAAAGTATCCACTTTAAAAAAAAATAAAAATAAATAGCATTGAAGCAAATGATAAAACTATTAAAGAGATGAACAGAACAAAAAAATAAATCTATTAAACAATCAGTCAATTTACTGGCAAATCGCTGATTTTGGTGATATATCTCTTTACGATCCCGGTCTTGGTAAGCACGCTCACTACGCGCACAATATTGTCTGTTCCAGGATGTACTGAAGTGATTCTTCCTAGAATCCATTGCTGAGGTAAAGTTTTTTTCATCACGAAGGAGTACTAGACTTCCATTTAGCTCCTGGGTCTCCTTCTTGAATCGCCATTTATTTCGTTGATGGAGATTGTGGAGGTAATCATTCTTCCATCTTGTCCAGAAAATCTGTGTGAACTTTTGCAAATGCTGAAACCTGGTTAGGTGGTTAACTGGCGTATCCTCGAAGTTGAGTTGAGGAGCGGCGTTTAAGGGCTGTCCGATGATGAAGTGACCTGGAGTGATCGCCTCAAGGTCATTGGGGTCAGAGGATAGGGGAACGAAAGGTCGCGAGTTCAGAGAAGCCTCAACCTGAGTCAACATCGTTATGAATTCTTCGAAAGTGTAAGGATCGGTAGACAAAATGCGTTTTAGGTGATATTTTAGGGATTTCACAGCGGCTTCCCATAATCCACCAAAATGGGCAGAACGAGCCGGTATGAAATGCCATTGCATTTGGCTATTGTTGAAATAATTTTGCATCTGTTTACTGGAGAGAATGTTATAGATTTCTTTGAATTCGTTGTGGGCTCCAATGAAATTGGATCCATTATCTGAGTAGAGATTTATACACATACCTCGCCTAGACACAAAACGTCAAGCGTTTCTGTGGTTAATTCGCTTGCAAGTTCGATGTGAACCGCCTTTGTAGATAGACACACGAATATGCATACATAACATTTTAAAATTTTTCGGTTTCTATACTTTCCATCCTTCAAGACCGCTATTAGAAAAAATACGAGAAGGGGTTACACGAGGTGCAGGAAGGTTACCCATTTGGTTAGATAATATTGGTGGATCGGCTCTGAAACAGGGTATACACTGTCGGAGTACATTTCGTACTGCTTCGCGACCATTCAATGGCCAAAACCTTCTTCGGATAAAAGAGAGTGTTGCTTGGCAACCAGAATGAAAATTAAGTTCATGAAAATGCCGTATCAACAGAACCGTAAAAGGATGTTTTTTAGGAATCAGGATAGGATGTTTGGCATTAAGACTAATGTTTGCATGTTCCAACCTACCTCCTACTCGAATTATGCCATCGATATCAAGATAGGGGTTTAGGGATTTCAGACAACTTTTGAATCTGACTGAATTTGTAGAGGCTAAACTCTTGAAATCATCATTCAAACTTATTCAAGCTCAGTGCTTTGAGCTTGAATAAGTTTGACTAAACATTTTTCTGAATGATACCACTCAGAGGGGGTTATATTTATAAAGGTTATCTTGAACATTTGTTTAAATCTGCGTCATTTAGCAAACCTTTTACAGTAAGCCATAACGCGTATTAATTTAGAATAACTGGGAAATCTTTCAAAGATATTATTCTGATCTGACGCTATCAAACAAGTACCTTTTTTATTAAATTCCTCAAGATCTGAGGGTGATCGTGAGTAATTCGAAATATGACGATTTTGAGGCCAGTTGCTTTCAGGTTCAGACAAAAAATATGGTCCATGCCACCACAAGGAAAAATTTTCTAGATCAGTGGGGTTAATTCCTCTGGATATTATATCAGCAGGATTGATTTTTGAAGTTATATGATTCCAGTTGTGTATGTCAGAGAGATTTTGAATTTCTGAAATTCTATTACACACGAAGGTTGTCCATGTCCTTGGTTCAGCACTGAGCCATGCTAGGACTATGGTTGAGTCAGTCCAGTAGTAAATTGACTCAAAGTTTAGGTTTAAGGACTTAAAACTACCTTTTTTATGATTTTTGATAAGAGCAGGGCACCTGACAATTCCAATCAGGGAAGAGAGATGGCCTTAAGAGGGGCAACGCGAGATTTTGCGCACAGGAGTCTGACTTGAGTATCGCCATTACTATTTGTAGATCTCACATAAACACACGACCCATACGCATGAATGGAGCTGTCGCAAGATCCGTCTATTTGTAAACTTATGGGATTTTTTAGTATAACATGTCGAGGGATTTTCAAAATCTTGATACTCAAGAGCTGATTGCAAAAATTCGTCCAAGATTTGTAAAGATTCGTGGGAATGGGGTCATCCCAATTGAGGTTAGCTAACCACAAATGCTACAGGAGAATTTTCGCCTGGATGATTATGGGACCGAGGAGGCCTAGAGGGTCAAAGATTTGAGAAATTGTTGAAAGAATGGTTCTCTTAGTAACAGGATTTGAGGAATTTAGGGACATTTGTGAATCATAAATGAAACAGTCTGATGCGGAATCCCAAGAAATTCCTAACGTCTTTGTACTTTGGGACTCATTTATAAGATTTTTGATGGAATTAGTACTGCGAAGATCAGCCAAGACAGTAGGTTCATTGAAATTAAATTTTCGCAATTGAAATCCTGCTGCTTCGAGAATATTGACTAAGTTTTTTCTTATCGAAATCAAGTTTTTTCACAGTGTCTGTGCCTGTGAGGACATCATCGACGTAGAAGTCATTAGAGATAATGTAGGATTCGACAGGAAAGGTGAGTCGATTTTCTAGTGCAATCTGTTTTAGACATCGGGTGGAAAGAAAACTTGCAGAAGCAGTTCCATAAGTGACTGTGTTCAGTTCAAAATGTGAAAGTTCTTGACTGGGATGGTCCCGCCATACGATACGTTGAAGACTACGTTGCATAGGATGAATGTTGACCTGACGATACATCATAGAAATGTCACTAGTTAAAACGACGTTATGTTGTCTAAAACGTAATATAATTGTAAAGAGATCGTTTTGGATAGTTGGTCCAATTTTAAGGACATCATTTAATGAGAGGCCTGAATTGGTCTTAGCGGAGCCTCAAAGACTACTCGCAGTTTGGTAGTAGTGCTATCAGGTTTTTCTACGGAGTGATGCGGTAAATAATAAATGGGATATTCGTTTGGGTTGTCTGGATTAATTTTAGTCATATGGCCGAGACTTTGATATTGTGACAAGAAATCAGAATATTGTGTTTTGAGCTGATCATTTTTATTCAGCTTTCTTTCAATGGCGTGAAATCGGAAAATGGCCGTTTCTTGGGAGTCACCTAACTTACGGTAATTTTCCTTCAAAGGTAAACTTACTGTAAATCTACCGGTGATATCTCTAACGAAGGTTTCAGAGAAGTGAGATTCGCACTCAGCTTCTTCCTTAGTGAGAATTTTTTGGCTTGCATAGTTTTCTTCGATTTGCCAAAATTTCTGCAACTGGTTTTGCATTGAATCGTTTGTGGATAAAAAGCAAGAATTCAATGAAGAAGAGGGAAGAATGGGTAATGGTCCAGATATTATCCAGCCTAGTTTAGTTTTATGCAGTATTGGTAGGTTCTTGCCCAATTTGATTTGATCATTGGACAGAAGTTCAAAGAATATGCCTGCACCTAGGAGCATGTCAATGTCAGAGGGAATATAAAAGTTTGGGTCAGCAAGCAAGATATTTTCTGGAATTTTTATATTGGTTAGGGATATTCTTTGTTGGGGCGTTAAGCCGGTAATTTTGTCAATTATTAGAAAAGGCAATTCAAACTTGTAAATAGTACGTAAAGATTGGGCCTTGATTGAGGTGCGTTTAGAAATGTTGATAAGATTTTGACTTATTCCGGAAATCGGCATATTGATAGAGGTACAATTTAACCCCAATGTATTGGAAAGTTTTTTAGTAATCAAATTGGACTGCGAACCGCTGTCCAGCAATGCTCTGCATCTTATAGGTTTGTCGTTTCTGTCAAAAACATTAATTATTGCAGTGGAGAGGATTGTATAGGAATGAGAACTGATTTGGGACGCCATAGCATGGGTACACAAATTTTCGGTAGAATCAATATCTTGTGATTTTTTACTGGTAACTTGGATATAGTTTTGATTTTTATTTGTATTGCTAACATGTTGATTCAAGTGCAGCAAACTATGATGTCTCTTTTGACAAAAGCGACAAGAATACTGGGATCTACAGTCGAGATTTGAATGTCTGGGTCTTAAACAGTTAGAGCAGATCCTAAAACGCTTGATTTCAGCAAGTCTTTTTTCTATGGGAATGTCTAGGAACGCCTTACAAGAATAGATAAAATGAGTTTGATCACATAATGGACAAAGAGGGTTGCTAGTTGATATATGAGAGTACGAACGACTGTCATTAAGTTTCCTATTGGATTGAATATTTCAATTGGAAAAATTAGTATTAGTGTCTAGTGATTCCAATAGCTGACAACGTTGGGTTAAATTTTTTATATAATTATCAATTTTTGGAGAGTCCTTAGATTTGCTAGAAATTTCCCATTCTTTTCTGGTTGAGGAATCTAATTTAGAGTTAAGGAGGAAGATTAGAATAGTATTCCATTCATCAACATTCTCACCTAGGCATTTTAACGATCTGAAATGTTTCTGAAAATCATCTAGAAATTTCCTAAGAAATATATGTTATTCTTTAGCAATATTTGATAACTCAAAAATACCTTTTATATGCGAGTAAACAATGGCCTTTTTGTTTTGATAGCGCTCCCTGAGTAGGTCCCAAGCAATCTTATAATTCTCATCAGTAGCATTTAATGAAAAAATTATTTGAGCTGCTTCGCCTGTGAGAGCACCCTGTAGGTAGAAGAATCTTTGTACATTGGTAAGCATTGCATTTTTGTTAATAAGAGAATCGAAAGTTTCATGAAATTGCGTCCATTTGTCATAGCTACCATTGAATTCAGGTAATTTAATGTCGGGTAACTTTACATTTATCAGCGGGTTAGAACTTGATACGCCACTGGTTGACGTTGACGGTTGTGATATGAGTGGCGCGGCAGTTGGTTTCTGCGAGTCAATTGGTTGCTGCGGGGCAGTTTGTTTCTGCGCAGCCGATTCGGCTAACTTCGTTTTTGCTAGTGCTACGAGAGAAAAATACTTATCCTCAAAGTTGCTCCGTTCAATTTCGTGTCCATCGACATCGTTAGGTTCTAGGCTTTCAATTTCGGTTTGTACTATTAGACCGTCAGATAGTGACAGATTTAGATGCCCCATTTTCACATACAAGCCTCGAATAGGGTTGAAAAGTAAGTCGATGTTGAGTTAAATGAAGGGAAATTTACGAGTGGCTCGTGGGGAAAACATATGGAAAAATCAAAAAGAATTTCCATTAAATTTTCCAACGACAAAATCTACTTTTCCATTCGCGCCACTCAAGCCATGTTTTTCGGTCTAGTGACGATGTAGGTTTTCATAGTTTCGATGGGCTTGCGTGGGAAAATCTGTTAAAATCTAGATTTTTCTTTACAAGATTACAGCCTTATTTTAACCCTTTAGCCACCTTCAACACTCAAGCCTTTGATCTTCCGAAGCCAGGTTCTACTAATTAATGATTAGATGAACACGGCTCGCGTTAAAATATGGAAAATCGAATTTTCCATATGTTTTCCCCAGGAGCCACTCGTAAATTTCCCTCCATTTTACTCAACATCGATGTACTTCTCAATTCTATTCAAGGCTTGTATGTGAAAATGGGGCACCTAAATCTGTCACTATCTGACGGTCTATATATTATATTCAGATAGAAGTGATGTAATAGCATTCAAGCGGGTGTCAAGTTCAATAGTTATTTCTTCAGTTAATGTAGAGTCGGAGATTTTCTTTAAATATTTCTTGAATCTAGTTACTGAAGATTTTATACTAGCTCTACGAGCAACAAGCATCTTTTTGTCGTCGTTTTGTTGCATTTTATAATATATGAACAATTAGTGAATGATATGGGTGTTAAGTTTGTTTGGTTAATAGAAATGTGAAAAACAATAGCAAAATGCAGCAGTTTAGATAAGAGTGAAATTTCTTTTCGTTATTATGGACGACAGAAATATCAAGTAAGTAGGTGTTATATTTATGACATAAAACCGTGAAATGAATGTGACAGGAGTCTGGTATTTTTTTAAAATATAGAAATCAAATAATTACGCACAAGTTCAAACAACTCTGAATTCGCGAAAGGAAGGTTAGGTAGGTATTTGGTTTATTCAGGAAGCGGGTAGGTATATTAAGGAAAGGAAAGGACTGACCTTGATACCTTTGATCTGCAACTGGCGATGACTGGTTCCAGAGATTTTCAAAGTGTTATCGCTGCAATGGCTTGGTGATTGTTCACAATGTCGGGTAGAAATTCAATCAAATTCGGCTTCGAAGGACCATGAAATGGGTGTTTGTGGTTTTGTTGAATAATACAACTTCTAATTTTATGAAATTGTACTGGTTTTAAAATATTTACAGCAAATAACAGTATTAGTGAATGCTTGAAGTTTCACTTTCAAAGTTGTCATAATAATAATCTCGTTGCCTTGGTAACGTCTCAGATTTGTCCATATCACTACTAAACAATTTCCGTTAAATATAACATATCTACTCAATATGCAGAATAAAGATATATTTGACATTTTGGTAACATTTTTGGAAAATATTGGTCTAGATCTCTAAAGCTATAAGCTAACAAAAGTCTGTGGCAAATGGATTAATCCAATGCCAACCCACCTCTTTTACATACATACATATACATATACATCAGTGTTTTCTGTGTGTTTTCTGTATGTTTTCTGTGTGTTTTTCTTGTGGGTAATTGAAGCTTTCTCCCTTTGTTGTAATGACGTCATCCATTAGTGATAGAGCTGCATCTTCTGTTAAAGTTCGATATTTCTATAGCTCATTGTTTTCCATGCACATCCACACAGTAGAGGTCAACTAAAGTAATTATACCCATGAATATGGCTGCGCACAAGATCAAGCATTTTTTCTTTCTTTCCGAAGGAATTTTAAATATCATCTTTATCACTGCCTGTCTGTCTATCGGAGCTCTTGATATACTTATTATTCACCGATCCTTAGCGATTTTGAGACGCCCATGATATACTTAGGGTGTGTAATTGGTGTCTGGAGTAATCACTACTCGGTCTTCTTTGCTCTTTTTTAATTCGCCAACGAAAATGCAAATTTGTCTCACCTCGAAAATCTTCAGTTATCACTTGATTATGCATTTCTGGACAGACACCATTGATACTCGAGCTATCTTCAACTTTGACATTAATCATAGGGTCACTGCCTAGTTATATATAGTTTGATGAGTCGACGTTTTCATACGTGTTTATATTGAAATATTCGCCAAACTGTTGTCCTGAATGTCTATGAATGCCTAAAAATAGTTCGACACGAATGTCTGGTGGATGCATCATCTTATTTTCGTAATATTCTTTCATCCAACTATTTGTTGTCTGATCTCTTACACTCTTCACTTAATTATGTGATCGTTTTGAATGATGATTCGTATCGGCTCGTGAGATTAAGTTGTTAAACACTATACATTTTTTTTGTTACAAAAAAAAATACTCGAAAAGTTTTCTAAATGGATATGCACCGGTCCTTTCGTCATTATGTCTAGTGTTACAATACGTTTGTTTTGGTTCGTTTTATCACTGGATGTGAACCAGTTCTGAGCAGTCTCACTCCCAAGTCCAAAACAACAAACAACAAAAACCAAAACAAGTCACCAAAACTAGCCATAGAATCAATCCTCATTTTAATGTTCGGTATAACAATGAACATTAAATCCATATCGAAAACAACTCTTGGCCTCACACAAACCTAACCAGTCCACCAGACCACTACATAGTCTTTGCAACCAGCATTATTTGTGTTCAAGATATTCTTGAAACTTGTGAAGATGCTGGAATGTAACTCTGATGAGCATTTTAGCTTCTGGATTATTTATTAAACGATCTCTCAGGTTGTTCTAATTGTCCATAGGATGAAAAGTTTTTCTATGTCGAGGGTATGGTTGCCTAAATGTCAAGAGCAGTCATGACTTAATTTAGTATGAAGCAGGTTCTAGACATACACATGACTTTCCGACATTCACAAGAACAAGTACGGATATACACTGTTGGTGCTGCTATATACGCCCATTTCTCTAACGAAATAATCACTAGCCAGGTGGAAGTCTACCTAAGACGGAAAGTCATGCTAATCTTGATAAAAACCGCGAATCGCAAAAGTCTTCAGAAAATTTACTGATTAGGTTATGTCGATAAATGCGACTCTGTGAAATACCTAGAAATACTTCTAGACAGGCATCTAAACACTCATCAACATGGTGCCCTATGGAAATCTGGTCTGATTCCAGACAAAAAGCTATTGCTGTATAAATAATTTAGTATGAAGCAGGTTCTAGACATACACATGACTTTCCGACATTCACAAGAACAAGTACGGATATACAATGTTGGTGCTGCTATATACGCCCATTTCTCTAACGAAATAATCACTAGTCAGGTGGAAGTCTACCTAAGACGGAAAGTCATGCTAATCTTGATAAAAACCGCGAAACGCAAAAGTCTTCAGAAAATTTACTCGTTAGGTAATGTCGATAAATGCGACTCTGTGAAATACCTAGAAATACTTCTAGACAGGCATCTAAACACTCATCAACATGGTGCCCTATGGAAATCTGGTCTGATTCCAGACAAGAAGCTATTGCTGTATAAACAAATTTGCGGGTTTGTCCGGTATTCTGCAACCTGAAAAGGGCAATTATTGAGATTACATTCGTCTGGATACGTTGCAACAGCTTGCTGGCGTTGAATCCTTTCCGACCGAGGGGGAAACATCTCCTTTAAATCTCGTACAACTTGAAATTTTGAGTCATTTGAGTCAATTTTCAGTCATTGAATCTTCGCTTCAGTCATCGGTTTGAGTCTTTCAGTCATCGGCTTGAGTCTTTCAGTCACCAGTTTCAGTATTTCAGTCATTTCAATGTTTTAAATCTCGTACACATTTCAGCGAGATGTTTCCCCCTCGTTTCCGACACACTTTAACCTTTCAGACGCCGCGTGAAAGGACCCCGCAAACTCCTTATGGAATTTGGGTCCCGGTGGATTTTTCTAAATTTTTGGGATGATGTAGTCCATGTAATTCTCAACCAATGTTACCATTGCGCCAACCCAAAAACATTAACAGTTTTGCTGCTAGGGGGCGTTGAAATCACCCCTTGCGCAGATTAGACTATTTATTTTTGAGTCCGGTAACAATATTTTCAATTGTTTCGTTGTTGCTAATGTTGCACAATATTGTGCTGTTTTACGAAAAAAATTGTGACCCCTCCCATTCTTCTCCCAACTCCTATTACGAAACGCAAAAAAATATTTCTCGAGTGCCTTTAAATGTATCGTCGAATGTTTAAATATCCATGAATAAGGCAAATAGCAGTTTTTTATGATTATCCCCCCTCCCCCCAAAGTGCACAAAATGAAAAAAAATCGGTGGATTTTTCTGAATTTTTAATATGCTGCAGTCCAAGTTATTTTAAATAGAAATTTACTGGGTGACAAACGCCAAAAATTAATAATTTTGATGCTAGGGGGTGTTGAAATCATACCCGAAACAATATCTCTACGTATTTTAGTTTAGATTATGCTGAACAATTGTGTAATTTTTTATAAAAAAATATAAAAACCTTCCCTCTACCCCCAACTCCTATTTTAAAACACGAAAAAATTTTATTCAGGCACCAACTCATATTCAAATTCCCTTTTTCAGGCATATTTAAACATTCGTCGATACATTTAAAGGTACTCGAGAAATATTTTTTTTGCGTTTTGTAATAGGAGTTGGGGGAAAGGAGGGGGGGTAAGAATTTTTTTTATAAAACAGCATAATAATGTTCAATATTAGCAATAATCAAACAAGTGAAAATATTGTTAGCAGATTCAGAAATAAATAGCCTAATCTGCGCAAGGGGTGATGTCAACGCCCCCTAGCAGCAAAACTGTTCATTTTTCGGTTGGCGCTATGGTAACGTTGGTTGAGAATTACATGGACTACATCATACCAAAAATTCAAAAAAATCCACCGGGTTCCAAATTCCATAAGGAGTTTGCGGGGTCCTTTAGTAGCGGGTTGGATCGCGCACTGTCTCTGAGACCTGGTTTATTACTTTTTTCTGTACTCTTTTTTTGTATGAACATCAACATATTATACAACTGGTAAATATCAAATATCTCAGAAATGTTTATTGTTTATTTCAGATTTTCCAGCTGTAAATGATTTGGTTGAAAAATATTTCGAAAATGTAAAACTTTCTTTAAAGGAGCAAAATAAAGAATAAAAATTTGCCTCTACTAAACTAGACAAAAACAAAAACTATTAATCCATATTATAATAAAAACAATATCTTAGTTATTATGTTCCTACCGGAGTTTTTTCTCATGTCAGACATACTTAATGGAGTTAAATGTTCCAAACACATCGATCAGGTGGAAAATATAAAATATAAAAAAAAATTATGAATCATCGAAAAGTTAGTTACCCCTCATTGCCACAGTGCTTTATTTTGAATAAAAATGGAAGCAAACTCCACATTAGTCAAATTTGTACCGTGATAATAGTAACAACCTTAACTTGGTTTCTATAATTTATTTATACCCGTGATAAATAACTACTAATTTATTTCTACAAATAGTTAATATCACCATTGTGTATGCAATTCCAAATACTGATAATATAACCATGTATTGTCTAATCCAACTCTCTCGCTGTTCGCGTGGAATTTATATCCACAGCAAACTGCTTTTGTGATCTATGATTGTGGAACTTGCGATATTTATCACGAAACATTAATATTGCATAAAAATAAGAACATAGTGTTGTCACTCATATTGAGGGCAGAGTTCAATGTATTCTTTTTTATATATACATTATATCAAAGACAGTCATTTACAGAAATGGAATGCAACTGCTGTGGATCTTTGCAACATTTAAAAATTGCTCAATTTTTCATCATCTCATCTGCTAGTTATTTTCAATTCCATTCCATAATAACATTTTGAAAGACAACACACCATAATGTAGTTTGAAGTATGCCAAATTCGAATAAACTTTAAATATAAACCATATCTGTACAGTTCCTTGGGAATTAAAGCATTAAAAGTACATTTGAATGGAAAATTTAAAAATTTAATTTATCAACTAAAGGAGTCAAAACAGCAAACTTGATCTAAAAAACTAATTTTGAAGCAGGGTTCACCGAAATATATTATATCACTCGATATATATACATCGGATAAATATAAGTGATATACCTATATCGTGATATTTATTCGTTGATATCATGGTTATATATCACTCAATATACATTACTATGTTAAATAGGTTGAAACCTCTTCATAAATTCAAAAGAGAATGGTGTGTGAACTCCCTAATCATTCAGTTTGCTGTTAATTGTTAGGGAATCCCATTTATTTGATGTGTGAATCCCCTTACTGTGTGCGGTCGCGTGTGTTTGCTCTTCTGTGTTCGTATTAACAACAAAAGCGGTTCACGTTGTAGCCGTTGTAGGTGGAAAGTGCATTTGATCAAAATTAAAATCAACAAAATGCCCAAAACTTAAATTACAGTGTGGCTAAAATTTGAATTAGTAGGTAGATAAGCCAGTAATACTGGGAAATGGGCTAAATGCAAGAAATGTAAGAAACAGATGCAGGGACAGATTTTGGATAGCATCAGTCCAGTTGAGTTGTGGTAGGCGAGGGAAGTACTTGCACGTTGTCGTCCTGGTTGCCGTGTATTCGTTGCCAAGTTCTAAGATTATCGCCTTTCAGATGCTTGGAAATATTGATACTAGTTGTGAAATCGTTTTGGATTAATAGTTTCGTGTGCGTATTTTGTTAATTACCTGAGAAAAAATGTCTGAATTCGAAATTAATCAACACAGGGATCTTCAGCTCCGACATGTATAACAATTATTACTTTCAATCACAGTGTTTGCTCTCCTCCACATTGGAACTCTACCGTGGCGCGTTAGTCGGGAGGTGGAAGCAGCTAAATGTGTCTTTCGTTTCTTGATCAGTTCTGTTGAGTTCCTTATGTTCCGTTTAAGAGTGTTTGATTCTGTGTAATAGGTATAAAACATTCAACACTTTTTTGTTGTTCAATATGTCAAACCAGAAAAAAATTCTTTTCAAGAATGTTTATCGAAAAATTGAAAAATTCTAATGAGGAGCAGGATTACATACAGCCAGTACATTTCAGGACAATCAGATATATTTTGCGTGTAAGAACAACAGATATATTCACAGAAGCAGTCATAATAATTATTAGTATAGTTCGCAGTATAAAAACGAATGATTTCACGTCGCTAGTATAAAGCTTGTGTACAAATGCGGCTGACTTATGATAAAATGTATTGTTGTATACGAGGATGTACCTATTGATATCTAGTTAGCCTAGACCAGTTCCCTGCATAAACAAAATATTGTGTAACCATAGCAACGAACAATAACTTATTAGGAGTGTCAGTGTAAAGTTTGACGTCAAAAAAGTAAACCAGAGTTACGTAATAAATTAAAAGAAAAAATATGTACACCGAAATTGTGAAAATCGAAAAATTGGAGTATCGAGCCATCATCAAGTACCTGTATTTAAAGGGGTTAAGAGGTAAGCAGATTTACGAAGATATGCTTAATACCCTTGGTGATCAATGTCCTTCGTATGCGACCGTGAAAAATTGGACTGCAAGCTTCAAAAGAGGTAAATTTTCCATTGAAGATGACGACCGATCGGGAAGGCCAGTTTTTGTGTCAGTCCCCGAAAATATCTATGCATTTCATGACATGATTTTAACAGACCGTCGAATTGGGCTAAAACGGATATCTGAAGCACTGAATATTTCATGCGAACGCGTTCATCATATAGTTCACGTCAATTTGGACATGAGAAAAATTGATGCAAAATGGATCCCCAAATGTTTGAATGTTGACCGAAAGCGTGCAAGGGTAGTAGCATCGCGTTCGATCTGTGCTCGATTTGAAAACGATGTAGATTTTTTAAACCGAATTGTTACTATGGATGAGACTTGGGTACATTTCTACGATCCAGAAACAAAGCAACAATCGATGGAATAGCGACACTCCGGTTCTCCAAGACCTAAGAAGTTTCGTATCCAAAAATCTGCTGGAAAAGTTCTTGCTTCAGTTTTTTGGGATTGCCATGGAGTAATCATGATTGATTTTTTGGATAAGGGTAGAACAATAACTGGAGATTACTATTCGACATTACTGACCTCTCTACGGGAAAAAATTAAAGAGAAAAGACGCAGAAAGCTATCCAAAGGTGTTTTGTTTTTGCGGGACAACTCCCCTGCACACAAATCTCATGTTGCCATGCAAAAAATTCGTGATTTAGGGTTTGAATTACTAGAACACCCCCCTCATTCACCAGATTTGGCTCCGTCCGACTATCATCTCTTTCCTCAACTGAAAAAAAGTTTAAAAGGTCGTAAAGTTTCTTACAACTAGGAGGTAATAAAAGCTGTGGAGGTCTGGTTTGCAGAGCAAGAAGAAACATTTTTTTTGAAAGGTCTAGATACGTTGCAGGTTCGCTGTAATAAATGTATCCAATTAAGAGGAGAATATGTTGAGTAATAAAATATTTTCACATTGAAATTTTGTTTGGTTCTATAGTAGGCTAAGAATTTTTCAATATATCCTCGTATATGACAGAATTTTGGCAGTCTGATTACAAAAATGGAATAACATACATTTTGTTGAAGGGTACACCTGATCCACCTCTTTTCCAAAATATAGTCGCCAATTTTGACATTCAACAGATAAAAGTTCATCAATTTTCAGCTCTGCATTTAGCAGTCTGAAAAATGTACAGCTAAGTTCCAAGGCCAAACCATTCTTCATGCAGTTTGTTAGCTTACGTTGCGTAACATTTTTAGAGAGTTCTGTGTACTCAATTGACTGTTTACAGGAACACAGATGATGCGTTAATAACAAAATTATCTTTCGATAGATAAACTGATAACCAAACAATCCATGTATTTATGAGATAAATAATAGATGTTAATAAATTGGTATATCTCGAAACATGAACATTTTAATTACAAAACCCTTTTATCGTTGTTTCAAAAGTTTTTTTTGGCCGAGGTTAATTTTTAAAAGGGATATAAGTTCGGTGGTTGAGTAAGTTGATTGTTTTCAAACTCTCCAACCATGAAGTTTCAGAGGCCGAGAAATAACCACGGTTACAAGTTTCACTAGAAACTTGTTATATTATGCCAAGCTGTAGATAAAAATAAGAGACTCTCTTCACACAAAATAAAAGACTCAAACGTCCTAAACTACTATTTATAAGATAGGTCGTAAATGAAAACCACGGTTTTCGACCCAGCAAAATCGCGTTGTGGAATTTTTTAAACGAGAAATAGTGAAAAAAATTGAAATTTTTTTGGTTTTTTGGAAATATCTCTAAGATTATTAAAGGAATCGTTTTACAGTCGATGGAACTTTTGTAGAAATTTATAAAACCTACAAAATGGTTTTTTATACGCCCAGATCGGTGCATTATTAAAAAATTCATATTTTTATAAATCTGAAGGACAAACAATATTGCGGAAACTGATAGATAATAACATGTGGTTCAACTGTGCGCAAGATGGTTTCTATCCGGTATGTAGTTTTTGCACAATCGGCGTTATAAACAATTCAAGGGCAAATCTTTCTAAATGCGCTGATTTAAGGGAAATCATCTTATTCAAATTCTGTAAACGGCATATGGAACTAGAGATCAATATCTGCAATTTTTGTGGTGCAAAAACTCCATATCGGATAGAAACCATCTTGCGCACAGTTGAACCACATGTTATTATCTATCAGTTTCCGCAATATTATTTGTCCACCAGATTTATACAAATTATGAATTTTTGAAAAATGGTTTCCCGGATTTTCTCAGTGAAAAATGCACCGATCTGGGCGTATATAAATTAAAACATTTTGTAGGTATTATAAATTTCAACAAAAGTTCCATTGACTGTAAAAACCAAAAAAAAAATATTTTTTTTCCATTATTTCTTGTTTGAAAAATTCCACAAAGTTAATTTGCTGGGGCGAAAACTGGGTTTTCATTAACGAACTATCTTATAAAAATTGGTATAGGCCATTTGCGACTTGTATTTTGTGGGGGAAAAACCTCTATAGCTTCATTGTGGGTTCTGAAAAACTCCGATAAGTATGGCATTGAAACTTAATTTTTTTCGGCGACTGGAATTTGTACCCACGTCCGAGAATAGAAAGCACCATTTAAGGAATATTTGATAGATATTTCAGTTTTTCTTGCTAATTTTTTAATCGATGTTCGTTAATCTTGTCTTGTTTCCACAAGGTTTTTAATAATCAACCAACAAAAATTAGATACTCATTATCAATGCCTGTATCGCAAGTGCAAGTGCATTTGAAAATGTTTTATGTTACCAGTGCCGTAGATGCGATGGTTGTTTGATTTCGCTAGTAAATAAGAGATGTGTGTTTTGCATAACATCCTTCATTATTTCCCTGTATTATTTCACGCTAACTACTTCTAAATCGATCTCATGGCATCTCATAATGAGATCTTATGTGAATTAGTAGATCTACATCGGATAGGCTACCACTACTACATGTCCCGATGTACTATAAAGCGCCATCTAGACGTGTAATTTTTAGGGATAACATGATTAGCAGAATACATACTAAAGAAAAGCTGAAGAATTTGCCAAGTTCCGTTACTAGTACACTGAACTCAAAGTCTAAATGTACAGTAAGGAGGCTACTGAACAAATGTTTCCAGAAGGATCAACCTAACTACTGGACCTGTCAGAAGAAACTATTCACTGTAGAACCAGCATGCGAAGAACGAACTAAACAATTACTGGCTCTAAGCTGAAAAAAATGGGGGTTCATTACAATGCATTTCATTGAGCATCTGAAGGAATATCAATACAAAATGGAACTTTTGAAAGCAACTCGCACTCTTGGGTGGTTACCAAAAACAGATTAAGACATATTGTCCGAATGAGAGGCAGTCAATCGGAGGAGACATGACATTAATCGAAGAGAATAAACCGGACCTGAAGTTCTAGAAACCAGGCCACCAATTAAACTGTACTACTTGTACGGTGTACAGGAATAAGCATGCAATTGGAATGATAGACAAGATAACAAAATTGCACATATAGTACGGAAATCAAATAAAAAAATTTGCCACGATAAAATTTTTCCGCAAATGGTATTCGTATGACTATTTTATGATCATTCGATAGTAGAGCTTGAGAACTAACCTTGCGCTTTTTAGCACATTCTTGTAGACCTTTACTCAGCATACCTATAAGGCTTGTCTCGCTGATTTGAAAAATGTATCAGCAAGTGGACCAATCACGCGGACGTATTCGTTGAAGTATGTTTCCTGTATCATTTACGCAGTAGTGTTCCATATTGTTTTGATACATAACTCTTTATAATCGTCACCATTCTTCGTCCTCTTCATGTCACCTCTAATAATTTGTATTTCCTTTCTTTGCCAAACTTATTAAATTGGGCCCGAATTTTCTTCGTATTTTTTTATGTTGCGTTCGCAATGGCCTTTTCAATTACTCTGAGTGATTTTTCCATACAAAAAGATTCATGTTTCAAAACAATAACTTGTGTTTACCGACAAAAATAGTCCAACAAAAAGAACAACCGGTTGCTATCAAAACATTAGTTACAATCCGTCAAAATTGTTTGGACAGAAAAGTCGAAAAAAATTGCTAGGCCGTATCTGCTTGATTGGAAATTTGTATAAATTTTTGAATGACAGTATGCTATTGATCGAAATATCAATGAATGAAATGGTCAGTAAATTAATTTCCACATAATGTTTTACTATTGTTACAAAATTTCAGAGTTAGTGTTTATTATTACAAGTCCTTATTTAGTTTAGAAGACATACATCACTGCCAAAAATAGTGTAGGACCAATATTAATACATAATATAGGTATTTGAAATGAGGTCCGAGGGCCAGGTAGCCGAGTTCAAACCCTAGCGACTGCAGACATTTTTCTGATTGCCCGAGAAAGTGCGAGGAATCGCACGTAAAAAGGTAAGACCTCGTTAATTCTTGGCTCGTACAAGTTTTGACTTTTAAGGGCTGCCGTTCGTGAGGGGACGACAGCTGGTTAACGAAAAAAATTATTTTAAACTTTTAAAAAAACAATACACACAGAGTTTGCAGCTAACATTTTTGATTGTTCTGTCTTTTTATCGCCCAAGACGATTTCACCCTTAGACAAATTTTGGTAAATTACGCTTTCATATCGAAACTATCATTTACTTACCTTGTTTTCGCAATTTTAATGTAGATGAAAAACATAATTAGAATTGGTTAGGAAAATGCACGCAAGTGCAATAAAAACTTTCTCTAGCTCATAGACTATATACAGATGAACGGTATCAGTAATGATGGTCGTGGTGCAGCCTACAAGTGAGGAAGTATTTAACAGAGGATTATTATGGGCATGCTAACGTAATATTGGTAATTAGAAGGATCACGTTCATGAAACAAATCCTGTAAATATTGGTTGAACTATTCATCAATGGTTAACGAAGTTACTGCTGCAGGAAGAATGATGTCACCGCTCTTTTTTTTTACCTAAGAAAACATGACAGGAGCTTCAGGTATAATCAGTATGATTTCGATATAAGATTATTTATTTGCAGTCAATATACACTCACTGTAAAAATGCATTGTGTTGTAATTGTTTTTGTGTCAACCGGCGAGCAAACCTTAAAACTCTTACCATCAAGCAACATCAATTTTTAAAGGGTGGCAAACCCCGCCTGTTCCCTCATAGCTCAGTTTGAAATTATTGAAATCAAATGTATACTCACAGATTCGTTGGTGAGACTTTTCCTTGGTTCGTCCAATTTTTCTTTACTCGGTAAACTTGATTGGGAAGGAAAGTTGGGATAAGGAAGTATGAGCAATTTCACAATTTCGTCAATCGAAAGGACCAGCTAGCCGAACCTAGCACCGTTACAGAGTTTTTAGAACAGCTCAAAAAAACCGCCGAACACTGTACACACCGATGTGCACTGATAATTAGATGATACTAAAATTTTGGTTTCCCACTCTCTTTCTAGCGGAGAAATACAATGTTGCCGGACTGTGCCCTATATTTTTCCTTTACTTATCTAGAAATAAAAAGGGCGAGAACACCGCCTATCCTCACCTCTTGACCACCTTATAAGAGATGGAAGTTTATAGCGAATAACAATGTAATACATAAGGATTCAAAATTGTAGATATGCACTATGTTTAGATTTTTCAGATGTCTAACAATTACGGTGAGGTCGAGATTACTTCTTCTTCATTCCTGAAAAGTTAAATACGGCAAAATTAGTCAAACTACTTGGAATTCAATTTTATTGAAAATAGTGACAGGCACTCTCATCCGCACTATTTTCTGCACACTCCAACACAGTTTCTTCCGCACTCTCCTCCTAGCTCTCATTCGCTCCCTCCTCCTCGCTCTTATTCTCGCCCTTCTATGTGCACCGTTCTCTCCCCTTTTTCCTCTCTCTCATTCTCGCCCTCCTTCTCGCTCTAATTCTCGCCCTCCTTCTCGCTCTAATTCTCGTCCTTCTCCACGCTCTCATTACGGCCCTCCTCTTCGCTCTCATCCTCGCCCCCATCTTCGCTCTCATTCTCGTCCCTTTCTCGCTCTCATTCTCGTCCCTTTCTCGCTCTCATTCTCGTCCCCTCCTCGCTTTCATTATCGCCTTTCTCCTTGCTCTCATTATCACCCACCTTCAAGCTCTCATTCATGCCCTCCTCTCTCTCATTATCGCGTTCTTCCTCACTCTCATTCTCGGCCCTTCCCCCTCGCTCTTATTCTCGCCCCTACCTCCTCGCACTCACCCATGCTCTCATTCTCGCCCTCCCGCTCCAATTGTTGCCCCTTCTCTAACTCTCCCTTCTCTTCTCTCTCTCCCGCCCTACTCCTCGCTCTCCATATTTCAACAATTACTTTTAATTTTGGCAAATTCTAGAAACCCAATGGTGAAGGTTCACATTTTTAGAACCTTCTCTATTCATTGTGAAATGTGATAGCAATTCGTAGAACTGACATGTGGAATATTTAGGAAAAATCGTATGAGTAGAAAGAATGCTTTGAACTCAAATAAAATGTGCAAAGTTACCCAAATTTCTAGAATATGATGTAGGAAGAAGTAGAATTTAGTTGTCATTATTAGTAAGTAGAAATGTGCTGAATTTCGTTCTAACAAACTCTTCTAAAACTTATCGTATAGGTTATATTGAGATAGTTATCCCTAACCTTCTCAAGATTGTCTAGAAAAATGAATGAGAAATAACATACAGCCCTCTCATTTGATCACAAGATCACAAAATATGAATGAACAACGCACAGTTTTAGGCAACTTTGCTTGATCATCGATAGTTACCGTTCCTCCTATCCATCTTCAGTAGAGTAAAATTAATTCAACCAAAATTTACGTCGCCTTTGGTTATAAAAGGGAACTTTCAAGTCTAAAAATGAATGTCATCCCCTGATTTTTATTTTTGCGTTAACACGGATGCACGTCTATTATCGGGTAGTCCATAAATTCGATAGTGATCACCTTCATTGAAACGCAACATAAAAACGAATGCTCTATTAAAAACCAATAAACACTCGTCACGTTATATGTTACACAAAGTGTTTCCGTCTGGATGTATTATTTATACACATATATAGAAAAAGCATTTCCACATGATTTATTAACTCTAATGGTGGTATAATGAACTCGGAAGAATATCGATGAACGTATCAAACACTAAATGTGTGCTTTAAATAAATATAGCATTTCCACGTGTTACGATGTTTGGTTATGAATTGATAATGGTCATGAACATTAGTTTCAAATAAACCACACAATGAAGTGATTGGTCTGATTTCTTTTTCTATGTATGAGAGAAACTTTGTGAGCTCTGGAAATGTTTTTCTGTTACTCTCTCAGTCATTATGTTATTAAAAAGTACATCATGAAAGTGAAATTCTCATGAGAGTACTAGGACATGAGGAAATCGGTAATAAAATAGCCGTTGTCCTTGAAAAATGGATTAATGATGCCATTAACAGGCTTCCTGTCTTGTCAACTAGGAAATTTTGGGCGATCAGACACAGAAAATTGTATATTAGCAAAAAGCAAAAGAATGCTGAACATTTCAAGCAAGTGAATCTAATAAGCTTGATTGGGTACTTTCTTGGTAGTTGAAATGATAGATGCATCCTTCAGCCAAGCAAACATATGCAGGCATTTCAGGTACTCCAAGGAATTTAGCAGGATTTGCATTCTGATCCTGTACAGGATTTACAGGATCAGAATGCAAATCCTGCTAAATTCCTTGGAGTACCTGAAATGCCTGCATATGTTTGCTTGGCTGAAGGATGCATCTATCATTTCATTATGATTCATTTGTTCTGCTCTTTTTGTCTTTTTGCTATTCGATCCCCTATTTTTAGGTATTTTCCCCGAGGGGTCTTCTTATAATTATACTCGATCGGATACAAAACTCTACTATTTTCAGGAAAAATACAAATCAAACATCTCAATTATTATATTACTAGCTGGCCGTACTGCATGATCTCTGATTCTATTCAACATCTTTCCAAAAGAACTTTGGGCTCTGTGTTCAGATAGATGACTGACCCTTTTTCAAACAGCCTGGTATATCGCTGCAGCATTAAAACCGGTCCAACTTGGAACGTTATGGTATCATTACTTTGTATATTTCTTTTAAAATGTGTAATTTTTATTTATTTTCTCAGATTGTTGGGTAAGCATTCATAGGGGTCTTGAATCTAAACTACCACCTATCTGTTATCTGGTCTGAACTATCTATTTGCTTTTTCGATGCAAACTATTTCAATTTAAACGGTGGCGGTACATTATTATGCCTGTTTGTTAATTCGGGATTCCTTTCATGTAATTTAACATCATGAATAACTGAATAAATAAACAGTCAAATATTAGTATGTCGCTTTGTTATTCTTTCCACATTTCAAGTTATTATTATCATCTTTATCGCGTCGCGGTAATGGTATCTCTTTTGGGCCAAATACTCGTTTAGACGGTAAACAACAGGATAGTGGATTTGAAAACAAAGTAGATATTACAAGTATTGGTGGTTGCTCATTTTGGTGCAAATTGAATAAGTAAATAATTATTCAAACTGAAGGGTCATCTGTTTTGGCATGGTCTGTCGCATATCATGAGCATCCGATCCAAAAACATTTGAAAAGTTCATTGTTTTAAATAAAGCGAAATACCGAACAAGATCATCAAAAATACATTAAAGAAATGATGATTTATGTAAAATTGTAAATAATGCTTTGTCACTTTGTGATATTATGGCTTTAAAGTCAAAATTCGCTCATTCGCAACTCATCGGTGTGATTCGTATATTTTTCGGTTAACGTTATTTGATTTTTAAGGTATCCGTGTGAGACCGTTAGGTTACGTATGCCCGCACGGAAAAAAATGGTCCAAGTAAAACGTTTTTCTGACTTTTTTTCGATTGTGGTAAGAAAATTAATACCTATATTAAAAAAAAAAATTTTTTGTCTCTAAAAAAATGAGTAATCTGAACGCATAAACTTGTAGCTATAATATTGTTTACATACAGCAAGTGCTTCGAACATTAGATAATTTACCTTGTATAATGTCAGGTCAACAATTTACTAGCGCTGGAAAAGTGTATATTCATATGTATCTACTTTGTTTTTCTGAAAAGTATATCACAGCAACAGAAACTCGTGTTACAGGCATAATACAACAGTTTATTTGCAGTAGAGCTAGGTGTTCCTACGATAATGAAACTGTTCACTTACTTGTTGATATGCGACCAGTTCGGGATCAATCGGTAGTAACCGTTGCACTGATCATCAACGTTTTCACAAAACTGCCTCATTCCAATTCCAGCATTTGAGTTAGTAGTTGTATGTGGACGTGTTACATCGTGTGCCGGAATTATACTATTATTACTGTTGTGAGTTGTGTGAATAGTGTTAGTTTGATTTATGTATCTTACTTGTTGGTATGTAGAATGTGGATTTTGACCTAACATTTCTAGAGTATTGACATTTTATGTATAATAGAATCAGAAGAATTTTCCAAAAGACTGCACAACTGTTTTTTTTCAATAAAAATATTGAAAGTTTACATTTTTTATTTCATTTCTTCATTATCTTTTATTTTCAATTTTCAGAACGTTCTAATTCTACATTATGTAATGCATAACTTGGATTTGTTATGATCATAATGAGGAAAGACATTAGCTTGCCTGCTTGTTCGTTCATTCATACTGATGAATACAAACAGATTCGACAAATTTCTTGAATTTTTTATGGTGAAACAGGTTGTACTGGGTACAGTAAGGGTATGGCCAGAGGCGATGATTTGTTTAAGAGAACCGTTAAAATGTTTTATACTTCTTTCCACATAAACTTATAGTTCACAAAAGAATATTGCCATAAAACTGCAATCTCTTTCTCCAGTTTCTCTTGAGTGGTGTATTTTGCTAGCCTGTATATGCCATGCAAGTACGTTTTCTTATAGTATAAACTGAATCATTGGTACCTTGGTGCAACCGAACCTTTCATATCATTTTAAATTCAAGAATGAAATGAATGTATTGAAAATAAGGCTTTATAAAAAACAATTGATCCTTCTTTGAAGAACTAATAACTCTAAACTGAGGGCTAGTGGATATTTCAATTGAGTCCATTGTATCCTGGTACCAAAGACGGAATGAAAGCTATTAAAGGTAATACAATAATAAACTAACCAAAAGTGAGTCATTTGATAAGGCCAAGTAAACTAAAATTACTATAATAATCTAAAAATGTTGTTGCAGTAGAATACTGTATAGTACTAACTAATATATTTTTTAGTAGATTTAAGTGTGTGAGTTATTTGAGAGTAAATCATTGTTCATCAATGGTAAATTTACTTGTCACTAGTAGTTATCAAACTAAGCACCTACTGCAAATAACGTTTACGTTCATGGCAGCACCTCAACTCTCACTATTTCGCTAGTAATTTGGTGTTTTCCGTATCACAATCATGTTGTCAAACACAAACAAAATTGTTTGAGAATTTGGAGATGAAAATGTATAAAAATCAGTCGAAAACAATGTTTTTCATGGTAGTAGTGGGGGACTACGAAGCAGTTATGGATGTTCTAGTGGAGATTGAGAATAAGGCTGAAGCAGCAAGCTTGGGGTTATGTATTTTTTTAACCTGGTTAATTCGAAATGGAAAATCCTGAAACTTTCAGACATCGTGAGACCAAGGGAAAGGAGCTAGGAGTTGGTGTGTTTTCTTTTATTTCTGAATGCTGTTGCTTCCAGGAACACCTAGGCAACCACTCGAAAAATGTATACATGGTGGGACAATAGTGCGTCACAGTCCGATTTGCTCAAGCTCCATAATAGCTACGAAGAGTCTATAACCAGAAATCATTGAGGAATATACAGGGCGAACCGAGAAAAAGGGAACGAGTGCTTTTTTAATGGAATGCCATTTTTCAAGCATTTTACTAGCCTCCATCCGTCCCTCCACCAATATTATTCACTGTGTCCCTTGAAAGTTATGACTTTTTTTTGTCAAAATATTGCCTTCTGCAAATGCATACCGAAAAAATCACCGACGTCACAATTGTGGAATTTAAGAGGAAATAATTTTAATATAATTGATAGACAAAGTAACTATATTAAAAATATATTAAATGAAACAATAAGAAAGTAACAATAAACAAAATCATCTGTGCTCTGGGGCGGCTTATGGATTTGGTGGCTCATTTGCTTTCACAGCTGCAGGAAAACCCGTAAAAACCTGCAACACCACATCATCTGAAGAGTTGGAATTAATGGAATGAAAACACCTAAAGAGGTCGAATTAGGAATATCTGCTTTCCGAAAACATGGGATTTATGGTGTCTCCCGGAGCTTCGAAAGGTCCAATTCGAAAGAAAAACATTCTATTTCTTGGTCAAGATGTAGCAGTGGCCAGAACAATTCGGTACTGTCTTTTTGTCCTGACGAAGAAGCGTTTGGTATCAAAGACTTATGAAATCATAACGAGAAAGAGAAGAAATCCTTTCAGCAAATTGAAGTTGTTTGAACAAATGCTTCAGTTAGAAGAATAACAGGGAAATATTATAATTTATCCATATTTCTCGTTATAAGATAATTATTTTGTGAATGAGTGTTTTGCATGTACATTATTTTGGTTTGCTGTAGTGTGCTATTAATGGAATCATTGTTTAAATAGAAGTAAGATAGTTAGTCAATGCCTGTGGAAAAGGTATTGCACCCAAACGCGAGTGTCATCTAGCGTGATTAGTTACAAACATGAGAATTTGACGTCATTTTAATGTAGGGTTCTTCAAAAAACCCTGATTTAAATGCTGTCCCATTGTTTCAATCAAATTACGACATGACTTGGAGGCCAGGTCAATGAAGTTACGACATGACTTGGATGCGAGATCACTATCGCCATCTACATGTCGCATCCATTATTAATCCGATAAGGTTGGCTAACTATCTTACTTTTATATAAACAATGATGGAATTAATGGAATTCCAGTACTCCATCGTCAGTTATCATTTTTGTCAAATTTGAAGTATTTAAAGTAAGCTAAAATTTATTTGAACAAAGAAGAACTTGTTATATTTTTGTTTTTTCAGTGTCTGAAAGAATTTGTTTCGATGGCTTGCTAGATTCTCAGATCTCATTGAAATGTATTTTTACTAAGATATGTGAAAGAAATCATGTATATTAGATATATACCGACAACCATTTTAATACTGAAGTAAAGGATAATCATAAAGGCTTTCAGAAATATAATACACAATTCTAAGGGCGGTAGAAAACTCATTCTGAAGACGGATAGAGATAGATGTGTGTCAGCCATAATGGACGACGTATGGAGTACATTATAGTTTATTAATTTTGTTTCTTCATGTTTTTATTTTTAGATTACCTATTCCTTTTTTTGTGTATTGAGTATCTCGCATTTGAATTTTTTTTTTGTTCGATTTCAATTCTGTTCCAGTCAATTGTATATAAAGAAATTTGTATTAATGATTTAAAAAGGAATGTGGGTCAGTGACTATGAGCAAGTAACATTTTTCAAAACTCAATCAATCGGAAACGACTAGAAATAGCTATGCGGATGCACATACTTCGTGTCAGAATCCTAAATCATATGGTCGAAAAATATGATGGGTGTTCTATTTCTTGAAGACTTCTAAAAGGTTGTTGGTGATTACACCGGGTGAACTACGGCTAATTACGGAAAATCATACAATGTGCTCTCCCCACCAAAAGAAGTGGAAAAAAAGTGGAAGAAGTGGAATTTGTTAAGTTTTTCACAAAAAATGGATGAAAACCAACAGCCTTAATCAAACGTGGGACTGAAGTTGGTGGTTTTAAATGAAGATTTAGCATGACTCAAATTGCAAACGTAAATGATTTTTGCAGAGCACAACACAGCAAAATAGAAAAGTTGATGTGAATAATGTTGGTATCGATTGAGCTTTTAATGTACGCGAACACAAAGTTCTTTTGGGCACAAATTACATTCAAGCCATCTGAACGATCTGAACGATTCTGAACGATCGTTTACCAAGAATTCTTCGGAATAATGTCTCGGTTAACTCCGCAATAACCTAAAAATGACAAACCGCACGCTCAGTTGTAAGGTGACCAATGTGCCTGGAACCACGACAGTCATAGACATTGAACATCACCTAGAGATCGTAGGCAGAGTCAAAACATAGGTATTTGATTTAGTAACGCATATTCGAGGATCGGCGAACAAAAAAATATACAAATCATCACTGATTTCGTTAAAATTTCACAGGTATTTTCCGTAGTTGGCCATAGTTCACCCTGTATTTTCCAATATTTTAAAAAATTTGAATGTACTCGAAAATGGTTGATTCTATGAGAGGTCTGCAATTCCAATATTTCCGCTATCGAAAATTTATTTTGCATTGCAACGCCATCTGTGATGACAACTAAAAAATCGATTATCTTTTGAGAAAACAACATCTTCATTCACTCTGACAGAAATAGATTATCTCGTTTGGCATGAGATATCTTACGTTGAAGTTTTAAGTAAAAACCTTTTTACTTACAGCCTTACAGTATGCTTCCAATTCAATATAGCCCACTGAAACACTACACACAGCTTAGAAAATGTCCAGTCTCCTCTGACTATCATGCAGCATTTTTAATTTATATCCCGAATCAAGGTCGCTCCATACTTCTTTCTGTTTTCTCCGTTCGACGCTCTACAAAAATGTCCATCATCCTGATAAAATGCTTTTCCTACCATTTTGCAAAGGCTCCCTAAACTCAAATATGAACCTGTTCCTCACATTCAATGAATAGCAAATGAGTGCTTGGAAAATTTTCCCTCAGTTTACGACGTGGATAGTGAAGAAAGAGGTTTATTACATTTTTTTATTTTCCCGCCGAGAAGGGATAGTAATTTTCCTAACAAGTGCGGAAAGTGATGCTTTCCCGCACGCGACTGCCGTTAACCCGAACGACGCGGAGCGGAGTTCGGGTAAGCAGTCGAGTGCGGGAAAGACACTTTCCGCGTGAGTTATATAGGAACAATACTTTTTCTACAAGCGTAGGAAACAAATTCATTTTTTCAATTATTTATTCATGCAAATGGAAACAACTAACAAGAGTAACATTTTCTATCCACTAATTATTCGTAATATTTATTGTAAATGTACAATTTGATGCATTATGTAAATTTATAGCGGAAGCCAGCATATTTTTTGAAGATGGCTGATTTCCTGAAGAAGAAGGTAACTCGGGCAATACATTATCGAAAGAAATCGAATGTGCAGGCACAGGCATCAAATCGTCGCCGATCGATATAGACGTGGATGGTTCTAAAATGCACCCGGAAGACGATGTGGTGTTCAAATTGAGAATTTTGTTGGACATTTCTTTTTTTCGATTGGTGGAGTCTTCTAAATACCCCTCTGCAACTGAAGTCGATTTCCATCCTCCTAGGCGTTTGATATTAGTTATACCCACACCACAGTCAGCAAGTAAAGTAGCTGAGGAACGCCTGAAGCTGTGACCAGTGTAAAGCTCTGGATTTTGAAGGCGCAGATATACTGCTATTTCGGAGAGTATCTTTCCTATGGTATTGATTCCTACACATTGCACAGTACATTTTCCACTTTTGTAATACAAGAATAAACGACGGTGAGGAGTCTCTTTTGGACGTAAATGTACATAATTTCTGTATACGTTCAAAAAATAACCATCATTTGCTTCTTCAGATATCACGAAGGATCTAGAGGAATGATTTTTGGAATCCTTGATATTAACAATTATCAGGTTTTCTTTGTCGTCTATGTCGTCAATGGTGAGTTTTGTCAGCTCTTCTCGTCTGCAAGCACCAGCTAATCCAAAAATTGCTACTAACTTAATCATGAGGTATATGTCATCGGGTGCTTCAGTCATAAATTTTGAAACGTCTTCTTGAGTGAAGATTTTGGCCTTTTTCGGTCGTAAACCGACATTCTGTCTTTTAATGAATGCAAATATTTTGTAAAATTTGCTAATATCCAAATTTTGCTTTACTTTGAATACACTCTTCAACATTGAATATCTTGCCCATAAAGTGTTCGGCTTCCATGTTTTAGACATTTCTAGAAAATAAGCCAAGAATACTTCTTCTTTATTTGGTGTTTTCACTTTCTTATTGTTGCACCATTCAATAAAACTCGTGTATTGATTCTCATACCTTTGTTTAGATTTCGTTGGCAATAACTCTAAGTTCGCATCTGTAGCTGCTTGCACGATTTCTTGTGGAAGTTCTTCATCAGATGAATAATCCATTGTGGCAATTTCACTGAATCGAAAATTTTATATAAGTAACGCTTTGTCTGTCACTCTGACAATTACAAACAAATTTGTGTATTGATCGGCATGACAACATCAATTGTTACCTACTCGTTATCAGATCAATCAAAGCCTATATATAGGGTGATTTTCATAACAATACATTTTTATTTATCAATATTTGTTCATTTTTTCAATAAATAGTGCAAAATGATGGATGATTTTGAACAAACCCACTTAGTACTGCAACATAAAAGCTTGAACTTTCATATTTTGTCACCCACCACTTATATTTTACGAGGATATCATATAAATGTTTTTCCCGCACTAGTGTGGGAAAAAATTTCCCGCACTAGTGTGGGAAAACTTTTCCCGCACAACTGTGGGAAAATGACACTTTCCAAACTGAATTGCGTGCGGGTAGAGGGTGAATCACGCACGCTTGTAGGAAAAGTATATATTATATATTAATTATATTTTCAAGATTATTCAATTCGAAAAATTCCCTGTTTTTAGTGGTTGATTTGATATGTCTGTGTTGATGAACGATTTTTTTTTTCGATTTTAGTTTTCGGCTTTGTATATATCGTTAAATAATCTTGAAAAATGCAGCACATTCTGTTAACGAATAGTCGTTAACGACCGATGATGAACCCTTTACTCCCATATACACCTACTACGTAGGCTTATTATGGCAAGTACCTGTCAGAAAACAACTACTCTCCTGGCTAAGACGATGACGGGTATTGAATTAAATCCAACAGATACTTGTGCAACGTTCCTCAAGCACCAGAGGACGCAATTGCAAGTGCCCTCTGTGACCAACTAGCAGAATTATGTTTTGATTTAGACAGGGTGACCACCTGCAGACTAGTGTCGAGGTTGTTGTCTCTCATCAGTGCAAGGGTAGGTCAACACACTGAAGCCATGTGTTCCCCGTCCAAATCATCACACACTCCGCTGGTTTGATCAACTCTGGTTCACGTGGTGAAGCGGTTTCTTGGCCGCTTCTCCTAGCGAGCAGAGGGAGAACACTCCGAATCTCCGGGTTAAGAAATGTAATAGAACAAAACAGAGTTCTTTGGGAGATCGTTTAGTAACGAACAGTCGTTACCGACCAATGATAAACCCTTTACTCCCATATACACCTACGATGTAGGCTTATTATGGCAAGTACCTGTCAGAAAACAACTACTCCCCTTGCTAAGACCACGACGGGTATTGAATTAAATCTACTGACAGGTACTTGCCATAATAAGCCTACATCGTAGGTGTATATGGGAGTAAAGGGTTTATCATCGGTCGGTAACGACTGTTCGTTAGTAAACGATCTCCCAAAGAACTCTGTTTTCTTCTATTAAATCTCTTAACCCGGAGATTCGGAGTGTTCTCCCTCTGCTCGCTAGGTGGATCATATTCAGTTATTATCTGAAATGTATTCTTCTTGATTTAGTTGTCATTAATTCAAAGACTCGTGGGGCTTGTCAAGAATACAATTTGGAGAAAATGAAAAAGACTGACTGATTAGTCCTATTGGTAAGTAATTCAAGATAAAATACTATAAAATACAATGAAGTACAACATGTTAAAATCATTTAAAAGTTCTCAAGAATACAATTTTGTGAAAGCAAGATGTGTTTATTAGAAAAGAGAAAGAAAAAATGCCCAGACAAGAATACACAAAAGTCTATAAAACAGGAAAAACACAGGGAGTTTCGTAACATCAAATTCTGGTCCTTTCTGGAATCCAGAAAGTATTGAACCTCGCCCTACGCTTCAAATTAGCATAATAATAATTGTATTTTTATGAATAATAAAGACCTTTATTATTATTAAATTTCATTTTTTTGTTCGTAAAAACAAAATTACAAAACATAATAAAATCTTTTAAAAAGTTTTCAATTTTGTAAAACAGATTTTTGTGGAAAAATTGTTTTATGGAATTTGAACATGGGTGTTTTTTTTATATAATATAAAATGATTTATTAGCTAAAATAAGCTAGGACAGGACATATTATAATATTTATATTATATAAGTCCTTATATATAAAAAAATTGTCTTAATCTACACTGTATAACTTTAAACCTTCAGTAAACAATGTAATGTGCTCAAGTTATAATTTAATAATCTGATTTCTTCTATTTAAATACTTTTTAACATACTCTTGGAGCTTTATTATTAACAATTTTTGAAATTTATGTTATTTAATTCTCAAATAAGTTGTGACACATTTATAATTAATAGCTTCCTTTTGAAGTCTATGAACATTCTCACCAGAGCAAGACATTAAAAGAGGCATATAGTAGTTAAAATGCAGATGGATGATAACGTTTCAAAACACGAAATAAAAAAATCCTTCTTTTTACACAAAAAGTCAACACGTTTATCAAATCTGATCGAATAAGACTCCTAAATATTTTATTATCTACCTACTCTATTATAGAATTGTCAATTTCGCTAACATGTCCTTGCTAGAAATTATAACAATTTTTTTATTACCTGGTATCATCCATTTAGTTTTTTGTGTATGTGATTTGAAACGATTTGAACTCGTTTCCCCTGATAGTTCTACACTTCGATTTAATTGCCATTGTATCAGTTTTATCTAGACAAATTAACAGCTTTATTTTAGTTTATTTTTGAATTTTCGAAATAACAGGATTATTTGTGAACTGGATGGTTTCATATAATAGATCCATCCCTCTCTTTCTGGAAAGGCGCTATGTTATCTAAAGGTTGATTGAATATTGCTAATAAAATTTTTGTACATTATTTCTCAGTTTAACACAAGTTTCTACTCCAGTAATGTCATGACTGTCATGTTCAGTAAATTCCTGATGAATAATTTCCTTAATTTGCATACCTATCTGTATTATAGGTTCAGTGAGTGTTTATGAACAAAGGTAGTCAATGCTTATGCTGAAATTGATGTAAAGCTAAATATCCACTTAGATGCAAATAAGGGTTTCCAAGAGAGTTAAGAGCTGAGTTGAATATTACGGGCAAGCAAAAGCAAGCTCACCAAAATGCCATATTATCTAATATGAGATTCTACGAGGACAAAATCTTCTTGCATGCAGTAACGAGACGTCTCATTTCAAATCAAATGATAATTTCTCAATATCTCGACATATGATTCTCAAATATCAAATAACGAATAACCATTCGTTATTTGATTGGGCCTAAAATCTTGAGATTCGATATTTTCAGTTTGCTTGAGATTGTAAACTGTGCGATTTGCACATGACTTTGATATCTGTTCAAACGGTAAGTGAACATTGTCAGGTTGAGAATATTATTTACTCTCAACTAACGAATGCATCATTTGAAAGTGATGTGAACCGATTAATAATTTTAAAGTAGCGAGGATGAAATATATTTGGATCCAAGACTGAACAGTTTCTCTGTGATATCGACCAGAAAATTTTGACACATTGTTTTCGATCTTCTCAATAAGATGTCATCTAGCACTTATTTGATACCCCTCCTGAGTCGAAACTTGTGAAGCTCGATTTGTAGGAAAGCATTCTGATGTTAGCGTTATAGTTTAGTGGAAAGTAGATTATTACCTCTACACCATTCTGGTTACTTAGGTTACTAGTTCACTGTCACTATTTCCAATCATGCAAGAAAAGGTTCGTTTTCTAACAAAAGCAGAGCTATTCAACTTGGCAGTACGTCTAGTAAAACCTGACTTGAGATGGTCAAGACTCAAGGTCACTGTTTTCATTATTAGTTGTATTTATACACTGTTTTCATTATTTTTTTTATTTGGTGTTTTGGCATTGACTGCTATGGTCATTAGCCACGTGTTCTGAATAGGCCTTGTTACTAACTCCATGCGCCACCTTAGCAGCAGCACTGTTAATTGGAATGCAACAGTGAATCGTGCAGGACTCACCCCAGTCCAGCCACGAGATTTAAATAATTTAATCGGTCAAATTAAATTCAAAAATCACAGCCGCAACTGGGGCTCGAACTCCGGACCTTTCGACTCAGAGTTGGACGCTCTAACCACTGCGCCACGCCCCGACTGTTTTCATTATTAGTTGTATTTATAATTATTATATGTTGAGTTGAAGCATTCATCGCAAGAAATAACAAAAGCTTAAAATTCCTAGAAAGAAGTTATTTTAAAAAAAATACTAGAAAGCTTGAAAAAACACCTAAAAAATTATTTGAACTGAAAAAGACATGCAACGAGAAGCATGCATAACATATCAGGGGAGATGTATACGGCCATCGAATACAGTGTGATTATTCATCCAGTGACTCTAGTTTGACGTAATCATTAAATGAATAAAGTTCAAAAAATTGTTTCTATCTAAACAGATGTGTCTGATGATGAAGAGGGTAATTTATCAAAATTCAGTTGAAAAAACATTCAGCTAAATTCCACAATTTTCACATCATACCCATTATATTATCTACTACAATCCTCTTTTTCAACACTGCAAGCAAGAAGGCTTGCGACACTAATTGCTTCTCAGCATTTCAAGGGTCAATACAGGCAGATTTGAAGACATGCTATTTGGTAACTCTAATCTGACGCTGATGAAACGGAGTCTATAACATTGCAAAAATCACTGCGATTCCGTTCCTTGCACTGATTAGAGGCAAAGCGTCGAAAATAGTGTGCAGGTGGTCCCTCTGCCTGAATCAGAACATATTACTTATTACACTATTTAGTTACAGGGAGTACTTGTAAATGTGTCCTCTGCAATGTGGAACATTGCTCAAGTTTGATACGTATCAATACTCGTCATGGTATAGCTAGGAGAATAGTTGTTTTCTGACAAGTATTTGCCATAACAGCCTACACTCTAGGTGGTAGGTGGGGGTAAAAATGGAAAAACATCGGTCGACAAAGACTATGGCTACTTATTTAACAACTCTCCCAAAAGAACTCTGAGCTGAGAATGTCATGTTTGCTCACTATGGTTTTCATCGTCTTCTGTTATTTGCATTACCATTGGCTTTATATGGTCGTTTCCAGCATTTCTGGGATAAACAATGATCTGATTTCTAAATAATTCAGCCCAGACGTCTTTTTTGATAATGCCAATGTACCTCTCGAAATAAATGTGGATTGCTGTCACTTAAGTAACGAAAATTATTGTGTGGATTTGCAACTGCGGTGCATTCCTCAGAAAAACAGATATTGAACAGTAGATTTTGATTATAAATGAAACGTTGACTTGTCCTTTCACAAATCATCTTCATTAGCTCATGTAACCATTTCTACCCTTCCAGGAATTGAATAAGCCATTTCGCGAATCGATAACAAATTATAAAATGACGTAAAACCAGAATACATGTTGATTGACTACAAAAGTGACAAAATATATCTCGCAATAAATTATTCACACTAAAATAGTGACGAACTTTATAATAATTAAAGATACCTGAATAAAACACTAAGTTTTGGTGGGCCTACTAGCAAAAAATCGGTGATTTAACCCCAAATAATTCTGTACTTCTATAAAGCTACCGTCGAACCTTACGACATAATTAGACACTTGTCCCCCTTTAGTTGAGGGTATGAAATTACATGGCTAGATTTGGGGCGCAATTATATTCCCCTTGAAACTAAAATCTACCGTTTTTCACGTAAGCCGGTGGATAGATTTAAGTACCAAACACTCTCATAAAGGTAAACTTCATTTTCAAGAGGAACACATAGTTGCAACAAATATCATTTGCTGCAAAGCATTTCGTTTCATCCATCTACACCTATACTGTATACAATGATGGAAATATCAACTGCTATCCTTAATAGTATATTATGATACAAGTGCATAAGTGAGCCTTTAAAGCATACGCAACGAGTTAAGGGTACCCTTATATATCATACGCTATGTCTACGAGGATATATTGAAAAATTCTTAGCCTACTATAGAACCAAACAAAATTTCAATGTCAAAATATTTTATTACTCAACATATTCTCCTCTTAATTGGATACATTTATTGCAGCGAACCTGCAACATCTCTAGACCTTTCAAAAAAAAATGTTTCTTCTTGCTCTGCAAACCAGACCTCCACAGCTTTTATTACCTCCTCGTTGGAAGAAAATTTACGACCTTTTAAACTTTTTTTCAGTTGAGTAAAGAGATGATAGTCGGTCAGAGCCAACTCTGGTGAAAAAGGGGGGTGTTCTAGTAATTCAAACCCTAAATCACGAATTTTTTGCACGGCAACGTGAGATTTGTGTGCAGGGGCGTTGTCCTGCAAAAACAAAACACCTTTGGATAGCTTTCCGCGTCTTTTCTCTTTAATTTTTTCCGGTAGAGACGGTAGAGTGGTCAATAATTTCGAATAGTAATCTCCAGTTATTGTTCTACCCTTATCCAAAAATTCAATCATGATTACTCCATGGCAATCCCAAAAAACTGAAGCAAGAACTTTTCCAGCAGATTTTTGGACACGAAACTTCTTAGGTCTTGGAGAACCGGAGTGTCGCCATTCCATCGATTGTTGCTTTGTTTCTGGATCGTAGAAATGTACCCAAGTCTCATCCATAGTAACAAGTCGGTTTAAGAAGTCTACATCGTTTTCAAATCGAGCACAGATCGAACGCGATGCTACTACTCTTGCACGCTTTTGGTCAACATTCAAACTTTGGGAATCCATTTTGCAGCAATTTTTCTCATGTCCAAATTGACGTGAATTATATTGTAATATGTTTAAACTCTAGTTCACTCTAAAATAATTTATTTAACGAAATACAATGATTCACAATACTCTAATTTATATAACAATCACTCTACTATTTGTATTCGACTTTCACTTCTCTGACTGACTGTCTCTCTGCTGCGTCGTTCTTTTTATTTTCACTGTTGACTTCTCTGAATACTCTAGAATTTTCCATCGAATCGTCCAGATTCATCGAATCGTCCAGATTCTTTTCGGTGCAAGCGCAAAGACGTTCACCCGCGGCCGGGCGCCGGCTACGTAAGAGTTCAGCTCCGGCATCGCCCGCAGCTTCGCCACAATATGATGAAATATTCAGTGCTTCAGATATCCGTTTTAGCCCAATTCGACGGTCTGTTAAAAACGTGTCATGAACTGCATCGATATTTTCGGGGACTGATATAGAAACTGGCCTTCCCGATCGGTCATGATCTTCAATGGAAAATTTACCTCTTTTGAAGTTTGCAGTCCAATTTTTCACGGTCGCATACGAAGGCCATTGATCACCAAGGGTATTAAGCATATCTTCGTAAATCTGCTTACCTCTTAACCCTTTTAAATAGAGGTACTTGATGATGTCTCGATACTCTAATTTTTCGATTTTCACAATTTCGGTGGACATATTTTTTCTTTTAATTTACTATGTAACTCTGGTTTACCTTTTTGACGTAAAATTTTACACTGACACTTCTAATAAGTTATTGTTGTTGCTATGGTAACACAATATTTTGCTTATGTAAGGAACTGGTCTGGGCTAACTAGATAATACATCCTCGTATCTTAGGTATGCCTGCATCATGACTTCAAAAACAATAGTAGGCAATCATTTTAGCAAAATGGGGAAAAAATAGCAAAACAATGCAAACTTTCACAAAAGTTGTATTTAGTGCTCAATGAAACAATAAAAATTTGTGCCCTCGTACAAGGTCGGCAACATTGTTAAAAATGTTAATTGTAAACAATTCTTGTTAATTTGTAGGGAAAAAACGCAAGAGTCGCAAAATGACGAAAACAAAGAAAATATGTTCCTTCATCGTTCCCCAATTTTGGGACCATTTCCAATTTTGGCATCAGAGTAAATAAATTATTTCGTATTTTCGTTAATAACTCGGTTGAGAAAAATCTAAAGGAGTGGCAAACGCAAAGAAACGTTTCTCCCTATGTCATAAGTTTCGAGGAAACTTTGCCACCTCCGCCGATGACGGCATTATGGAAATAATGCAAAAGTTTTTTAATTGGTCGGGAACGTAGGGAGTAATTTCCCAGAAAACATATAAAATTTGCCACCACCACAGATTTCGAGAACTTTGTTAAATAAAAAAAATTATTGTGCATTTTTAAAAATTCTTTTCGAATTACACTGTTCATCGTTATTAGTGGTAATATAAGATTTTTTTTTCGGGCTAGCGCACTGAAAAAGTAATCTCGATCTCCGATTCTTTTCGTGCTCTGGTTTTTTTTAGGTTTGGTTCCCACGAACAGGAAATTCCGGTAATGTTCACAGAACATCGTTAGGGCCGAGGGAGAGCAGGTAGCAATTTATGTTCTTCTTGAGTTTCTGTACGCTGTAGCCTCAGGGATGTCTCCAAAGTGACGACAAAGGGATGTGAAGACTGAGCTCGGCAGATCAGTCTCGATGGGACCGTCAAGGGTGGAACGATTGTTGATATTTCAGAAGAGCATCGTCATTTAAAATATCTATAAATCAGAAAATGATCTCCAACCTTTCTGCGGTGTTCCAGAAAAGTGAGCGAGCTTGTAAGCGCAGCACCACTGACGAGACGAATGACTATTTTTTGAGCAGAATCTGAAAGTTTCAGTGTGTGTTTTGGGGCTGCACTCCATATATTGGTACAGTATTCCAGGACAGGTTGGATCTGTGACTTATAAATCATACTGACGGGAAGTGAAATAGCTCTTGGCACTAAACAGAAAACCAAGTTTTTGAGAGGCACCCTTGACAATGGTAATACCAAGCATCGAAATGGAGGACTTCATTGGTATGGAGAGAATTTTTGCCATGGCAATATTTAAATCGCTTATGTTCCTTCCCTTCTAGTTTCACGGTCTGATATCGGAACTTCGGAAGAGAAAGCGGTGTGAAGAGTATACTATCATTCGCGAAGATATTCACTGGGCATGAGCTAGCTCCCCACAAATCGTTTATGTGAAGAAAAAATATTGTTGGTGCGAAAATGGATTCCAGCGGAACACCAATAAAAAATTATAAATTAGAAATATAAAGCAAACTAAATTTAAGAAAATCTATATGCTATCTAATATTTAACCTAAGTATTTTGTATTTTAATTCGTAAATATTTGTATCATCCTTTCGAGAAAATCAAAACATTTGCGTAGAGTATGCTTCAATAACTGCAGTCATTCAAACTAAAAACTTCAATTGGAGCTGTTAATAGTAGGTTAACTTTTAATATTCTACTATAGCAGTTTCATGTTTTCTTATTTCCCAACTTTTATGAAAACAAAAATGTCGTTTCTTTCGTATGTCTTTCTTTGTTATTTTTTGTTTTAATATTTTCGTTTTCAAAGAAGTAGGCATAATAAAAAATATCTTGTCACACGCGGACAGAAAAATCCTCATTTCCAGACTCCTAAGAAATATACTATTACTTTCCTCCCTTTAATCTTCACCCCGCATAACAATGATGCATAGTCGTATCCCAGTAATCAGTATAAAAAAAATCATTGTTTACCACACAAATAAAACGCCTACTTTAATTATTTTCTGTCAGTTCTAGATCAACACGTTTAAGAAACAATCGAAAATTTCTGTCGGATCTCGTAAAATTGTCTAGATCTCGAAAACAAACTGTAGAAGAATAAGGAAATCATCGTAGTTATCGAAAAATCTCCAAACTGTTAAAATAAAATTATCTCAAATTAAACCATTCAGAAATCATTTTCATTTCCGCCGCCGGCGCCGATTAAATTACCAGTAAAAGAGAAGCGGTTTCGTCACGGCAAACAGCACTTTCAATATTTAAACAATACGCGACACCTAAAACATCAACCTAAGTTCAATTAAATCATTGCGGACATAACCCTCGGCAGCAGACGACGAGAAAAGTGGAAGTCGACGCAGACAGGACATGCGGTGTCTCCCGCATGTGGCTTCCAGATGTTTCAGGTAATAAGTGCCCTTTTAATGCACCTGCCAGTAGCTGTTCCGCCTACTCTCGGTCTTGTTGCCAAGATTACATTTCATTATTACTTGAGCAGTAAGGTGACTACGTTGACGTCTACTGGACTGTCTCACACGCCTGAGCCTGAGAATAACAATAATATGGTAGGATCAGTCAAGGTTAGATTTGAATCGTTTAAGCGTTCCATTGGGTCGATCATTCTTGGTAAACCAAATTATTTCCTATACATTAGGTGAGGAAATATGTTTTTTCTGAAATCGTTCAAGAATGCCCACATTCTCGGAGCAACTTCAGGCCTCAAAATACGCTAATCTAGTATTTTAGTCCGTTGCTAAGCAACGAACTTTCCCGTTTTCGGACCTAAACGGTACGTGAAAGTACTTTTTCGGCAACCATCCGGGAATTATTCACTTCCCGGACACTTTTTCTTTGGGAAAGTAGCACTTCCCGGCCTAGTCCGTAAGTACGTACTTCCCGAACTAGGCCGGGAAGTGCTCGAATTTTAATACAAATATTAATTTAAATAAGAATTAGAATGTTTCTGTTGGTACCTATCTTCTGTTCGAATTTCAATATATAATACAAATAATAACTGAAATGTTCGAAATATTCAAATTTGGAATCGTTTCATCCGGTTAACAGACGGGTGAAAGTCGACCTCTCTTCGTCTCTTAGACTAAATGCGTCTCCATGATTTGTTATTCTACATGATTGCCGAAAAAATAGTGTACGCAACACGTCCGAAAACAGTTTTTTTGGACTCGAAGACTTCCAGGACTCGTTAACGCTCGTCCTAGAATTTGGTCTACTCATCCAAAAAAACAGTATTTTCCGGACTTGTTACGTAAATTACTATTTTCTGAAATCGTTCAAGAATGCCCACTTTCTCGGAGCAACTTCAGGCCTCAAAATACGCTAATCTAGTATTTTAGTCCGTTGCTAAGCAACGAACTTTCCCGGACCGTTTTCAGACCTAAACGGTACGGGAAAGTACTTTCCCGTATCGAAAACGATACGGGAATATTTTTGCTGGCTTGTTTACATTTTAGACAGTTATTGAATTCACGCAAACAATATGTAGAATTCCTTAGTTTTTGATAATGCTGATTGCGATTTCAGAAAAAATAGTATGTGTATCTCGTAGTAAAAGCACATTCCCAGACTTCAATGCTTGTTGGCCTCGGCTTAACGCCTTGGCCAACAATTTACATTGTCGTCCGGGAATGTATTGCTTTTACTGCTAGATACACAATATACTATTCCCGTATCGAAAACGATACGGGAAAATTTTTGTCGGCTTGTTTACATTTTAGACAGTTATTGAATTCACGCAAACAATATGTAGAATTCCTTAGTTTTTGATAATGCTGATTGCGATTTCAGAAAAAATAGTATGTGTACCTCGTAGTAAAAGCACATTCCCAGACTTCAATGCGTTTTGGCCTCGGCTTAACGCCTCGGCCAACAATTCACATTGTCGTCCGGGAATATATTGCTTTTACTACTAGATACACAATAAACTATTTCGGCAACCATCCGGGAAATGTTCACTTCCCGGACACTTTTTCTTTGGAAAAGTAGCTTCCCAACTTTTCAATATAAACATTAACATAAATAAGAATTAGCATGTTTCTGTTGGTACCTATCATCTGTTCGAATTTCAATATACAGTGTGGCTTTTTTTAGTTACCCCCCCGGGCCCTGTTAACTTTTGAACGGTTCTACGTACAAATTTGAAAAAAATAATGTTTGGAGAGTTTCACCGATACTACTTGGTGATATGGTATATGGTGATTGCTCGACAGGGGGCGCTGGGGGGCAAAAAGTAGTATCGGTGAAACCCTCTAAACTGTTTTTTTTTCATGTTTTTACCGCGAACCGTTCAAAAGTTAAGGGGGGGGGGGTGGCTAAAAAAAGCCGCACTGTATAATACAAATAAGAACTAAAATGTTCGAAATATTCAAATTTGGAATCACATCCAGGGTAGTTTACTCTTGATCAAAATTATATTTTTAGTTCCCCCCTGTAAACCGTTTAGAAATTTCGAATTTTGATAACTCGAATACAAGTATTCCGTAATGCACCAGTTTTTATGGAGAATAATATTTTCTGACAAATCGATAATAAAAAAGTTTCCATATGGTGCAAATTTTTGAAACTCATGTCATGACCACCTTTTGATAGGCAACCCATTTTAGGCGTATAATAAAAAGTATGTTTCATCCGGTTAACAGGTGGGTGAAGGTCGACCTCTCTTCGTCTCTTAGACTAAATGCGTCTCATTGATTGTTATTCTTCATGGTTGCCGAAAAAATAGTGCACGCAACACGTCCGAAAATAGTTTTTTTGGACTTGCAGACTTCCAGGACTCGCTAACGCTCGCCCTAGAATTTGGTCTACTCGTCCAAAAAAAACAGTATTTTTACGTAAATTACTATTTGTACGACAAACTATGAATGGAATGAACGCACTCACTCACCTCTTAAGAACTTCCATATATCTAGAAGGAAATTTAATACTAATCAGGAAATACATAAATTGTGTTCGGATCTGACCGAATAGATGGCCAAGCAAAGATGGTGAAACGTTGGTAAACGTGGCAAAAGCAAGTGCGTGTCGCGTTAACAAAAAGTAACCACTTATTAATTACATAATTGATCCAATAACGGAATACAGCGTCAGCCCCAGTCCAATGAAGGCAAACTTCCAATTGTATCCTCCTTGAGGAACGTTTCACAAATGTTCGTGGTATTAGCTAGTAGGCCAATCAGAAGAGGATTTTTTCGTACAGACCGAGGGGGAATCATCTCGCTAAAACGTGTACGAGACTTAAAATATTTAAAAGACTGAAAGACTCAAACAGATGACTGAAAGTCTCAAGCCGATGACTGAAATACTCGAACCGATGACTGAAGCGAAGATTTAATGACTGAAAATTGACTTGAATGACTCAAAATTTCTAGTTGTACGAGATATAAAGGAGATGTTACTCCTTCGGTACAAACATACTAGTAGGAAACGGACTGTTCCATCACATGAAAGACATTCCATAGTTAAAATGCTTTATTTTCGTCTCGCAACTGTCATTTATTAATTTGTTATAAACATTTAAATACAGAAAACGTGTTTTTAAAAATTGTTTTGCGTATAAAATGTTTGCTCCATTGAGGAAAATCGTAGAGTATTGAAATACGAAAAAAATGGGATGTTTTACGACCCGATTATTAGCCATTAGTCATTAGATTGGATCATTAGTTATTTTCCAGGAAGTAGGGTTGGCATTTCTCATGAATCTATTGCATCATATGTACTTTATGTGCGCACAGAACAGGCGCTATCGGATCATTAGTTTTGGAAAATGGCTTTTCGGATATTTTTTTTTCACCATCTTGCAGCGTGCCCGGATGCTCTAGTGATAGTCTGATTTCAATTTCTCAAACAGATTTTTCAAGTAGAAGTATATTCTCATTTGGTGCTACAATGCTGCGAAATGGGTGAAAAATGCTTGCAAACGTGACTGAAAACGGCCGAGCCCGCGTAAGCGGTCGTGTGGTGGGAGAGACCGGGAGATGATGGGAAGTCTTCTAATGAACGGGTTTCGTGACGCTTCCCTCATCTCCCGGTCTCTCCTTCTACTTGACAGCTTACGCTGGCTCGTCCGTTTTCGGTCATGTTTACAAGCATTTTTCACGCATTTCGCAGCATTGTCGCGCAATATGAGACTATACGTTTTGTGGTTCTATACTGCAAGATAGCGCAAAAAAAATTCAAATTGTGCCAAAACTAATAATCCGACAGCGTCTGTTTTGTGAGAAGGGCCATCCAACCATACTTCTTGAGAAATGCGGGGAATTTAAAAAAAAATCGCAAATGACCAGGCAGCAGCCTTATGAAAAAATTGTCACCAGTTAATTATTCTGAAATTTTGGTATGTTGCAGAATACGACCTTCTGAACAAGAGTGTCCATGGGCCCAACTCAATCCTATGACTAGTTTTCGAGATACAGGGTGTCGAAGTTGGAAAATTGCCACTTCTTAAAGTTACATTGCTCGTAGGAAAACCTCTTGAATGAAAGAGTTTTGCGTGACCAAAATATATCTTACCCTTAAGGCAATAATTTTAGACTGGTTTATAAAAAATGAAATTCTTGTTCGACCCTGTAAAATGAAGATGTAATCAAACCAAGTAACACACTGTAAAACCCATCGTTTGAATATGTCCAAATCGACAAATTCATATTTTATACTGGGTGAGTTAAAAAGTCACAGTATTTTTGGTGACATTTGGTATATTTTTTATTTTATATTTTGAGTTTTAGGGATACTTGACTACGATCCATTCAGCATATCGCTTGTCCGAAATTGATATACAGTGTGACACAAACGCTAGGTGATTGACAGTATTGGCTCTGCTATAACCAGTTTTTGAGATACTCAGGGTAATATATTAAGAGGGGTGACCGGCGGCTATACATTCGTTATTACAAAAGTTTTCTACAATTAAGATGTCATACAGAGTAACGGTAAGAGACACGTTAGCGTTTACTTATTTATATTTCGTTATAGTACAATGAAAGACATTGTATTTGATATTTTAAAAAAAGGAAATAAAACTCTTCATTGATTGATATATTTTATTCGCTGCCCAATCAACATTTGCTAATTTGTTTTGTCTTCATATCCAACATACAGATTTATCTAATCAACAGGTTTTGTGACTACCCAAATAAATTATGAAATTTATATCAATGCATTCGTTTTCTCAATGCTTCTGAGATAGTATGTAGGATGCGTTTCATTTTTACATTGTTAACCCACTAGACTCACTTCACGGTTCACATGACATTAAAACAAACAACATTAAACAAACCAATAATAAACAAGAGCAGTAGTAGGTAGAGGTACCTACTTACCATTCAATAATATTACATCTGTCTATTATTTCTGGACCATAGTCATTATTTTATGGTAGGAGTTTTTCAGCATCATCAGTGATTTCATTTCGAATCGTGCATATCCTAAACATCACAACATATGCATCATGGTACGTGCCCAAAGTTCGAGCCCAGACATTAAACACATGGAACAGTATGCATATGGAATGAAATGTGCATTCTTGCTAATATTTTTCATTATTAGTGTACTTTTTACATTTTCCTTCCGAAGGACTACTTCCATACACTATCGAGCCTCCCTGTATAACGTTAACAACCATGTTTCAAAATAATACATTTTTGGATATAGGTTTGATGTACTTCATAAACATATTAATTCTACACTCCACGCTCGCAGGCCACTTTCAGAAAAATACAATTACCAGCCAGAAACTATTATACAGACCCTGTAAAATTCATAACAATGTTGGAAAATGTAGAAAAAAACTTTGGTACATCATTATTTTTGATATTTTCCGTACACACAACAGCACGTCCAATGTTCTCTGTTCTCGCGCTATATTTTATTAACAATTACATTGATGGCTATGACAAATAATTTTATGTGTTTACAGCAGTTAGATACATACCGACTGTTGTTGTTTATCAATTGTTTGTTGATTGTTATTTGTCTTAATGTCATGTGTACCATGGGTACATTGGGAAAACCATGTGAAAAAGAGGCCTTCTTAATATATTACCCTGTGTATCTCAAAAACTGGTCATATCAAAGCCAATACAGTTTCATATTATAATAGTGTTTACTCATACTAAGAGTAATGACAAAAAATAAGAAAATTTCACGGACGAAATTCTTAATTACAGGGTGAAATATGAACTAAACTAAACGCCTTTTTGCAAGTTTTGTCATCACCTAGCGTTTGTTTCACACTGTATATCAATTTCTGACAGCAGTATGCTGAATATTTCTAAGTCAAGTATCCCTTAAGCTCAAAATGTAAAATAATATATCCAAATGTCACCAAAAAAACTGTGACTTTTTGACTCACCCAGTATAAAATTTGAATTTGTCGATTTTGACATATTCAAACGATGGGCATTCCAGTGTGCTACTTGGTTTGATCTTCATTTTATATGGTCGAATGAGAATTTCATTTTTAATAATGCTTGACTCACCCGATATGTAACAATATTTTTACCTGAAAATCAGTCAAAATTATTGCCTTATGGGTAAGCAATATCTGTCGCGCAAAACTCTTTCATTCAAGATGTATTCCAACGAGCAATGTTACTTTAAAGAAATTGCCATTTTCCAACTTTGACCTTGTATTTCGAAAATTAGTAATTGAGTTAGGCCCATGGACACTCTTGTTCAGGAGGTCATATTCTGCAACATACCAAAAATTCAGAGAAATTAACTGGTGACAATTTTTCTATAAGGCTGCTGCCTGTTCCTTTCCCAGTTTTTCTCCGTTAATAATGATCCAATCAGGTCGTAAAACATCCCTTTTGTTCGTATTTCAATTCCTTACAATTTTTTTCCAGCAACCAGATTGCTCTATTAGTTTTCATTTTATAAACAAAACCATAGAAAACACGTTCTTTGTATTTAAATGTGTATAACAAATTAATAAAATATAAATTCCTATACAATAAATAATAAATACAATATAACAAATCAAGTCAACATGAGTTCATGTTCACGTTGGTAGAATAGGACGTAATTTATAAGTGACAGTTGCAAGGCGAAAACATAAACAGAATATAACTACGGACTTGTAACTTCCATGTGATAGCATAGTCGGATTCCTACTAGTAATTTTGTTAACAAATCACTAATTTGATGCTCTTTTGATATAGAAAAGTGATTGCTATTTTTAGAATATACTGAGTCTTCGTTATAAATCAAAGGTATTGCATCTACTGTGTCCGGTTTTCCTTCACGGTCAGTTTTACCTTCATAACTCCAGAGGCACCGCAGCAGAAAGCTTGTTGTGCCTTAGAGTATATGATTTCTAGACCAGTTGATCACTCACTCTGCGGTGGTGGTCAGTAACCGTTTGAAATTGTATTTTAAAGAATATTGATGAAAAATAGAGTTTACCTATTCATGATTTAAAATAAATTGTTATTGTTTGATTGACAAACTTCCTTGTGTACGAAGGTGTATATTCGTCCATCCTATTTTGAATATATATTGTCATAAATGATTTCCCTCCGGCATTCTTTTGTGTTCGTAAATAGTGACCTACTATAGATGAAAAGTCGTACCGATGAATTAAACATAATTAAAGCGGTTGAATGAGGAATAATTTGGTTGCTTAACATTCTAGACTTCATTTCAATTGAAATGGTAAAGCAGCTCGTGGAGCTCTGGCTTTCGGAATGCCGTTGGGAGCATAGTGAGAAGTGAAAGGTCATGCGTATTGGATAATAATTATAGGATGCAGTATCGGTGTCATTAAATTTTATGTCAATTATTCAGAGATTGGGTCTGAAATGAAGTGAGTGATTCGAACAAAGTGGAAATTTGTTAGGAATGTGGGAGGATTAGAAGGAACTTTGAGGAACAAATAGATAATGAGAATAATGAAGAAGTAAGTAAAAATTTGTTTGTGCGATTATGGAGAAAAGCAGTTTGTGAAACAGTATGAGTTACATAGAATAAAAAAGCACTGAATTATGGAATAGCGGCAGTAAGACTCATTTAATGTCCAACAATAACATTAGGGTCAGCAAGCCAGTTATGGCCACTTTTAGGAAAAAGTCAACTTTAGCTATTTTCTATTAAGTAATTTTGACTGTAAAAATTCTGGAAAAATTCAATGATATATTCTATGGAGTATTATCAAAATATTCCCTATAAAAGAAAAATGTTTTTCTCAAAGGAGACTATTGATTTAAATTTATTTTAAAAAAGTGTCAGTTTTTGCCATTTATGGCCACTTTTTGCCAGATATGGTCACATGTTTTTGCCAGTTTTGGCCACTCCTCATATTTCACTGTAATTTCTCTCTCATCATGCCTGATTTTGTATATATCTAACAAGATTGCAATGGAGGGTGGAATAGCATTGAGAATGAAATAATACAAATATTATAATTCAAATTCTTTTATTCCTTTTCAAAAACTTCTACTGGAGAAGAAAAAACAGTTTTTAGAGAACGGCCATCCTGAACTAATGTTGGTTCAGGGAGCTTGCCCAAAATATCCTTGGTGTCAACTGACCATATATCATTTTCGATATAAGTAAATGATCGTTTTTCCCTATCCATACTCTTCAAGCAATGTACTTCAACCTCATTTTCATTATTGACTTTTGTTATTGAAGCTACATATTTATAGGTTACCGATGATCTCTTGCCAAGATATTTGAAAGCCACCAGAATGAAATTTCCTGGTCTCAGGTCATCTTTTGACAAGAGATCAACTGGATCCACATCCATTTCTGAGTCAATGTCATCTAGACTACTGCCACTTTCTTCCCATTCCTCTTCATTGTCCTCAGAACTGGATTCCTCGGATATCTTCAATTTTTTTGATTTTTTTGTAGTTTTTTCTTGTTCTTTTTCCCTCTTTTTTCGCTCCCTTTCTTCCTTTCTGTTCTGTTGCTGCTTTATTTTGTCTTGTTTCTCTTTGTCTTTTAGTTCGAAATATTCTATCCATTTATCTGATGTAACAACGCTAGGGGTATACTCCTTTTTCCTTTTGCCTGCTTTCGATGTAGAGGGTTCAGAATGGGGCCATCGAACTACGTCCTCAAAAACGGTTGCTAAGGATTTTTTAGGTAATATTAGAGAACAGGATGCTGATGAATTTCCCGAACTATTATTTTCAGATATTACTCTTTGATTGGGCTGATTGTCATTCAGTGGAGTTATATTTGTAAGCGTAGTGACTTTAATATGAGAATTCTCTTTCGTAGGGGTTACTTCGGTCGCCACAGTCAACAGGAAATTGGTTTGATTTTTCGATTTTATCGGTGATAACTCTATTAGATTATTCAATACATTGTGTTGGGTGATGGCATGCTGCTCCTTTGGGCCTCCCAACTCATCTGCAACTGATAACCAGAACTCATAAAGCATCAATGCTTCAGGGTTGCCTTCCCAGTGCATTTCTTTTTCTCTGGTAGATTTGAATTGCCGCAGCAAACTAATCTCGATTCTGGATTCAATATAATCTAAATGATCTTTATCTTTAGCACAGGCGTTATCGTTGCTGTTATTATCCACAGAACGTAAAACAATTTTGGAGTAATCAACATCATTCGGTTCAAATGGATAGAGTCCACTAACCTTAAATCCAGATCGTATATTGGCAGGCATTGTGGGTTCTTTGATTATTTTTGAAAGTGCTGTTGGGACATCGAATTTGGAAATGTCTACTCCATTATGATCAATACGCCATTGACGAACAATTTTTTTCAAGTGCTTTTTGAGTGGACCAAATACAGCCACATCAAGGGGCTGCATGATGTGTGTGCTGTTAGGGTATAAGGCAATCAGAATAATTTGTTTTTCACGACAAAAACGGCTCAGAGGTAGGGTAAGATGTGACTTATGGCCATCCAGAAATACAACAACTGGTCGCTGAATTTCTTTTTGATCTAAAAACTTATCAAATATATTGGCAAAATACTCAAAAAACGCTTGTGATGTCATCCAGCCATTTTCCGTTTTCCCAATACCCCAATCATTAGGAGCCGCTTCTGTAGCTTTTTTATTCAAACGTTCATATTTGAAAATGGTAGTTGGAGTGGAAAATTGTCCAGCAGCATTACACGAAAATAAAGTAGTGATATTTTCCTTATCAGATCTTGAGGATTCATTATAGACATGTTGACCCTTAGGTCCGATTATCAGTTCACCCTTTGGAGCAAGGCAGAAGCACGTTTCGTCCATGTTGAACACTCTTTCTGGATGGTTGAGAACATCAGCATCAGATCCAAGAGTTTCTTTTACCTCAGAAAACCAGCCTCTGATTTTTGCTTCAGTTACTGTGCCTCTAGCACGGTTCACATATTCAGCACGTTTCCGGGAAAGTTCGGGATGGCGTTTCATAAAAGAGTAGAACCACTTATCGCCGGGTTTATTATCTATAAAAGTAGTCTTCAGATTAAGCTCTTCAATGATCTTCCTGACCGTAAATATCAATCCTTCTTTATGGACCGGAAATCCCATTTTGGCACATTGCAGCAACCAATCAACCAAACATTTTTCTGTGTGCTGACCTAATATCGAAGTTGGTCCACATTTTCGAGGCAAGTTTAGGGAATATTCTCCTGACAACCTCCTCCTGAGAGTGGATCGTGGAACTTTAAACAATTTACTAGCTGCTGCGACTTTTACATTGTCTATTTTTACAGCATTATATGCTTGTTCCAAGTTCTCTTGGGTATACTGGAATTTTGTGTTGGTTGTTTTTTGTTTCTTTTGGCGTACCATGGTTTATACTGCAATAGAAATATATTGAATCACCAAAAATCCAACAATTCGTTCTGATTTCACTAGTACAGATGCACTTTAGAGCTTATTTACTCAGTGGCCATAACCGGTTATGCATTTGTCTAGTTATGGCCACATAGTGGTCAAAACTGGCATATTATTCAAATCATCTTTCCGGTTATGGCCACTTTCGGTAAAATAATGAATAGGTTATGATTATGCGAATTAGTTAATTCAGGAAGATGACCCGGAAGATTCACTTCATATACATATAACATTGTTGTTGATAGGCCCACTAAATATTTATATAATGTAACTCAAATGAATAAAAGTTTCTTACCAAATTTGTTAAGGAAATGCACAACACTGACCGTTTACTGTTCTGACGCCATTTATAAATTAAAGTAGTTTTCATATCGCCATCTGGTGATGGGTAGAAGTTGAGTATATATTACAGTTCACTGTAACGCATTAGTGATGTTTCCAAACTGTGAAGGGATCTTATTTTATGAGTTTGTCTATTAAGGTGGCCATAACTGGTGGGGTGGCCATAACAGGCATGTCGACCCTACGTGAAATAAAATTTCTAACGAATTTCTTGGAAAGCAAAAAAGTAATAGACCATGCTGAAGAGGTTTTTCCCCCACAAAATAGAAGGCGCAAATGGCCTATACCATTGTCTAACGAAGTATAGTCAGTCAACCTTATGGGATTATTATTGGATGACGATGGGGTTTATTAGTAGATGGCGCCAGCACGATTGCCCCCAAAAAGGAGACAAACGAATGAGATGGAAAGAGTCGTAGTAATCGCGTAAAGTGAATAATGAATGGACATTATTTCGTGTTTTTGATTGGCTCAGTGTCCGTTCCACCTGCCACTTGCAATTTGCATGTAAACGAGAGAGCAAAGTAGCGAACTTTCGTGGTGTTTGGCATTTCATTGTTTTTGTCTTGTTAGGTCTCAGTCAGTTTTCGAATTCGCATAAGTAGATATTTTCAGGGTGATTTCTCTTGACTAACGTTTGGGGGAAGATGTCCAACGTTCTTGATGACAACCGATGATTGGTTTCAAGTTATGAAGGTGATAATGCCATTTCCGACAGTTACCATATTATTTTCTGTTTTTATTGAGAGCTTTTATTTAACTTGCTCTGTGTGTGTTAGATGGGTATACAAATCTTGCAAGCTGAATTAGAACCACTTCCTCTTATTCTATGGAATTGAAATTTTTCGTGTTGGTTCAGTTCCGATGACAAAACATTAATGTCGAAGAAAATGTCCCCCCTGACCCCGAAAGTTAGATAGAGAACGCGTAGGGTTTCGGAAGTTTTATTGACGGATTTGGACTTCAGAAATAACAACGAAAAAAAATAAGTAGGGAGGGGGGATGCCCCCCCTCCTCTCGAAAAGTTGGAAAACTAACTCGTGAAATTAAAATCGGAAAAATCTCTAAAAATCGTGAAAAACATCTGACAGTCGAATGTTATGGTTTATAAAAAGGAATTGTCCCCCCCCCCCCGTCCTCCGAAAGCTAGATAGAGAACGCGAAGGTTTTCGGACGTTTTTTTGACGGATTTGAACGTCAAAAATTACAGCAAGAAAAAATGAATTAGGGGGGTACTCGCCTCCCTCTTTTCTCGAAAAAAAAGAATGGAAAAAACGCGAAATTATAATCGGAAAAATCTGTAAAAATAGTGAAAAATATCTGATCGTCGGAAATTATGTTTTAAATAATTTCGCCTCCCCTTTCTCCCCTCAAAAGCTAGGTAGAGAACGCAAAGGAATTTGGAAAATGTTTCAACAGTTTCGGACATGGAAAATAATGATGAAAACAAAAATAGATCGGGGGGTTCGCCCTCCTTTCCTGTCACAAAAAAATAGGAAATCTCGCGGAATAGAAATTAAAAAAATCCGTAAAAATAGTGAAAATTATCTGGCCATTGAACAAAACGATTTTAAAAAAATTATTCATTTGGGATCACTATTGAGTGTTTATTTTCTCATGGGTAATGTTAGGTGCCTATGTTGAAAGAATTTTGTCAATCGTTTCTATGTTTAAAAGCTGCGTTTGAAGAAAAAAGCATGTGTATATTTCGAGACCAAAGTGCCATTGCCGCTCTCCAAAGATTACCGCGCTCCTCGCTCTCTAAATACACAAATAACTATATTGTACAACAAAAAATGTATTTTAGGCCCGTGTAGGAGATGAATGATTTCTGGTGACAACCTCCTTTGAAACTCTCCTTATATGTCCATATACATTGTTGATAACATCGAACCATCAATTAAAGAACACCTGTCCACCAACACTTGAATTTTCCTTGAATTGTCCTTGAACTGTCCTACCCAAATTATTCTAGATCTATCATGGACGGATTCGGACATGAATCACAAAATTTGTCCTCCATCTTGAATGTTCGTATTGGTCTCCAACACAACAAGCCCTTGTATAGGTACCAATTTTGAAAGAATCTAATCAAAAATCGTATTCGCCATTTCGAATTTTGAAAAAATACAAAATCTACTCGAGATTCGCATTATGAATAGTTGGTCAATGAATCACAAAAATGTTCGCTATCTTGTTTTTTTCTCTTGCGAATGTCGTAACGAACCTGAATGAATTTAATGGACACCTGCCAAATTTAAAGATGATTGGATCAGTGGAATTGGCAAAAAATTTCCACTGAAGTTTTGACCCCGTTATACAGGACAGTAGATACTATACCTGTTACGTGTGAGTGAAACTAAACAAAAGCTTGTACAAATAATACTGATATATTATTATTTACCTACTTTATTGGGTGCCTTCAAGCACTAATGAATATTCTTTATGTGTTTTCAAAACATACCTATCAACTGCGATATAATATCGTAATAGAACATTTTTTTGTACCTATACTAAGGGATAATTTTTCAGTAAGAATATTGCTACATTACGTGTTTCATTATATTAGGCTTAATTGCAGCAATATAAAATTTTACCACTGATCATCATCTGATATTCGAAACATCCGAATGCAAACTTTGACTCGTCTTTTATTCTGCTAAACATCTCACCAATGACAATATTCTGCACATTTCTGAATGAAGTGAATGAAAACTGGCGTTCTATTTTAAAAAGAGACAGAAGTATAGTTTTGCGTGCCATCCGATAACGGCGCCACATTACTGGATACATTTTCAATGTTTCCAGTAAAATAGTATAGATGTCTCAGGTGACGGCCATCCAATGCATTTTGCACAGGGATTGTCTGACTATTCTTCTTTAGACAATGCCTATACTATGTTTTATAAGATAGTTCGTTAATGAATACCCCAGTTTTTGCCCCAGCAAAATCGCTTTTAAACAAGCAATAGTAAAAAAAATTACAACCTTTTTGGTTTTTTAGATATATCTCAAAGATTATTCAAGGAATCGTTTTACAGTCAATGTAGAGATTTATAAAACATACAAAATGAATTTTCATACAACCGGATCGGTGCATTTTCCACTGAGAAAATCCGGGAAAACCTTGAAAAAGAGACCATTTTTCAAAAATTTATAATTTTTACAAATTTGAAGCTGGACAAACAATATATAATATTATGCGGTTCAATTGGGAGATGTGTAGTTTTTGCACAATCGTGTTAGAAAACAATTTAAGGGCACATCTTGCAATATGCGCCGATTTAAGAGAAATCGGAGTATTCAAATTCTGTAAACGGCATCTGGAAGTAGAGATCAATATATACAATTTGTATATTTTGGATTTTCACCTGAGAGGTGGGAAATGTGTTGAAGATGTCACTGAAAGTGGATCAAAATGCTTCAAAGTGCGTCCGAAGTCACCCGAAGTCGAACTGAAGTAATACGAGTTGAGTTCGGGCGACTTTGGGTGCACTTTGAAGCATTTAGAGTAACTTCCAGTGACATTTTCAACACATTTCCCACCTCTCAGGTGATAATCCAAAATAAACATATCGTAGATATTGACCTCTACTTCCATATGCCGTTTACAGAATTTGAATACAATGATTTCCCTCAAATCGGCGCATTTAGAAAGATTTGCCCTTAAATTGTTTATGACGCGATTGTGCAAAAACCACATATCGGATAGAAATTATCCACATGTTATTATCTATCAGTTTCCGCAATATTGTTTATCCATCTTCAGGTTTATAAAAATTATGAATTTTTTAAAAATGTTCTCTTTTTCGAGGTTTTGCACCGATCTGGGCGTATAAAAAACCATTTGTAGTTTTTATAAAACTCTACAAAAGTTCTATTGACAATAAAACGATTCCTAGAATAATCTTTGAGATATTTTCAAAAAACCAAAAAAGTTATTTTTTTCACTATTTCTTGTTTAAAAAAATCCACAAAGCGATTTTGCTGGGGCGGAAACCGGGGTTTTCATTTACGAACTATCTTACAAAAAGTAGTATAGGCCGTTTGCGTCTTTTATATTATGTGAAAAGAGCCTCTTATTTTTATCTACTGCTTGGCCTATAATGGGAAATACTTTAAAACAACACAGTCGAATCATGAATACCGTTCTAAATGAAACTACGCACAACCTGTTAAAATACAGCAAACATTTCTGTATATCAACGAAATATTTCATGACATCCTTATTCGATGAAATCAGATGTTTTCCCAAAATTCAAATTGGGAGTTATTCTATGACGGTTTGATCTTCTTTTCACAATCAGCACTCTGGATTCCCCCGTATATTTTCCGTTTCAAATTCAAAGCCTGATGTCGATTCATAATCTTGTTTGTTTACAAATGTATTTCCTTATTTGAATTGTTCTGTGACCATTCTTTATAATGTTATTTCATTGAAATGGTCGTACTAAGGTTTCAGCCTGCTATGTTTATAAAGAAGAATGCACGTGCGAAAAATTATTTCACATAAAGTTTTCGAAATGTTCTTGCTGTCATCTATTTGATAGGTAATTTTTAGTTACATTTAGTTATATTGTTAATCGAAAATAATAACAGGCTTGTCTGTTTATACATATTTATTCATAAAATTAGTTGCGATTAAGAAATTGTATTTCACAAATAGGTACTTATTTCTTGAATTGCATTGTAAAAAATATCTGCTTTTCACCCTTACGAATAACCCTCAGACGTATTCGCGAGACTTGCACAAGATAGGAATGACGATGGTATTACTTCTTAACGTGCCATCCCAAACAGAGACTAAACAAAATTCAAATTTTTCTGCATCTTTTGATGATACTGTGGCGAAGCTGCGGGCGATGCCGGACCTGAACGCTCACGCAGACAGCGCGTAAGCGCGAACTACTTCCGAGGCGCTATGAATCGAGAAGAATCTGGTCGAATCGAAGAACGTTCCTAAGGCTTACTAGAAATATCAAGAGCGTTCGGCGAAATGAACGGTGTATATAAAAAGAACCAAGCAGCAGAGTTGACAGTCAGTGAAGCAGAAGTCGTACATAAATAGTCCAGTGATTGTTATATAAATTAAAATATTGTGTTATTGAAGCATTGTATTTCGTCGAATAAATTATTTTTAAAATAAACTAGTCTTTGAAAATACTACAATACCTACTCACTGAATCAGTTTTGGAAGTTTTCATTTTCTCATAAAATGCAGGGTTGTAGAACATCTTCATTCAGATTTAAGTTCTGTATAAAGTTTTGAAATTATTTTTTGTAACGAAATGAAAAAAGATATTAGTGATGATTTTAATAATATTATCAGATTATATGCCGGTTACTGTACATACAAATGTTATATCATGCCCGATTCGATTTCAAATTATTAATCTTCATTCAGAAGTCACATTATAGAAGTAGATATTTTCTTTTTGATTATCACACTCCCTCCATTATTTTACAAATATTTATGTAACGCCAAACTTGTTCAATAATTTTTGTGTGATGGATTGAATCTAGTTTCAGTATTTTCAATATTTTATTTTGGGATTAAAGTGATTCGCCTGAATTTCTTGGAATTACTGAACAAAGTTGATCACTGGTCAACATAATACTATTTCATACTTCCGTGCTTGGAATTGGATGTTGGATAGCAAGATTATCATCTTCCTATTCTTCCTTAGCTCGCACATGTTTGTAGAAGAATTCTGGGGGTTGCTTGTAGGGATGCAGTCGGCTAAAGAAAAAAATAATTTCAATACGTGGTGTTGTACAAACGTTTTTATATAAAAAAAATCATAATTTATGTCTTTTTCTTACTCTTTTAAGGTAGTTTAGTTTTAGTCAATAAGACAACTGTATATGCACTGCATTGTTTGGAATACGCGTTATAGGAACGAGGTGATAAAAATGTAGTAAATATGTTGTTGGGATAAAAACCGGTGTATTTAAGACAACTAACTGTAGTGGATTAGTCGGGTTCTGTCGATAGCTGAAAGTCAAACAACGCTGACTGCGGCCATCTCTTGGATGGGTGATTGACCAGACTGACATACTTTGTTGGACTTATAAAGTTAATTCTCGACCTTGCTTGGGATCGCACGTTAAAAGGTAAGGCCCTCGTCCATCGTTTTCCTAGCTCATACAAGTCTGTCGAATACTTTTGAGGGTTGCTCGTAATGGTGTCGCCGGTTAAAGGATTTAACAAATTTTCCTATGATATTGTCGATGATTTAAAAATCTTTATTTAGAATGAATGGTGTGCGAGCAGGACCCAGGTGTTACATGAAATTGTGGAGGTAAGCTAGTCGAATTAGTAAGTGTGAATTCTGCGAAGGGTTACGGTTCATACGTGGAGGCTTTTTCTATAAATAGGACATTTTTTATTTCAACGTCCAAATTATTGAGGGTGTAAACCGGTAATGATTATTATATGATTTACACAGCAGAGGTTACGATTGCACGTATTTAGAGCGCAGCTTTCTCACACCAGTACTTGCCATCATCTCCATATAAATCATAGCTAACGCTAGAGCCCCCTTTTTTCTGTGGCTGAACATTTTTATGTCACTTTCCTGCACAGAACTTTCTTGGCCAATGCAGGGGGCGACATTTTACATCCATAAAATGTCACGGTGGCTGGAAATCTGCCACCGTAGCAGAAGCATATATATAGAAAATACAATTCAAGAAAAAAGAAATTACCCAAACACCAAAAGAGTAAGTTTTTAGCTCCTGAAGGTGCTAACTTTGTTGGCGAAACGTGCGTCGAGTGTGATTGTGACGTAGTTTTGGTGTTTGGGTAGTTTCTTTTTTCTTGAATTTTATTTACACCAAAGGTTCCAAAATATTCATTTATTTGATAAAAAATACAGTTTGAGCATTGTTTAAATAGAAGTAAGATAGTTAGTCAATGTCTGTGGAATCGGTATTGGATCCAAACGCGAGTGTCATCTAGCGTTATTAGTCACAAACAGGAATATTTGGCTTCATTTTAATGCAGGGTTCTTCAAAAATTTTAGTGCTCTACCATTGTTTCAATCAATATACGTCATGACTTGGAGGCCAGATCACTGAAGTTACTACATGACTTGGATGCGAGATCACTGTCGCCATCTACATGTCGTATTCATTTGAATCCATTAATAATCCCATAAAGTTGGCTAACTATCTTACTTCTATTTAAACAATAGCTGGCCATACACACAGAGGTTGATCCGCGGGTTTGGAACTGCGCGGTTCATATTGGCATTAGTGGATATTCCACGTGCCGGCATAGAATTGTCTGTCAGTCCAGGCCGGAAGACTGGCAACTAACACGCGGTTTTGATTTTAGTTTTAATGTGTTAAAAATAACTGCACATGTTTCTGGAATTATATATCCCAGTATCTGTGCAGATATTCCCACCGAATATTTTAAATCTTCATACCATCTTCCTGTGGCAAGAAAACGGAGAGTAGCCGTTAAGTGTTCCTCTGGAGTAACTGCTTCTCTCATTGGAGTATCTTGTTTTGTGAGAGACTCTCTCACTAAACCTAATAACAGGTCGTATGTCTGTACATTCATCCTCAAATAATTCTTAAAGTCGTCAGGGTCATTTTCTCTTATCTCTTTCAATAGTGGAGCATGGCTAAATTGTTGTTTCTTAAGTAAATAACTTTTCACCCATTTAGAGCGCAGCTTTCTCACACCAGTACTTGCCATCATCTCCATATAAATCATAGCTAACGCTAGAGCCCCCTTTTTTCTGTGGCTGAACTTTTTTATGTCACTTTCCTGCACAGAACTTTCGTCAAGTCAAAATTCGGATACAGTTAGATCCCCGGTTCAATCTGCAGTTTTGCGGACACTGACACGCAGTATTGCTTGTGGCGGATCCATCTATAAGTTTCAACCGCGGATTTTTATTCTGCGTTTGTGGATGACAACGGTTTTAATACATGGCAGATAAAACCGGCAGACTAACCATGGCGGTTAAAACCGACAGATCGAACTCTGTGTGTATGGCCAGCTAAATAATGGTTTAAGCAACAAAACTGGCGTTTCTAATAAAATATTGAATTGTCTTTCAGCTCCCAAGCAGCAGCAAGGTGAAACATCTTCGGCAATTTATGTTGGAAGTAATCGTTCACTTCACTATCAATTATTATTCTAATACATGAAATTGTTTTATAATAAATTATTAATCAACTATTCAAAAATTGATGTTTTATGTTCTTTTCGTGAATCATTTTGGCAGTGAAAGTTTTTTTTTCACAGTTGTAAAAAATATTTATTTTTAATAATACAAGTTCGTAAAGTAGGGCTTTTTGTATGAGCGTGATCTATGTTTAAAGTGGCGCAGCCGAGTTCAACAAAACACGTGATTACAAAAAACTCCTTACGTATGTATAAATCGTAGCAATTGCTAAATGTTTTAACTTATGAAGTTTTTATTTTTCGTCGTACTAGGTATCAAATTATGACTGCTGAGAGTAAAATTTTACGCAAAATACTGTTTTTTTTTTAAGAAATCATGAATATACGAACAGTGCATAATAAATTACTGCACGCACAGTTGATGTTTTTGAGAACAGGACATTTTTTTTACTTACTTTTGCGACAAACTTGCACTCAACACACTGTGAACATTGTCTTGAAAAAAAATTCTGTCACTCCGATAACAGAAATGTTTTCCATATGTTGTAAACATTGTAGCCCTCGCTGTACATAAATTGATATTTTGATATTAAAAGTAGTATTCTGTATCTAAGTGAATTCGTCCGTTAGCAGATTTCACACATTCTGACACACTTTCCCACGAGGAAATCGCATTTGTTGCCTAATTTCATACTCTAGTTTTCTCAAGTTCATATTTAAGTTAGTGGACTTTGGTAATACCAAGGAATACACAATAATTAACATATAAATAGACGACTCTGCCGCCCACTAAGTACCTGCAAATCCGCACTCAAATCGCATTCGGCTTTCGTACTAAAAAAACCCTGGCAGTTTCACGTTCGTCTTTCTCACCGGTAACGAGTGTGACGTAGTGCGTCGCGTCACGAATCTGACACTCGCCGCCTCGTTCGGAGTATCTCTTCTAGTCTCCTCTCGTCTTTCTAGCAAATTAAATCGTTTCTCTTTTCGGTTTCTTCTCCGTCGGATCTCAAATTAAAAATAAGTGCGCTCCAGTAAGTTGTATATGTGGTAAATGGTGGAAACATATTTGGTAGGTAATGTGACAAGTTAGTGTCATAAGGAGTTCATGTGTAATAATATTCGGAGGGCCGTACAGAGCCGGATCTAGTAGTGATGTGAATAGTGTTTTTGTGGCCTTTTGACAGATCGTCAGGATTACGTCTCAACTTTGGCGATGCAAGGGTGAAGGGGAGGATTCTTTGCCATGGTTGGTTTGGGTTTTTTATTTGACTTATGAGCGGTTGTTTTCGGTTTCATTCAAGGTTATCTCGTGCCATGGCTATATCAGCTGGCCTATGCTTGCGCAAGATTGTTTACTGAGGAGTCGATAACGTCATTGACGACTTTTATCTCTTATAATATCCTACCTAGTATTTTACTACCTAGGATATTTATTTCCATATTAACAGGGAAATCCATTGCGTCATAACTTCCGTTGTAACTGCAGAACTTTTCAATGCGACGTTTTGAACCTTGTTGTTTGTGACAGAAAAATTATACCTTTATTAAATTACGGGGGACATTAAAATCATTCGCTAATATATTCTTTTCGCCTACCTTAAGTATATTAATTATAATAACGGAAAATAAATAAAACATTTCCTAATAATGCTTTTCTTCTGCTCAGTTCGGGTGAGGACACCCCTAATATAGGTCTAACTTTGTGTCATGGGTAAAAGTCAAGAAAACGGTAACGTCGCCGATTTTGATGAAATTTTCACAGATGAGTCAAAATACAATAGAACCCGATAGCAAAAAATTTTGTTGCGGAAATAATAATTTTGGTAGATATGACCTTTTCAAGTACCTCTAGGAAAGTTAAATGACTACAATTTTCCTCTTTCTCTCAGCATCACACTTTTCTCTCAAATATAATTGGAAAATTCAAAAGAGGAACAAATATTTTTATTATGAATTTTTCTATACCCACAAATGTCAAACTATAATCATGAAATATCGTAGGTGGTTGAGATATCTGTGCTTGAGTACTTATACAGCGTTGCCAAATGACTTGAGATTATTCAGAAATTATCAAACGTTACTTTAGAAAATATAAGTGAGTGTGAAGAAGAAATTGACATGATAAAAACATCACAGCAAAATAAATTTTTGTGCGGACTCGTAACAGATAATGAACAAAAAACTGTCGATTGAGTACAAGATCAAGAAAATGGACACAAAGGAAATTCGCATGCCAAGTGCAATGCCCTTGCAATTTTAATATGAAATCGCAACAGACTTTAGGCTTCCTATATGAAGAAAAAGAAAAAGGACAATGTGAAAAAGGTAATGTGTATGCGCTAGACCGACATTTCGCAACAGACTCGGGCTTCCTTCATGAAGATCAAGAGAATGGATAAAATGGAAAAGGAAATGCATTTGCACTTGGCCAACATTTCTCAAATCCGCGCGACGGGCGTGCTACGCGCGCTCTCATTTACCAACTGTTGGCAAAGCGTTTGCACATTTTTTAAGAAATCACAACAGACTTAAGCTTCCTACATGAATACCAAGAAAATATAAAAACGAGAAATGCTCATGCGCTCGGCCGACATTTCGCAAATCCGCGCCGACATTTTGCAAATACGCGCTCGTGGATTTTCGAAATGTCGGCAGAGCGCGCTAGGCGCGCGCGTTTTTGCCTTTGCAATTTTTATATGTAATCGCAACAGACTCTTCCTACATGAAAATCAAGAAAATGTTCATGAATAAGGAAATGCGCGTGTGCTACGCGCGCTCTTTTCTGCGAAGATCAAAAGCCTTTGCAATTTTTATATGTAATCGCAAGGCTTAGTCTTCCTACATGAAGATCAAGAAAATGTACATGAAGAAAGAAATGCGCGCTGATTTGCGTTTCTGCCAATATCAAAGCCTTTGCAATTTCTACATGAATATCAAGAAAATGTATGTAAAAAGGAAATAGACGGAAAAAAGGGACACCTTCCTGGAAATCTTGCTACGCTAGTTGTATGATGCCAAAAATTCCCTCGGTAATTCAGATAGCTTATATGAAGAAGATTTTACTCTGATTTGGAAACTGGAGTATAATTCTTCCATTTCACAAAAACGGCCCTTTTCAGGGCCATCACTTTATCCAACGAATTCGAATAGATTTACTTTACAGAATTCAAATTTTTCGTAGACTCATTTAGGTACTAATGTTGTTTTTTTACAATACAGTTATCAACTATAAAGGCGTCAAAACTCATAGAAAGAAATTTTCAATTATTTTCGACAAAACAGTACTTAATTGGCACTTAATTTGCTGGAATTTGAGAAAATTAGACAACATCGCATTTTATTCTTTCCCTTCAAGGTTTGACATTTGATAATATAATTTTAGTCAGACTTCAATGATTTTTAAAGTAAAATCGCCAATGACTTAAGAGTGTTCTGTATATTTTGGGTGTGCCAATCGGTTTTGTATAGCTTACAATTCTATTTTGTCTTCCAATTCAAATGTAGGTGAAAAGTTTGATTAAAGTACATGTCTTTCTGCACTTTTACGTACCACCATTCAGGCATTTCCGCAAAAAAATGTTTGGTTTTTTATCTTTTTATATGTACCCTGAATCATCATTAAAAAGTTCATCAAAATCTGAGAAGTTACCGTTTTCTTTACTTTTTCCACATATTTTTTAACTCCGTTCCAGAACATGTTCGATGTTGTTGAAAAGGGCAAAACCTCAAAAGTGCTAACATCTACATGTAACTTTATTCAAGGACGACATTACATGAAACGGAATAAAATTCCATGTAGATGTTAGAACTTTTGAAGTTTTACAACACCGAACATGTTCTGGAACAGAGTTAAAAAATGTGTTAATAAAACTTAGTATAGGAGAATTCGAATCAATGGACATCTAAGTACCCATGGCTACGAAACGAAACTAGCAACCTACTTTATGGTTTCAAGTTTCCCGGTTAAAATTAATGATAGGTAAGCTAATGTGAGAAATCAAAGGATTTATTGCATTTGTACATTTTTTAACTTGCTAATGGCGAGTCAGTAGAAATGAATATAATTGATCTATGATGGTAGTCTTTAAATAATATTGAAATCTACTGTTGTACACAGCAAATGCAACGTATAAACCTAAAGATTTTGTTCAACTGTTATTAAATGTGATTTTACTATACTTAAATAATACAAACTCTGGTTTCTTAGAATTGATGCAGAAATTAACCCATTTTCTACCTGGGGTTGTTTTCGACCCTTGCCAAGTTGTAGATTTTTGGGTGAGCACCCAGGGTAGACTGTTAAAATCGTATTGCACATAAAAATCAACTATTAGTTCAGGATATTTACTAATACACTTTTATTTGTTTCGTGTCACTATCTTATTGATCAATCAAAACAGCATGTGTTTTCAATAAACACTCGTACTTTTGGTATACTTACTTACTGCCAGCTCAGTGTTCAGCTTACAGAACATATGATTTCTCCATCAAAAATAAATTAGCCTGAATCCTAAAATCATTGTCCAAGTGAATTTGTTCTGAGGTGTTTTTTACCGTAAGCTAACAGAACGCAGGATTTAAAAAATGCATATTCGCGAAATAAACGTGTGATGTCTCTCGCTATTGAAGAACAAAAAATGTTTCAAAAGGGTAATGAATTAGCCCAAAATCATGAAGGAATGAATGAAATTTATTTGGAAAATAAGAAATCCTAATACACAAACAATTTGTAGATACAAATTAATCTGAACAAAATATAAAGTAGGTCATGGGCTGTGGTGGTAGAGCGTTCGCCTTTGGAGTGAAGGGTCGAGGGTTCAATGCCTCGCATGGTCATCGGTCTCGTGCATGGCATCACATGTTAAAAGGTATGGGCTGCGTCTTCCCTAGCTCACACAAGTCTTTCGAAGACTTCCGAGGGTTGCGCGTAGGGGTTTGACGGAAATAACAATTTTTTTTAACAATTACAATACAGAATATACAATAAAATGAACAACCATTAGGTAAATATCAACAATTAAAACATTCATAAAACTTACTATAAATAAAACTTTATATAAATACAGCCAGTAGTATGAGAAGTCTGAACAAAAATGGCGGTTTATCTTCTATTATGAAATACTAGATTTCTTTTGAACAGTTTTAGAATCTTTAGTGATTTATATTTCTTCAAGCCCTTGTAGAATGGGGACTTCATAGTATTACCCATATTGTCACATGATGTATAAAAATTGTCTTTATTTCTCGTATGATAACCATGGATTTGACTGCTGTATGTGAGAAATTCATTTTGATAGGTAGGTACCATGTTGTTAGTTATTTTAAAGATATAAATCATAGCATTTAGGTAAAATCTGTCAGAATCTGGTAGTCACTGTACTGTGTCAAGCATAAGAGAGATGTTAGTGTATTTGTTACATTTTAATATTATTCTCATTCTCCTATTTTGAAGCTTTTGGAGTGCATTTGTTTTGTTCAGAGGTTATTTGTTCATACTTTTCCGGTACGAGGTACTAGGCCGTCCGCCCATCCTTGGGAGTAGTATCCCTGAGTACTTAAAGATTCCAGCAGTTCTTCTACCTGCATGTCCCACAGCAGAGGGGATAGTATCCCGCCCTGTGGAGTTTCCTTGGCTATTTACACCTACGCGGAATCTTACACAGTTTTGTTTTGACCTAAGATTGTTGATATCATTTTATTTCCAGCATTTGAAGATGATTTGTTAATCATGCATGGTTGCAATAATTCAACTCATTTTTCCGGGTGTGACTGAAAACTGAACAACATGTTATCATTGTTTTATGGGTCGTAATAGTCGTTCACATTTTCTTACAAAATCCAAAAATGACTCGTCAATGGATATATCTTTCCATAAATTGAATACGTACCTATTTACATAATTCGTTTGCTACATGAGTTGGAGAAATAAAACATCTATTTTAACAGAGAAGGTCCTTGCCAGAGTCGCTTTTGTTGCCACCGACAAATCAGAAATCTTTAAGAATGATAAACGAGTGAAGGGTAAAAATGTTTTATGAGGAAAGTTATTTCTTGGCAAGTAACGATCACGAAAAGTTCGAGGATGTAGCCGTAAGTTAACAGAGTTCCAGTAGCGGAAAATTGGAAATTTATTTCCTTCGTACTGAATTTAGATACGGTTAAGAACAAAAATGGCAAAAATTTACGTATTTAATTTCGCAACTCCGGTTTCGTTAATATTGGGATTGGGTTTTCTCAATAAGTGTTGTAAGTTCAATGAATTTTCTGTTAGTTTTGTCAATTGTAGATCTGGAAATTAACCCTATACCTGTCATCTGATATATCAAAATGTAACTGAAAAAACTCGATACTATGCAGTTTTATCACACTAGTTTGTAAACCCACTACTGAAGAATCATTAATGGCGAGCATAGTAATGTATATATTTCAGATTTAAAATGGCACACAGAGTGATCCATTTAAAAGTGTCTGTAATTTTTTTATTTGTTGTCCAATTTGAAGGTTTTTCTCTCTAAAAATAATAAGCTTCAATCGCTCTATTATACAGCCAAAACTTTGAAATGTCAAGGCCTTCTTCGAATCTGCAGCAGTTTTTTTAAATAAAAATTATATTATGATAAGCAATATACTTACTTCTCCGTCAGTGTGTTCGCCGAGCATTAAACTTCACTAATGACTCGATGAATTTGACTCGTTTCGTCTTTTGTATTGCTGACTTATTTATCATCTGTAGCAATATCAGTTTCAAACTATTCTATTGAAAATTAGTTTTTTAATATGAATCTGTATTTCAGACGTGTTTAGAAGAAACAAATATTGGCAATACTAGAAACATCCGTTGATTGTAAATTTATCCAATACAAATTAATAGCGGTGTTATGGAGTAAATTACAATATTTCACACATGTGGTATAATACAGGACGTTTATCAAAAATATTTCGATCACGTAATATATTATAATAATGCTATATTTGCATCATGATGATACATTTTTGCTTAAATTTGTGTAACACCTATTTGAAAGTATTGCAAATACAGTGGCGTACTCGGATTTCTCTAAAAAATTGCCAATAAATGTTTTGTATTTATGGCGATAAAATAAATTCGAAGTAGGCCTGAATTTGATTATCATTTCGAATTTATGGAACTGAAGTTTAAGCTTTTGATGATTGAATGAAAAAAGAACTTTTGAATCGGGCAATAAATAACAGTTATAGAAGGGTGGCCCGCTTTCAAATGGGTCACTCTGTACTCATAGTAATAAATTCTGTAACACCGTGATATACTGCATTCTCAATATTGATATATTTCGTTCAGTATTTTATGAATATCTGACTCATTAATTTCTGGTTTGTATCGATTGTGAATGTTTGAAATGGCATTAATTAACGAAAATAAAAATTTCCTGGTTGAAAAGAGAATTGAATATTATTTCCCCCTCCCCAAACCATTTGAAAATTTCAAATTAATGGCCCCCGCGCCATCTTTCGAACAATCACAATATCTTTCCAACACTATTTTAAAGAATGTCATTCACCATCTAGCCCCAACTCTTCTAAGGTACCATTAGAAGAAACTAATCAGCACGGCTCACATAATTACCGAAGTAAAAATAATATCAATTTTGTTATTCTTTGATAGTTATAAAAATTCATAGAACATTCAAAATATTTATCTGACTTGGCTTTATCAATGTCATTAACGTGTTTCTTTGAACGATAAACTGACTAATTGAAGGTTGTATCGTGCGTAGGTATTAACATAATGAATTCAGTTTTCTTCGAGATAGTAGGATCCTAAGTACTTAATCCTTATTGTAGTAGGTAACTATCAGTACTTTACCTACTATTGAGGATCATAACCTTAACCAATTTATGTTTGTTTACCTATAAATTTTGCATCTGGAGGATACTTACCTACATGCCATTAGCGAAACATTTGTTTTAGTTCGTCGGGACAGGACAATTTAAGGAGTCCAGATAATTTGAGGTTGATAGTATTCCTTGGCATATGTGATTGTTGCTGGAGTAGATTCAACCAGGATAATGCACACAATTCTTTTTGGGGAAACTCTCGTATTAAGATGAATATTCAAATATTCAATGCATTAACAAACAAAACTACTTATATATTCAAAACACTTACCTTTTAAACACGAATTATTTCAACCCATTTTCAGGGTTAATCACAGATGTTTTTTAACAATATGAGAGGTGATGAATAAATGAAAGTCCAACTATATCGTCACTGACTTGTAAAAATAAATAACAATATTTGGAAATTCCACTTGAAGGAAGCTAAGATAAAGTAGTCCAACAGAACATTTTATACAAAACTGGATGCACCCTCACCAGCAACTATCTTCGAAAGACTTGCAAACTAGGGAAGAAACAGAAGAACGGGGGAGGAAAGTAAACAATTTGAATACGGACTTCTATAATGCAGAACCAACAACTTGGTGGAATTCAATGCAAACAAAAACACAAGCATATAAGTAATATTTTCTTCAGAATGGCCGATCCCCCAGTAGTCAGCGTAATTAAGTCTGCCGTCCTCCATTTCAATGCTTGGTATTACCATTTCCAATAAATACCGTTTCATGGGAAAACCTTGTGTGGTCCATTGCCAACAGTGTGCCTCAAAAACTGGGTTTTCTGTTTGGTACCAAGAGCTATTTCACTCTCCGTCAGCTGATTATGATTCATAAGGCACAGATCCTACGTGTCCTGAATATTGGAGTGGAGGCCTAAACACACTGACACTTTAAGATTATGTCCAAAGAAAAAAACATTCTTCTCGTCGGTGATGATTCGCTTAGAAGCTCCCTTACTTCTCTCGAACACCGCAGAAAGGTGCCTCTGTTCTATAGATGTTTTCATAGACGCTCTTCGGAAATAGTATCAATCGTTACACCGTTAGCGGTTCCATGGATACTAACCCGTCGAGCTCAGTCTTCACATCCCTTTGTCGTCTCCTTGTAGATTGTATTCGGCCTCACAAGCACTTCGACCTATTAGATTTGTCGTCACCTTGAAAACATGATGGTTGAGCGCACGCCTCTCAATCATAGGGCCCTGGGTTGCGGTCCCCAGCGTGGTCACCGGTCTTGTTATTGCTTCACACGTTAAAAGTTAAGGGCTACTTCTTCCTTAGTACGCACAAGTATCTCGAGGACTTCTTAGGATTGCGTGTAGGGATGCAGCCGGTTGACGGAAATAACAATTTAATTTAAAAAAATCTCTTTCCCAGTCGAACGGCAAAGCTTTGGAAATCACTGCCTCAGAAGTTCAAGAACACCAATTATCTACTATTTTTTGACAGCATTTTTATCATTTTATACTCAACATTACTTCTTATTGAATTCGGTCAAAATGCCGAGTTCATCAAGAATCGCTGTTTCCAAAAAACTCAGAGGACCTACGCATCCAGAAAATATATTCAAGTACAAGGAAGGACAGTTATTAGCAAAATAACTTCAACAGTCTTGAAACGTACAGTCTATTACTAGAAATGATTACAAAAAAATAATTTACCTAAAATATTGTACACTTCTTAGGTACTTATAATAATAATTTTTTATGATAAATTGTTGAAATCGTTGACGATTCATATGACTGGTCATGTCACGTCACTGTTGCAGTTTATTTTGACTCAGTCTCATCACTCAGTTATTCCAAACCACAGCAAACTTATTAGTATTCTAAATTTAGAATTATGTGTTGACTTTAGCGATAAATAAATTGTTCGTTAGCGTATCCATGATTTTCCAGTGTTTTTATCAGAATTTATTAAATAGTTGAAACGAAGTTAACGTAGAAATTGAAGACTTTTTACGATAGGAAAAATAATTGCAATGCTCAGAGGAATGGATGACGAATGATGCTCGTATAAAAAGATTAGAATATCAAGATAACAGTAGAAAAGTTTCAATTTGCACCAAAAACTAGAGATAATAAGTATTTGAATTTCTGACTCCTTAAGCAACTGCAATTTAAAGTCTCTATTTTTTCAAGACAAAAATGGAGATTTGTTTTCACCAAATTTATGCGGTTGAACCTTTTCCTGTTATATTGTTATTTCTTAGCAAAACTAACCGCAATAGAGCAATTAATTGTAAACCAATTATATTGTTTAATTTATTGATGAGGAGTAGGTTGTTTCAGTTAGTTTCAACAATCAGACAAGATCCAAATTATATATATTTGTTCAAACAATTTTCCACCCCCTGTGATAATTTCAAGAAGACGCTTTATCATTTTTTGACAGGATTCAAGTCTGTTCCCAGTTCCCAGTTGACCCGAATTTTGGAAACGTTTTATAGGAAACGGTTTTCGGTCCGGTTTTCTGCATCAAAGTGTACCAACTTTGGTAGTCCATGCATTAGTAGACTGAGAGAATATAATCCTGGATACTTCCGAATGAAACTCACCTTTTAGACATACTTTGAGAATACTTGAAATCAAAGGAGGCACGCGAAAGTTTCGGTGCGAGTAAAATTCATTTTTAGTTTGCTAACTTTGTCACTTTAAATGACAAAAACCAATCAATCTAAGAGTAGTTTGTACAATTCTCTACCAAATACTAACATTTTATTACAGTTTAAGTTCATTTTCAGTGCTTCTTTCTTTTCAGCGTGGAAAGAGACCGCCTCCGTGAACGGGAACGGCAGGCGCGTGCCCAGATGTCTTCACAAGTAGCCGAACAAGAAAGTCCGGGACCACCCGGAAATTACCTGTTCCAAGAACCAATCAGAGTAAGTGACATTTGTCTAGTTTGCTACTCGAAATATTGGTTTTGTTTTCACGTTATCATTTGGTTCTTAGTTACATCCTCTATACAAATCTTAATCAAGTCTTGGATTCGTAAATTAGCGTTGTAAGTTTGGATTATTCCGTCCGAAAGTAAAATCAGCTTGGGTTCATTCTGAAATCATGAAATGTTGAGCAGCAGCGACTGTTTTCAATGAGTTATAGGTGCTAGACGCATTTTTTTATATAGTTTATATCAAAAAGTTAGTGTCAAAATTTTGGGAAACTGCTTTAACAACAGATAGCGGAATATTGAAATAGAATCAGTTGTCAATAGAAGACACCAACCATATTGAGTAGTCAGCAACGAAGCTATAGAAGTAGACCTTTTTAGAAAAGTTGCATTACAATACCAGTAGTCATTGCTTCAAAAATCTAGGACAGTGGCTGCAAGAATCACTGTTTTTATAATTTTTAATAGACACTAATTCCATCATTATAAAATTAAGTAAATGCATGAACTGCACGAAGACGATTTTAACCCTCGTCTATAATTTTGTAAACAGGCACCACTGTAGATACTCGGCTAAAAGTAACACACATGTAATGAGGAAGTTTCATACTCAAATACCATAAAATCTGAACATCTGGTGTGTTATTTTAGCTCATTACAATGTCAGACCATTCTATCTTGATATGGAAGCAGAGATCAGTTGATCCAGAATTAACCCGAATATTGGAGAATAACGATATTTATCCGATACTTCAATAGTTTTCCAACAAGATGGAGCATTTCCACATTTTGCTTACAACGTACCTACGGTTGTTCCTGGATGTTACGTTTCCTTTTCGTTATAGGTAGAATAGGTCAGATAAAGTGGACACCTAGGTCGCCAGATTCGACACCGTTGGACTTTTTTTTGACGTCAATCTGAACACTTTATATAATAATTTTTTGATACTATTTTAATCAATTCTTTTACGATTTGTTTCTTCATCCATTACTTTCAAAGAAATCTAATAATTAATAATAGGAAAGTTTCTTTATTTTTGTTATGATGACTGATTTTGATTTTGGGGATTTTAGGTGTTAAATTAAATGTCTTTAAAGCCTAATTTAAGACCTCAAATCCCCAAAAATCAAAATCAGTCTAATAATTAATTTCTCACAAAAGATTCACTATAGGCCTACCCTAAGTATCATATAATTTTGGCATCAGCTCGGCCAATAGATTTCGAATGTTGGAAAATATATGAATATTGAGAGATTTTTTAAAAGGGTGGGTGGTACGGGTGAAAGTTATTCAGATTGTGAATACGCATGAAGATGCGTATATACTTTTTCACGTTTTTTTTTTTGTTTTTTGGAAATAAACTCGTCAAATGTCATTTATAGTAAGGGTCGATAGTTTTCACTGGAATGCACTTGACATTGTTTCAACATAATAGCGAATCAAAAACACATGGAGAAAGTCAGTAATTTGGTAAACAGTGCTTCTGAGAGGCAATTACTCTTATCACGTATCGTGTTTATATAACTCTCGTTTTTTAATCAACCTCTATAACTATACTGGTCACGATAATTTTAGTCAATAAGGTCACAGCATCAGACCATAACTTGAAAATGTATTTCCGTTAAGTGCGAACTCTGTTACCTGGAACAAGATCGATTTGCATTCTAGTCAATGTCAATAAACACAGAGAACAGTGAGTGAGAATTTTATGAGAACGCAATTCGAGGAGAAAGTAAAGCAAAACTTTTACCTGAATTTCCATGACGGATGTTGTTGGGTTATTCATTTTTTATTATCATGCTGAGGTAAATCGGTCCTAAATGTTGAATCTGAATATGCAAATAACGCTTAGGATTTCTCTTTTTCGGGCTGGTAGGTAGGTATATTTTATAATCAATGGTGAATATTCATTCATTGAATTATTGGATGAATACATGTAATATGATTGAACGTGAACAATCTTACTGTAGTTTTGCAGCCTGAGATTTTTTTTCCTTAGCAAATGATATGTTTTGAGTAAATTCGGGAACTACAGTGATTTTTGGTTATGATAATTTTTAACAAAAAAAAAATTGAATGGCATGATGATGTTTTTGTGTAAATTCGAAAACTTCAGTAATTTTTGGTTATGATAATTATTAAGAAAAAAATTGAAATAACATGATGAATTAAAAAAAATTGACAAGTTCCCGAATTTTTATGGGACCACCGAGCCTATACAATAAATATCTCTTTCATGAAATCAATGGTTTTTGCAAAAAACGGATTCTACGATCAGGAAATGTGTATCTGATTGGCGCTATAATCGAGAACGGACAGGCCTACAAAACTTATCTGGGAGTGGTGAGGAAGAAATTTGACTGTAATGTCTGATGGTTGCTTTTAAGGAGCGTTTTCACGTGCAGTATTTTCTATATCCGCGCGACACTACCAATCTTAACCAATATTGTGCAAAATATAAAACTGAAGAATTTTTACAAAATGAATTATCAAAACTTTGTAAAACTCTATTCCTTGAATTAATATTTTTCATAATTTTATATCTGAAGGTTAAACCACCAAAAAACATGTACCACGAAGATTAGGACAGCGAATATCTCGGAACTCGAGAGTAGTAGAAAATTGTGATTTTGGGGTTGTAAATTAAATCAATGGTGCAGCTGTTTTTGATATTATGTTACCCAATGAGCTTTTTGTTTTCGGTCACGTGACATCAGATTCAAAAATATTAACAGGACAACCTGTATATTTTGGCATTTCTATGTTGCTTCCGATAAAACGATTCCAACAAACTACTTGTGGCCAAAAACGATTAGTTCAAGAGCTACAGGTACTTCAATATCCTTTGTACCACGACGTTTTCTAATAAAGTATGGATGATTAATATAATTTTGCCTTGTATTAATCATCACAAAAAATAAAGGACTGCCCAAATATACAGGGCGACTCTAAACCTATATAATTTGGCAATTGCTCGTTTCAGATGTCATATGGGACAAAGGATATTGAAGTACCTGTATTTCTTGAAATAATCGTTTCAGACCACAAGTGATAGTTCGTTGAAATTGTTTTGTCGGGAGGAACAAATAAATGCCAAAATATACAAATGGTCCCATTAATAATTTTGAATCTGATGTCACATGACCGAAAACAAAAAGCTCATTGGGTAACGTAAAATAAAAAAAGCTGCACCAATTGCTTTAATTCAGAACTCCAAAATTACAAAGCAGAAAATCACACAACACACATTCCTCTTTTTTCTTTTTAAAAAAATACGGGACAGCAAAAAAACCATAAGGAAGGAGTGATAACTGGAAAGCGTCAATATGGTATCAGAAAGCTTTCTGTGGCCACCCATTGAGATGGGTGACCGACGTGTTTGGAAGCTCATAAATAGTTTGAATTCTCATTCGTGCGTGGTATCACATGTTAAAAGGTAATGGCCTCACCTTCCCTAGCTCGCACAAGTCTCTCGAAGGCTTCTGAGGGTTCCTTGTTAGTGTGCATACGGTTGACGGAAAGAATAAAAACAAAAGGTGTGGAGTGGTGTGGCGAGATACAATGGACTTCTACCCACAGGTTAAAAACAAAAGGTGTCAAATACCACTCTGGGTCAACCACTATCAATTTCTTCACATATCTAACTGAAACTTTTGATTTCCGATGTCAACTCCCATGCATTGAAAGTCCAAAAAGTTCCTAATCACTGAAAAAGAACTAGTTACATCCCGGTTCATAATTCTTCACATCAATTTTCTATACAGGTAACGGATAACTTGTCGTCATCGCAGATGTTTTTAATGCGAAGTTTCAGCACCCAGTATATGATAGTTCAGACTTCTTATAATTATTAACAAGTTATAGTCGCTAATTACATGAGAGCTAATAATAAACCTGCGTTAACCATCGATGAACAAACTATCGCACCGGTCTCACCTGCTTTTCACTCGGTTTCACTTATTTTGCTAAGAAAATAACCATGTAGGTAATTAATTTTCTTGGGTTTTTTTTATTCGCTTATTCGAGTGTTGGCTGCTTGCGTGCGTGCCTAGTTCGCATTGCTTTCTATTGTTATTATTTTCTCGATCTCTGCTCATTTTCAGACGAGGATGCACCAAGACATACACACTTGTCACTTATCAGGTGTGCCAGTTGGGTACTCAAAGTTTAATATTACGATATCTTTTGGTAGAATTAATTTCTTGTGATGTCTCCGTGATCGTAGTGTTTTCGTGGATATATTTTCCGGAGAGAGGCGTGGTGAAACGAACGTGAATACGGTAACTCATATAATTTTTTTTCAAAAACAAACTAATTGTTAGAAATCATTCTTTAAGATTCATTTATGAGCAATGATAGTAGATATATCAAAGACTGTTTGCAATGAATGGGATTCACACCCCTTACAGTTAGTGTGGCCCGTTTAAAATGAAGGTACCCTTATAAAACATGTTTCAACAGATTGGGATATTTTTTTTTCATCAGGTAGACATTCAAATAGCCCACTAGACCTCCAAATTTCATTTGAGTCTTCATTTTCAGGCCAAATATATATTCTTATTTTTCTACACCACTGGATTCACGATATTTTCAAATGGTTTATGTGAAAACTACATTGAAATGTTTAAATGTGAAGAGTTTACATTTGAAAAATATGTCGTTTAAACAACCCACTACTTCAATTTCAGAACTTTTATCAAAATTCTGACTACACTACTGGATTCAGGAAATATCACTGATCAGAATTTCATCGAAATCTGTTCATCATTAAAAACATCATAAGGGATTCAAATTTGAAAAATATGTGGTTTAATGGATTTCAGCAAATTTGTGACAAAACAACTGAATATATCAAAATATATTTCAAATAATTTCATTCATAAAGAAGATATGGGAATAATAGCTATTTGTCTATTTAGAGCGCATCAAGTGATTGATTGCCGTTCGACAAAGAGAGGTTGGAGAGCGACAATGACACTTTGTGCTCGAAATACACACATGATTTGTTCTACAAACGCAGCTTTTATTCATAAAAACGATAGACACTTCCTTCAACATAGGCACATAATATTACCTATGAGAAAATTTGCATTCAATAGTAATCCCAAATGTATAAGCTATTCAAATATCCAATAATTTACATCTCTAACAAAAGGAAAAAAGCGGACAAACTTTCCAAAAAAAAACAAATCCCTAGATCGAACTCACGCCGAGATAGAAAACCCAGTTTAGTAAGAAGCATCTCTAACCTTAACACCACCGCAGTTCCTTTGAGTGCTTTGAAATTTTTATGTTCACTTTCCATCATACAGGAATAGGTTCGTTTTCAACAAAAGCTAGAGAGATCGAGCGTTTTTTCAATATTCTCGCTCTAGAGCGAATATTTCTAAAGTATTCCCTAATTTTTTTTTTCCTTGGTGTTGTGGCATCGATTGTGCTAGTTATGGTCATTCATTATGGAGTTCTGGATAGGCCTTGATACTAACTCCATACGCCACCTTAGGAGCAGAACTGTTAATTACGCAACAGTGAATCGTGGAGGAATATTCCCAGCCGGCACACGAGCTTCAATCATTCATACTTTCACATCTGAAAATGAAAAAAATCCCGCACCGGCTGGGAATCGAACCTGGGACCTCTCGGTCACCAGGCGGGCACTTACCCATTGCGATAATCCCCGCCCAGTGCCTAATTATTGCGGAGTAATAAGCACACGCCAACTCTTCACAAACCACTCAATTTGTTGTGTGTGTTCATCACTGAATAAAATATTCTTTAGAGTGAAAAAAGTGGTTCTGATGATATGATATGATGATCAAACTCACGCATAATACACAATAAATTATGAGGTATGCTGTGAACAGTTTATGTGAAATCGCACCTGATGAGCTTAAATATGAACGACTGACTGAATAACAGGAAGAACGGGCTTGGGTTAGGAAGTGGATTGGACTTCGTTCATATACCGGATGTCTGCGGAAGGTGGCTCGCCTGTATAACTTTTTATTTTTGTAGATAAAGAAATGAAATTTGGAGAATTTGTATACGACATGAAAATGCATTTTTTGACAGGTGACTCAGCTTAATACAACTTCCGTTTTCACCGAAAGTGACCAAATCTTTCAATTTTTAAATGGGTCACCTGCTGTATTTTTACTTCTTTTGTCTCCATATAGACCAAGCTATAGAAGTATTTTCTCTCACAAAATAAAAGACGCAAATGGCCTATACTGATTTTTAGTGTATATATATATATATATATATATATATTTATATATATATATATAACAGGAAGTTATTCATGACATCTACAGTCACTACTGTCTTGCCTCACGGTATTAATTCTTGAGTGGATTCGTTTTGATTTCGAGAGCTCCATAAATCCTTTCTGATGAGTGCGTTAGCACGAAACAGCTGTTAAAGGTTAGGAAAATATATATATATATATATATATATATATATATATATATATATATATATAAGTGAAAATAGAGTATATTTCGTTTTAATTCCGAGAGTTCTAACCTTTGACAGCTGTTTCGTGCTAACGCACTCATCAGAAAGGATTTATGTAGATGTCATGAATAACTTCCTGTTATATATATATATATATATATATATATATATATATATATATTTATTGATTACATCAAACTTTCCAAACATTGCAGTGCAGAGAAAAAAATATAAAAATGTATCGATCATTCAAAAAAGGTCCGCAGTTGTCATGTATGAATATTTTTCGATTGAGTCAATGATAGATGTTTTGTAGAATTTATCCCAACTTTCACTGGCATAGGATAAAAAATATCTTGCTAACAAAAATAAAACCGAGAAGAAAGCGGTTTTCTTGCCAAAGTCAATGATTTGACCATTTTCGAAAAAACTTTAAATTTTATAGTTGCGTTGCTTTCAAGATCTTGTTTACCTAGAATTGCCAATGTATGTTTGTTGGTAAGTCAAATAAGAAAATCTCCACCCAGAAAGAGCACGTACAAATACTTTGAACAAATTGTGTAAAAATTTCAGCAGCCTTTGATTGCATTTGTACTAAATGTGTACAAAATTATCTTATAGTTTTCTTTGGAATGTGCCATAAATGCTGATGTAGCCTTTTATCATGTTCAAATACTTTGTACAGTTCAAAATAAGTAAATGTAATTTTTACCGAAGAATACAAATTTCAAATTCTAGTTACTGCCAGACTTATCAAATATTGTCATAGGAACAGAAGTTAAAACAAGTCTTTCTGTTTGTGATGACACTGACATTCATTCAGCAAACGTACCGGTTGTAGGTAGACCAATATTTTTACCGTGAAACTCCAGATTGAACTTAATCTGATAATTTAAAGTATCTAAATCTTTTGAATCCGATTTCTTGTCGAATATTCAGATTTAATGTAGGATAACTTTTTCTTCGATTAATGGGCACAACAATCTTCACATCGATTAACTTTGGTAAACATTCCTCAATTACTTATTTGTGGAACGAAATAATTACTCGTTTCCATTTGTTTGAAATTTTGTTAACCGTTATTTTACTTTTACAACATTTATCAGATTTTACTTTCTTGGGCTACTTTTGAATTTTAGATATTCGCGCATTCAATGTTTCATTTGGTGGTTTCGAAACATTAAAAAAAATCATCATCGCATTAAAATAAGAATCCTGTTGTAAGGTGCCATCACGATATTGGAGCTTTGAGATAAGAACAAGTAGAATTTTATTGAAAAAATGAACAGGATGTTCATAAAGTCAGTTTTTAAAGTAGGTTTTTCCATTTCCAGAGGAGTCATGTATTGGTTCAATTTTCAATTGAGAATGTTTCCCTTTACTACAAGTAGAACTCAGAAGGTTTGAAAAGGAATGGTTCTTTTTTCATATTATTTGATTCAAATGCAAGTATTGACATATTTGACACAATTTTCACCGGACACTATCATTTCAAAGGATCCCTGAACGAAATCCGGCTGAATGGAGAATAAAGCTCGAATTCGGTAAGCATACAAAAAAGTTGCTTTGATGGGCGTCATAAAAGCGTCATTAAAAACAAAGGAGAAAATGCAGTACACCCGCACTAAACTAGTGTCTTCTCGGGTCTTGGGAAACGGAAATTCAGATAAACATTTACCTTCGATTTTATCAGTAAAAATTTTGACAAAATGTCATTTTCATTGGACTCTTTTTGCAAAATTCATGTTCCCAATGTTATTTGAATAAAGCTCTCATGGCAGCCAGTTTTTGTTAATTCTGACTGGAACCTGTAGGTCTTATTTGTTTGGTTAAACACCGAATCATTAGAATGGAATTTAAGTTTGCTGTGATACAAATTCGTGAGTAGTTAAAAATTATAAATTTTAGCACTCATTTGTTGATTCAATGTCAGGAAAATTGCATCTGTATTAACAGGGGTTAGCAACAGAAGCACCATAGGTTTCTCAAACTCAGTACTTTTAAGCCCCCATATCAAAACTGTTCGACTGTAATCGTTCTTAGTTTGAATAATAACTGAATTCAAATAGATATCCCACTGATAAAGCAAAAAACTCAGACGATTCTTATGAATGATTAACTTGAAATGATTGTGAATACTGAATATTCTTTCAAGAACGATGACATTTCTAATGGTATCTCAAATTATTGATGAAAGAAATTTCAAATTATCTTTGATTGAGATATTTGTGAAAGGTACGGAATCGGTTGTCTTGGATACATTCTTTCACAAGTATTTAATATTCATTTGAAAGAATACTGAATGGAGACTTCATGGTTTACGTATGATTGTGTGGGGCAAGGTATGACAACATACACTTTTCTTTTCGTATTGATCGGGTTCAGTTCGAGTGTTTTTATCTTTTTCCTTTCGTTTTTCGTCAACCGGCTCAGAAATTTTTGGTCATGAGAAATCAAGAGATGCCCATATATATTTGTTGTGTTTTTGTTGTTTGTATGTTGAAGATCTGTCGCTTCTTACAGTTCTTTCTCTTTTCTCTCTTCACTCTATGTTATCTATAGTCTCTCTGTTTTTCCCTCCTTCTCTCTGCTTTCTCTCTTTCTTTGTTTCCCCCTTTTCCCTATTCTCTCTCTTTTTCCTGGTTTCCCTCTTCCCTCTCTTTTTTCGTATTTCTGTTTCTCTTCTCTCTGGCTCTCCTTTTCTCTCTGGATTCCCTCTCACCTCTGATTCTCCCGTCTCTGTTCTCTATGTTACCTCCCCTCTTTCTTTTCTTTCTTCTCCTTCTCTCTTCCTGTCTCCGTTGTCTATTCCCCATCCCTTTTTATCTTTCTCTACTTTCTTTTGTCTCTCTGCTTTCTCTTTCATCTTCCGCTACTTTCTCTTTTTCCTCTCCTCTACCGTTTTTATTTCCTCTTTCTGTTCTCTTTTCTCTCTCATCGCATTGAATTCCACCAAGTTTGTGGAAAACTCACTCCAAATTTTCATGAGATCTTTATTTACGGTAGCGGTCCACTCTCGCGGTATATTTCTAGATCAATGTCTTGTCACAGGAGCTCTAGACTAGAGGAGTCATTCTGCATCCTGTGCACAGGACAAGAAGTCACTCTCAACAGATACATTAAAGAACTGATGGTTTCTGCCTCACTTTCTTCATTTCCAGCCTCACCTTTGCCTTGTTTTTTATTTCAGTATTCCTTCTATCCCTTTGCAAGATTTATATTTTACCGACTTAAGTTCTTGTGTTGCTTGATTCATCAATTTTCTTCAGATTATTCATAGTCACTTGATTTGTATTAGTTGTTATCAACTATATTTAATTTTTTTATTTTTTAATAATACATCCAGCAGGCTGATGGTCATTTACAGGTGTATAGTATATAACATTAACACTATTGATAAATTGTAGTATTGCTACATATAATATAATACTAAGATATGAAGAAAATGACCCTGACCGTACATAACTAATTCTGCAAGACACTAGCGAGTTGTCGTTTAAACTCAGATAAAGAGAGAGAAAAGATATCGACACATTTCAGGTTGTTGTAATTACGACACATGGTTGTGAGGGGACAGTGAAAATGATGCTGAGAGTTAGGTACTGCTATGTGGTACGTTATATTAGATCGCGATGCATATCGAGGTACATTGAAATCAATCAGAGAAAGTAAGGATAATGAATCAATATGGTTGTTTATGGTTATTTGTATATAAAAGTCAAGTCAGTCATCTGACGCTGTTTTTTAAGTGAAATATGTGGGTATATATGGGTACAAACAAACGCACACCTCCACAAACACTGATAAGTATACCTACACAAACAATATCCTTGAATATTTGGAACAAAGGTAGAAATCGAATTCATAAACATCCTGGAAAACTCTCAAACGTTCCAATAAATTCGCCGAATTCCGGTCGAGTTTTAAGTATTAATTGTCCTCGATTCTCCGAGACGCTTTATCAAACGCTTATTCCGTACGGACAACGATTTTCCCGTCTATATCTCATGGGGTTCTCTGGAAAAGCGTAATTTTCCGGCGAATATAATTTGGATTCCGGCTGTTCGACTCGCTGTTCTAATTCATTAGCTCTCTCTCGACTTCGGATGTTCATTTTCCAATATATTTATTTTCCAAGACTGGTAGATTATTATAATTTTTATAAATTGAATCAAATGGCGACTACTGACTTCCAGGCGGATTATTTATAATGAAAGTATATAAAAAATCGGATTAAAGACTGATACTACTTTTGATTGATATTGCAGAATATAGAAACGACAAAAAAAAAGTCGAATCGTTTTCAGTGATTAGAAGGGGTCTTACAACCATTTCCTATTAAAATCTTATAGACACAAGAAACCGAATGTTTAGAGGCTTCACTTATTATTTGTTTTCTGAAAAAGAGGATGCTTATAGAGAAATTGGTACTGCAAGTCGACGTCCTTAATGATTTCATTTGTCAGGTGTATTTGTCACAGGTTACTCATTGCATTTAAATCTTATTTTAATACCAAAAAAAGCTTTATTTTCTGTAACATATCTAACGTAGTTTTTCAAGTTTTTTTAACGAAATTTTGTTTAAAACCTATTAATCGTAATAAAATGGCCTCTTTCCGTTGAATTAAAATTTTTGCTCAAAGGAAGCTTCAACTGCTTCCCAATGTAATCTACCAGAACAGTCGTTAATCTGTCTTCATTTTGTTCGTTTTAGTGCAAACAAACATGGAGTACCTATCAATTACCTTTTGTCTCACCTATGTGGAGATGTAATTTTGAAAAAAATATAGTATTGTTATGGATGTTTCTTTCTGAATTCCACTACAGCCTGCAGAAATTCAATAAGAACACCAATTTTCACCTACTTTCCATCGGCTCTTTAGAGCAGTTTCCTCTTGAGAACCAAGACATAAAAAAGCCATATATACAGTCCTACAAATGAATCGCCATTCCCATATTTGGCGGTATCAGCCTTATAGGACCGTATCACCTATATTATATTTTTCGTGAGTAACTTTTAACTGCTGTGGCCAAGCCAAATACTTGAGGTAACGTTTGATAAATCTCTTTATTGAAATAACGATGAATCTCAGCCGACGCACTATGTAGTTGTGAGGTTTTAGTTAAAAGACGACTTAACATTTTGAAGTCGAGGAATGAACTGTGTCTTTTGGTTGACTGATTGTGACAGATCCTTTGTAACTGGAAAATCCCAGACCAAAGCTTCTCAGGAATAAAGTTTTTTTTTCGTCTTGAAACCCGTGAATAAAACTGCAGAAAGATTATCCTAGGTATTTCCAATCAATTACAAATTGGGAAAACCGGCCAAGCCAGGTAAGCGTAGGTACTTATTAAATCGGATTATAGGAAAGCAATTTGTTTACTGGTAAAAAGTTATGAGTTGGAAATTTTCGATCCTCCATTGCTGCTTCAACAACGTCCCCTTCAAACATTATCAGCGAGCTTCAAACCCTCGCATTAAATATGCAACGAGTCATGACACGCCTGTATACAATCAAGGCACGGATGAGCAACATAGAACGCAGCAGGCCGCGATTAACTCACAACAGCCACGCCCGAGGAGCCTAGCTGGTTTTCAATCGGGTTTGTGTTGGTACCATACCATATTCAGCAACGCAGCCAAAAGGTGTACTAACCCATGCCAGTAGTCATCGGAAAACTAGTCGGGCAATCGCTCATAGCGGGTAGCGATTTCAGCTCAACTCAATCCCGCCGTTTGTTCGTTCGCGACAGGTCCTCCAATTATCAATTTTTAGTGGGTACAGGCGCAGATCTATGCGTTTATCCTCGTCGTTTACTCCGAGAACCAACTGCGTGAAAAGTCACCATACGTACTTTCCGCGATCAATGGAACAAATCCCGACATATGGTACGTATTATACTCGAACCCTGGACCTTGGCCTACGGAGGGATTTCACTTGAAGGTTCGTGGTTGCTGATGTCTCCAAGCCGATTGCAGGAGCCGATTTTTAGGTGCATTTTGGACTACCGTCAAAGGTCACCTGATCGATGCTGTCAGTGGCCCTATTCTTGACGGCAGTAGAATAGAACAAGTGAGAAAAAGTGGGCGTGGTTCTACTGAAATCACAAAAAACCGTATTCTTGACTACCGTTCTATTGAATACTGATAGAACCTTGATCCCTCAATCGAATTAAATCGTTCTCTTGATATTTTACTAGGGAGTAGTTGGGGCATGTTATCATATTCGAATATGTAATCTATAAATTGGATAGTTTTGGATCAAAATACTGTCCATGACGCTCGTCATCGTAGATGTGAATCAAATATTACGGTGGGACCAGGTAATGGAAGATCTAAATGACGCAGAGGCTGATTTAAATAAAGTCAGGAAAGTGCTACCAAAGAGAAATCGTTTCAACACGTTATCGGATGATAAGTTTATTGAAAATATGTGTCAAGAAATCATTAAAATGGTAACTCCTTACATAGAAGAACCAAAACGAAGATCAGCTATGTCTTTGCAAACAAAGGTATGAGGAGATGTTTCTTGTATACATTTCTCTTGATGAAATGAATTCGACCATCAGCTCTTTCTGTTTCGCTGTCATTAGATTTCTTTTCAATTTTCTACTTGTACTTTCTTCCTCAATGTGTTGCGGCAATAGGAATACACAAGAACTTGAAATGAAAATCTTAGAACTTTGTGCACGAAAATTTGACGTTACCGGTTCTATCAGTCTGTTAAGATTTCTTCCATTTTGATTGGACAAGATTATAGGCAACACTGTTGTTTGGTTTCCTACGATTTCTCTTCCTCACTCGAGTTCAAGAATACCGGTTTTAGTCAGCAGTAGAAGCAAATCAGGGAACGCTCCCCAGGGAGTGTTCTATTCTATCGCCGTCAAGAATAGAGCGCCAGTACGCTTACCTCCACAGGATAGGTGACGCAATGTAAGACACCCCCAATAAAGACACTAAATACAGTCACAGTCAACAAACAGACACAGTTCATTCTTCGACTTCAAAACGATCGGTGGTCTTTCAACTAAAACCCCACTACTAAATAGTGCCTCGACTGAGATTCATCGTTATTTTCAATTAAGAGATTTATCAAACGTTACAAGTTTTCGGCTATACCACAGCAGTTAAATACCCACGAAAAATACAATAGGTGGCCAATCAATAGAGCATTTTATCCTAACAAAAATACTAGTAGAAAACCGACTGTGCCATCACATGGAAGACAGTCCGTAGTTATATTCTGTTATGTTTTCGACTTGCAACTGTCATTTATTGATTTGTTATAAACATTTAAATAATTTGCTTATAAAATGAAAACTAATAGAGCAATCTGGTTACTCCAATGAAAATAATTAGTAGATAGTTGAAATAAGAACCAAATGGAATGTTTCACGACCCGATCGGATCATTAGTAACGGAGGAAAACCTGAAAAATCGGAAAATTCTCCGCCATTTTTAAAGAAATAGGGTTGACCCTTCTCATAAAAGTATTGAATCATGTGTACTTTATGTGTGCACAAAAAAGGCTCTGATGGATCATTGGTTTTGACACAATTGCAATTTGAATTTTTTTTGCCCTATCTTACAGCGTGTCTGGATACTCTAGTGATAGTCCGATTTCAATTTCTAAAACAGATTTTGAAAGTAGAAGTATAGTACCACAAAACGTATATTCTCATTTTGCACTAAAATGCTGCGAAGTGGGTGAAAAATGCTTGCAAACAAGGCCGAGCTGATGGAAGCGGTCGAGTGGTAGGAGAGAGCGGGAGATGAGGGCAAGCGTATTAACCAGATTGCTCTATTGGTTTTCATTTTATAAGCAAAATAATTTAAAAACACGTTTTTTGTTATTTAAATTTTTATAACTAATTAATAAATGACAGTTGCGAGTCGAAAACATAACAGAATATAACTACGAACTGTCTTTCATGTGATGGCATAGTCTGTTTCCTAGCAGTATTTTTGTTAAAAACTCACTCATTTTATGCTCTATTGCGGTGTATAGGGGATACGGCTCTAAAAGGCCGATATTGCCAAACATTTGTTCCTCATTTTTAATATAACACTTACATAAAAAATCTAGGCAAGTGGAGGTGATCAGTAACGAGAGTGTCAGTGTGAATAACCAATTATTCTCATCCAACTAGAAAATGGATCTTCAACGAGAACAAAGTAATTTTTCCATTTACTACACTACACCATAAACAAATAATCAAACCAGTCGGATTTATATTAATTTATGCATTACTATGAGTTAATATTTGATAAGGAACGTGGTTGTGATCACACCTGTCATCAAATCTGATTGATGTGGACAGTTACGAATGTTATTAGGTAATCCGAAATACAAAATCTCAACTTTTGATAGATCAGGAACAAGATGTATAGAAACCATGGTGTTATCACTGATTCGCTTTTGTTTCAACAAAGTTGTTGAGACTGTAATTGCACTGATACCGTTGGCTTCATTCGTCGATGGATGGCGTATAAGTCGAAAATAACCGAGTTTCCAACATTCCGAAGTACTGAGTCATAATTATTTGATTGAAATTTGAATGTTTACAAATTATGGTTAATGAATATCACAACAAATAAAATTCAATGTTGAAAATTACATAACATGACACTTGTCCATGCGTCATCATGAATCTGTAATTTTGCCGCCATCTGTTTGCTAAAGAGGTGAAACGCAACGCAGTAAAAATATCACGAATCAAGTAGGCCGTACCTTAACACTTTTGTATGTCGGTTTCACAGCTATAAGAGATCACACCAGGGTTTCTATGTATCTTGATCAGGAATTTACGAAATTAGCTGTCAAAATTGTACTAAAGTATATTATGGCCAAACCAAGAGATCTATGAATATTCGTTTTCGCGAACATTTAGCCCATGCTAAATATTCTCTAGAAAACAAATCTAGTGTTGCAGATCATTTATTAGAAACTTGTCATAAAATCATCATTCAAAATTTGAAGTCAACAAAACCAGTTGGTGATTACAGGGAATTAGATTGTTAGGTATTGAATACGTCCCTGCTCAATATTGATATTGGTCCATTCAATTCTAAACTATTTGAGTTGATTCGATAAAGGAATAAAAACCTATTATAGGGATGGGTGGATGAGGTCGTACCTAACCACAGGAATCAGATTTGACCACAGGTTTGATCACACCCACTTTCCGTGTTAATATTAATTCATAGTAATTAATTAAATGATATCGATAGCCCTGGTTTAATTATTTACTGTTAGTTTAGTATTCCGATAGTGATGAAGATAACATGGATATCGAAATGTGCATCTAGGAATGAAAATACTTGTTTGGTAAATGAGAAAAATACTATTTGTTCTCATTGAGTGAGTCGACTTGCGGTCCAGTGCCCCATTTTCGAATTTCTTCAATTGCCTGAACCGACACTTGAATAATTCTTCTTCATAAAACAATACTTTCTATTCTAATAATTCCTAGGAGTTTCCTAGCAGTACACATTTCACGCTTAAAGCAAAGTGAAGACTCATAAATAAATCATGATTAATTTTCGTAGTCACTTCGGGCGCGCACATGTTAAGGTTCGAATGCTGAACGTATAATAAATCTATAAATCCGTCAAGGGGTTTGTTGAAACACGTTTAGAAAAGGCCGGGATTTCGATGCTATACTCTCAAGCTACCGGTGTTCAGAGGCGGAATGGCCTGCCTCTACGTATGCAATGCATTCATAAAAAAGGAAATGGGATTGTTTTTAATTGTCACTCTAATCTTCTATTTCATCCTAAAAAAACAATTATAGGATTTGTGGAAATATATTAGATATGTTCATCTTTAGACATGCGAAAACTAGTACCCTAAATAAAGCGTGATCGGTACTTCATTTTTCTCATTGTTTGTTAATAACCTTCCTGATTACACACATTAAACTCAATAGACTACAAGCCCATATAACGATTTTGGGGGGTACAGCATGAATCATATTCAGAACGATGCTGCTATATGAAAAAATAACTTTAAGCACTATGCCGTCAATTCTTGGTGGGACAAATGACTGTAATAATAATAATAGTAATTTTTCATCTAAGATGTGCTCTACCGACAAAATATTCTTGTAGGGCATTCCTCACGTTGGTGGATTATGAAATAATAATCTCATAGAACCTACTGCCGTACAAAAATAATGAAACCAAAATCCAGGATTTTTTTTTTATTTTTCGGAAATTGAAAAATTTTCCTGGCTTTCGGTTCCATTATTTTTGTACGGCAGTAGGTTCTAGGAGATTATTATTTCATAATCCACCAACGTGAGGAATGCCGTACAAGAATATTTTGTCGGAAGAGCACATCTTCCGATGAAAAATTACTATTATTAATATCACAGTCATTTGTCCCACCAAGAATTGACGGCATAGTGCCTGAAGTTATTTTTTCATATAGCAGCATATTTCTGAATATGTTTCATGCTGTATAAAATGACCCCCCAAAATCGTTATATGGGCTTGTAGTCTACAATAACTTACAAAAACGTTTGATTGTTATCCGCTTCTTGCTATTATGTTCCAAAATTCTCAACAGAAAGAGTCGTTACTATATTTTTGTCCTTTGTCATCAATGTGAAGAGAGTTCTTCAGATTTTTTCCCAAATAAAATAACAGTTGATTTGTTTGGATTGAGTTTGAGAGAGTGATCTATCAATATTTCAGATTTTCTAAAGCACTATCAGTTTTTAATTATTCTAATACTTCGTTGCTAGGAATGAATGAGTGATATATCTGTGAATCATCTGCATACATGTGAATATTTCAGTATTCTGAATATTTTGGTAGCTGGTTGGTATACAGATAATCTCTTGATGGGAGGAACATTTGAGAGAAAAACAGTCATTAACTATTGCCCAGTCTCCGTCTAATGAATAACGACAAGTAAAATCCAAAAATCCAATAACAATTTTCACTTGATGTTAGACGAAAACCATATATAAAACACGAAATTTATATTTCTTTGGTTCAGACTTCGGCTCAGTACAACTCAATTCATAAGTAAGAAGCTCATGGTCTGAAAGATCTACTCCACTACAGAGGTTGAGATTATCAGTTTAGTATCGTCAAGTAGGTCAAAAAGGGTAATTGCTGTGGCCGTGATACGTGTCACTTCTTTTACGAATTGATACATATCAGTAGAATTCAACATGTTCGAAATGTATTTAGTTGAGGGCGAATCAGAATCAAATTTATTGATGTTGAAATTTGTTTCAGACTATAACTGTTTCTTGTAATCATGACAAATATAACTTGTTTGATTGATGATCTATTTATTTTGTGGAAGTTCATGATGAAATAAGAAAAGGAAGAAAAAATATAACTTTTGTCCAGTTTCCACTAACACTTTACTACTTTACTACTACTTTACTACTTTACATTAATAATAATTTTCACTTCAACATATACAGAAAAGATACTTTTACGGATTGTACAATACCTTTAGATTCCTTCAGTCCATTATCACACAAATTATCAGCATTCAGATCAATGATACATAGGGCATTTATGATTCCTTCATCGGATAAGGCTTTGCAGGAAGAAATAAAAATCATAAAACAGATTGCAATAAATAACCAAATTCCAGTCTACTTAATTGATAAGATCATCTCCAATAAACAGCAGACAATGATCAGGAATGAATTATATCCAAATCAAATAGGACCCAAAGGAGATAAAAAATATGCTAGTATAAGCTACTCGGGAAAACTCTCAGAAAATATTAAGAACTATTTTTCAAAATTTAATATAATAACTTCATTCACTAGTAGGAGTAATTTAGGGAATATACTATTCAATGCAAAACCTAAAAAGGATAAATGGAAAAAATCAGGTATATATAGACTGGAATGTGGTGATTGTACAGCAGCTTATTCAGGACAAACGGGAAGAAATTTTGAAATAAGGTACCGTGAACATGTGTTATCAGATAAAAAATCAGCTATATATAGACATTTACAAGAAACGAATCATACAATAAATAAAAATAACATGAACATCCTTCATGCGTGCAATAAAGGAAGAGAAATGAACTTGTTGGAAGCCTTGGAAATAAACAAATTGAATAAAAACCCCAATTTTGATACCCTTAATGACCAGTTAGAATTATGTAGCTCTCCACTTCTGAATTTGTGACTTTTGATAACAAAGTTGGACCCACCGATTGTATGAACCCCTATTAGATAAATTAAATTGACTCATCAGGTAGATTCTAGGTATTTCCCAACTTGTTTTGAAACATCAGTTAGGTAATTTAAACCCAACCTCTCTTTAATTACTTTCTTATGTATAAATATTCACGAACTTGATGAAATCTGTAGTTACTTGAAAATGGTGTAAAAGCCGAAACCGGTCGTAATAAAGTAGTAAAGTGTTAGTGGAAACTGGACAAAAGTTATATTTTTTCTTCCTTTTCTTATTTCATGACAAATATTTTATAATTTGTATGTTGTGGTCTGTAAGTCACCCCAACTGCGTAAGAGACCTCTACCTAGTCCGAACCTGCCTGTGTTCGATACCTCGATATTTTATCAAGTATTTTGGTTTAATATTTGTATATTCGTCTGAAAGGCACCCTTCGGCTTTCGCATCTTTGAGATACGTTCTCTGCTTTGAAACTTTAAAGAACTGCTGGAGGGTGAATATACAAGTTGAATTACCTGCTGGGCGTCTTCGGGTGAACGGCATACAAGATGAAATGACAATCTGTTTGAGATTAAGTGCGCCTTAGATCTTGACACTTGGTAACGTAATATGGACGTTGGAAAGTTTTTTACTGTTATTATCGAATTGAACGCTGAGGTAGGTTTAATGGTAGGTATAATAGTTTTAGTTACAGTTACAGTTGATTACAAAGTTTTCACCTATACCATAACCTATACTCATGTATTCATTATTTGTTAATGGCAAAGAACTGAAACTATAGAAGCAAGTGAACTGAACGTATAGTACATTCATAAAATTAGTCAACTCGAAGAGTTCCATAGTGTAACGAGATCAAAATATGTTAAAATTTTAAGTTTCGGCATTTATGGGGAGAACGTCAATTGTCATAGGCCGAACTATAATAGCGAATCCTTTTAGTTTATTATTTGGAGAATAAGTATTCATTGGCGTAATTGAACAACTCTGTAATCTGCCACTGGTCACTAAACTATTCGTTCGTTAAACCCTCTTTCTCTTAGTTCGTCCTCTACACTTATCGATTCGAATCCTGGAATCGAGTCAGTGGCGGCAAAACACACAGAAACACAATTTGGCAGCATGCCTTTCACAGCTAAAACTAATACAATATAGTCCGGCGCCGAATGCTTTTTTACCGAAACAATAATGTACAGGTACAGGTATGCTGAAATTCGTTATAAATTTAATCTGCATGGGTATCTGTCTTTTGAATAAGTGTCATGTCACATTATACATGTTACGTTGAATAAAGTCTCTAATATATAAATAAAGTCTCTAATATGTATAAACACTTTACATGGTGGCAGCGGTGTATTGACTGGGACAGTCCAGACACCATCACAACCTTTCAAATATTCAAATAAAATTGCAATCTGTATTTCTCAGTGAAAGGCGTGAAGAAAGAAAAAGAAGTACACTATATCCTTCTATTTTCGGGAGCAAGGCCTCAAACAGTACAACTCATGGGATTACAAGCCGAAGAGAGAATATCAACAGTAGTCTTGAATCGTTTCGAAACTCACATTGAACCAACAACCAAACTTCGAGAAGTGAGGATATATTTACGAGAATATCAACAAGACCCTGATAAGCATTATACGATTTTATGGCAAGGTGCCGATTGCAGGCTAACAAATGCTCATTCTCAGATACAGATGAGCATAACAAAATTCTCGACCAGGTGATTGCAAGTGTAGTACGTCCTGAACTTCAAAAGGAATTTTAAGAAGATTCACATCCCGTATTTTTTAATTATGAGTTGAAGTTTTTGAGAAATGTCATGTCACGTTATGTGAATAAATGTTTACGTTGAATAAAGTCTCGAATATAAGATAGAACCTAAACACTTTACAATAAGGAGTAAGTATCGTTAAGTTCATTCTCATATCGAAAGTGCTGTCATGGAATTTAATCATGCGACTTCTATAGATTACTTGAGTCCATGCTCTCCGATTTCATATTTTCGTCAAGCTTAGAAACACGGACTGGACGCGTCTAGAGCTGTCGCTTGTTCGTTCCCCGGACTTCGAACGAATACCGACTTTGAATCGAAGCATCTCGGTTTGAATGTCTTCTGGAATACTTATGATGGTATATAAGCAGGCGGACTGAGAGACCACGACAGACAGTCGGGTCAAGTTCGCCGTGAGTAATTGGATAGCCATTGCGAATCTACGACGGCAATTATTATTATTGTTTGCTGTTGCGATCGGCAAAGTTGGTTTTATTTCAAATTCAACCCTCCGCTGCATCATGAATTTTGTCTGCAAGCTACTGATACTTACGAATGTTGAATTGAATCTTTTGTGAAGAGAAAAACTTCAGTATTTGATTTGAATAAAATCATTCAGATTGATCTGTTGTATGATGGAATCAATACGAGAGCCGGCTGAAAAGTTATCGGCCTAGGCAAGAGATGGCGCCACCCGTATCAAAGTAATGTTTGTTTTCACAGATTCTGAATACAGCAAACGTTCACCACTGTGGATTAGAATTGTATTCATTCGACGCCGATTTGAAGCGGAAGTGGTCGTATTAGCCGGAGAAAAAAACGCTCTTTCACCAAGAAAATATCGACACACAAGTCCTCAGTCTTAATGGTAAAATGAATTAATTGAGCTACGAATTGGTTCCTCTTCTACCATAGTCTCCAAAGTAGACCTCATATCCCGTATTATCTATTTCCAAACCTAAACAAATTGCTCGGGGGGTTAGAGATTTGGGTCAAATGAGGAAGTGAAACGGGCGCCTACTTTGACGGCATAAAATACTATGTTGACAAATACAGTTTTTAAAACTTCAATAAGAATAATGGTTGTGATAACAATTGGGAACATTTGGTACATTTGGGTGCATTTCTCGAATTTTCAATTATTCGTGCTCTCACTTCCAATTGGGAAATCAAGACGTACATCACAAAAAATGTACCCAAATTCAGAAACCTCTTCAGTACAACATAAACGAAGCAGAAAGAAAATTCATCACCTCTAGATTCTGTTCCCCTAAAAAAATTCTGGTGTGCTTTTCTTATTAATTGTTGTGGTATGAGTAATATGATGAGGGCTATGTAACAATTCGATGGAATTTTTAAATGTATTCTGAAGAGGAAGAAATCTAATTAAGTTCTATACAACATAAATTTTTATCGGTCGTTTATATTTCTATTCTGTTAATACATTGATTAGATATCACTTTTCTACATTAAACAAAGTTTATATGTCGTACAGTACTATCTCTGTTATCCTCTGTTTTAAGTGTATGATGTTTTTGTTAGGAGGGAAATTGAAATGATCGTTCAAAGTCAATATATACTTTAATGTCAGAGAAGTTTTTCAACTCATAGACAAAGCTTTCAAATGGTTCGGATTCCACTTTTATTCAAACTGTAGATCCCGGATCTCCCTTGCTCGCACAAGCTCTGCTTTTGAGGGGTTTTCTCCGAAAACCTGGGAGTTTTCTCCGAAATCCTGGAAGTTTCGTAAAAACAAATTCTACAAATAAATAAAAATGCAGAGAGACAGTTGACGGAAATAACAATTTTTTAACAATATATACGAAGAAATTCACTAGAATTCATTAGAATATAAAGTAAGAAACTCGTCAGTTTTTTCGTTCTTAACATTAAAAATATAAAATAAATGTTGAAACTGATATTTCCATCAACTGGCTGCACCCTAATGCGCAACCCTCAGAAATCTTCTAAGACTTGTGACGACGTAGCCCTTACCTTTTAACGAGTAATGCCATGCACGGGTTCGGTGACCGCGCTGGGATTCTAATCATCGCACTTACCGATGAATGGGTTAAGAAGCGAACTCTTTACCGACGGCAAATGTGGCATAATGTGACACGACTTTTGTTATTTGTCTCTTTCGACCTTCCCCTGATGCTTTGGGTCAAGACAAGTATGATATTCCACATAATTTTCCAACTTGATCATTTTAAACCAATTTTGGGGATTGATATCCTTTTCAAAGTGATGAGTTTGCTGTCGTATCTTTTGAATTTCAGTTCGGCCACAAATTTATAATAGTGTGCATTTTATTCTCCATAACCAAGATCCAGCTGAAATTTCAACAGGAATAATACCAGACAGAAAACTTTCGATGCTGAAGTTGGAAGTGGGAAGAAGGCTTTTGTCTGATTCCTTGTGACTCAGACAAAAGCTAACTATGCCTTTTGGTAGGAATTTACTTTTTTCAATTAGTGTTATTTTATTTTTCTTATTTTCTCTTTCTACCAATGAAAGCGTTTATTATTATAATTATAAAATTTCGATGAAGAAAGGGTACGTCGCTTATTATTCCAGATATTCAATAATTACATAATTCACAAAAACTATTGTGATTGGTCCTTTGTGTTTGTGATTGGTCCTTTGTGTTAACTCTGATATACCTACTACCATTTGACCCCCGAGTTGTTACTCGGGATACTGCATATTTGCAGCTTATTACTCTAGTTTACTCTGAAAGTGTGCTCCGCTACTGACATTGCTGATTTATTTAGACGAAACTCTACTGTTTGATAAATGGATTCGGGAATTCGAGCAGCGTTTTGGTATAACGGTCGAAGTCTAAATTAATTCGCTTTGTTGTTGGTTAATAATCATCTAGGGTTTTGAATACTGTTGTAAATGAATGTCGATAGATTTGAGGAAACGTTTGGGGCTCTTTCGATTATTCGAACGTCGAAACAATCATGGTGTTCTTTCTTAGCAATAAATCCAATATGTTAATATTTAACTTGTTTTCCAAGTCAAATTACAGATATACTTATTGTGTTCGTGTTTTCTCAGCTCTAATTGGGATGTTGGGAAGGTTCGGAAGGTTCAAATATATTGCATAGGGTTTGACAGTTGATCCATGGTAGTATATTTTATTATCTTTAATCACGACAGATTCATCGAGTTTTGAGTTTCGGAGACATCAACGTTTTTTGAGAAGAGAAGAATTTTTTAGGTCATTTGAATTTATTTTTTTCATATGGGAAAATTGAAAATACCATACGTTACTTAAATACTGACAATTTTTCAGTTATTTTATTCAAAGCTATAGTCTAGTAAACGATGCAACTTATCCGTGCAACTTATCCGGGCAACTCAATCATCTGCGCTTCTACCCTTGGCTTGTGTTTTCCTTGAATTTCCATTTTTTTTTTTTTCATTTTTAGAGTGTGAACGGTTAAAACACTCAAAAGACCATGTCAAGAAGTAATCTTAATCACATGCATGTCAAGAGAAGTGATATTCTGGGGCTGTTTTCCAAATGAATCCAGGTTAGAACTGTTGGCGGCAAAAATATTGACATTTATCAGGGAAATCGTCGCTAGTGTTCCATCTTCCTTGGTTAGTGGAGAAAGTGGATGGAAGTTGAATTTTTTCCCGCAGCTTTGAAAGCGAATTTGGATCGTATCTGCTTTTGTAATCCTCTTTCGAGGAGTCGATGTCTACACATGTTTCTAGCTTCAACATATTCTGCTCAGGCCGCAGGGCCCGGATTTTTGTAATATCGTTGGTATGCTGTCTGCTTGAGGCCACAGCTCTGGATCAGTTATTGCGGAACCGACTCTTCTCGACGTGTATATGGTATACAGTGCAGTGCGGCTTTTTTTAGTCCAACCCCTTGTTAACTTGTGAACGGTTTGACGTATAAATTTGTAACAAAAACCGTTTTGAATGGTAACACCGATACTAATTTTTGAAATAAAAGACATTGCAAGAGCCCGATAGGGCGTGGGGGGTCAAGTGACACATCGGTGAAAAGAGAATTTATTTCTATTTTCAACCATCTACATTTTTTCAGATTTGGTTGATATTTTTTTCACTATATTTACTCGAAATTTCAAATATAAGTGCGGATCTGAATGGTACCTTCATCTCGATAAATTTGAACGGTTTGATGTGGAGCAATGGGACACATTTTTTTTTTAATAGTATTACCGATACTACTTTTTGAGAGAAGATACATTGCAATTACTCGACAGATGGCGCTGGGGGCACATCAAATTGAAAATTTCTAAAGGCAAAGGAATCGAAATTGTGGAAATACGTGAACAAAAATTGAAAAAATGTATATGGTTGAAAAACGAATTGAATTATCTTTCCAGCGATGTGTAATTTGACCCCCCATCCCATTTGAAATTTTTAAATTGATGTGCCCCCCGCGCCACCTGTCGGCTTTCGCAATGTCTTTTATTTGAAAAAGTAGTATCAGTGATACCATTCAAAATGATTTTTGTTTCATATTCTTACGGCGAACCGTTCAAAAGTTAACAGGGGGGGGCTAAAAAAAGCCGCACTGTTTGTTTTCATCCCCATTCATGATCTCCGAAATTGTCCCGGTGCATTGTATTGGATCTCCAAAAAAGAAACATCTGTTGGCTACAATAGATATACTAGGTGCGTGGGAATTTTGAGTAACGAAATATTTGATGAGCTCAACGGAGATCATTCGCATTAAACTATTGGCCTAAAACAACCCTGGGGTACCCAAATCAATGGTACGGGTCAGAAGTACTAAAAAACACCCTCACACTAACAGGAAAAAATATTAATTGAATAACCACTAGTTGAAAGTACCAAGGAACTGCTGCAACTAATAGTTAAAGAGCTACCTATACGATTTACTGACAGGTAAGGAAGCCGTCTGCTGGGCATGAAATATCATTCTTGGTGTTGCCCCAATTCGCATGGACGCAATTTTCGAATTTCTCCAGGTGACAGTAGACAACTTACCGTGTACAGAGCATAGCGAAATAAATTCGTAATATTCAGTTGTGAATATAAGTACTTAAGTGATTTTTGACCTGTAAAAATGTTTAATTTTAACGGAGATAAGTGTATCGGTATTTCGTTATTATATTTGGTTCACTTTTGTTGTGAAGCCATACAACTCCTTGTTGGACTCAAACATGGAGGTTAATTTCATCTCGATGTCATTTTCAACGGATAATATTTCGATTCATTCTACTATTTTATAATTGGCATTACTCAATTGAACACCAAGATGGAAGGAAACTATTACAATCTAACTAAGCCACTAATTTAGCAGACTAGGTAACCCATACTTAACGACACCAGACCAAACCATAACTCACGACACCAGAACAAGCCATCTCTACGACTACATAGTAATTCACATTTTTAAATTATTTATTTAATGAGGTTTATTCAAAACTATGGAAGTGTTGTAAGGTCGTGTCAAGACAGATAGATACCTCACTCAATATCGATTTATCGGCAGTTAACATTTCTACACCATGTGGAAATCATAAGCGAAGTCATATGTATAATAGTGTTAAGTAAATTAAAAGATTTTAGATAAAGTTTTGAGGATAGACAAACGAGCAAAACCCAAAATTTCCGTCTTGACACAGTGCGAGTACTGACTTGGGCATTATTCTCGGAGGGCAGATTAATAAACTGGTTTTGAAAGGAGTATAATCATCGCCTACTTTCGTTTGTCTTTAGATAACGAAACGTCTGTAAGGTAGAACCTTGTAGTTTTTGTTCAATTTCAGATTTTCAGTTTTTGAAAATGTAAGTAAGCTTATCTTTTTTTTTGTCCGTTGTAAGAATGGGTTATATTAGATGTTCAACAGGCTTTAGGGTGACGAAAATAGTACTATTGGTAAGTTAACAATGAAAAAATTAGCTATGATGAAACAAATAGAAATGAGAAATCAGCGGCTTGAATCGCTTTGTCTTTCTCCTGAATTCCAAGATTTTCGATAAGATATCACTAGATCATTTATATTTGTATTGTATACACATCTAGGTGTGCGTACCTTTTTGAAACCTTTTTGTGTGATTTTTAGATCCCTGCACCAGGAGTAGTCTCTGGTATCTAGGTTTTGGCGATTTTGTGTCTATTGGAAATTTTGTCCGCTCGACGATTTTTGACGTCAAAGGACGCCCGAGATATCGCTGCTCGTCTCATTAATTTCCTAGTAATTAATGATTCGCGAGGCAGCTAGAGGTGTGGTATACACGTAGTTCGTACCATGATTGCATTAAGCAGTAAATAAGCTCCTTGGATCACGGCGGGAGTCTTATAATGAAATCTCCCTGTGCCCAGATTAAAATTGAGCCATTTCCGTTCTCTAAGTTTGGTTGGTTAATTGTAGACGCCCTTCTATATAATTTATTGAATGTTGTTACATGTGTTACATGGAGATCGTCGACGAGAGCCACAGATTACTTTCCTATAAAATATTCGTTTTCATTATGGTTGAGGGTATAGTCGAATAAGATTCGTTTTTATTATGGTTGTGGGTATAGTCGTTACTTATTTCATGAGAAGTAATTTTTAGTCGTTCTAACCATAACGAACTAAACAAACAGACACTTGAGCGCGAGGAAACAACCAGTGTGGGGGCAATTATTGACTATTTTTTTAATACTCTGGGATTACGTGAGGAATAAATAGTATAAAAATGACTTATGAAATATCTGTATCAGATATTTTTTTAACATCAACTTTTCTTTCTCCTGGAAACATACATAACTACCACATGGAGTACTATATTTCATTTATTATTTAAATTCAACTCCTCCCCAATGAAAATGTAAATAAAGATCAATAAAAATTATGGATTCAACTTATTCCCATTATTCTTGAACGCAGCCTCTCAAAATATGGTTTTACGTAGATGCACGGTCAGTATATGGGCAACCTGGCCTGAAAAAACTGAACATCGAGTTTGCCTGTCGATATCTACTCACGAATAAAATTAAATTTGATTTTGTCATGTTTCATTCTTGAGTGATTTGCTACATTGATTGCTGATTGGTTTCTTCAAAGATTACAACTAGCCTTTCATTGTTCTGTCCCAAATCCTGGAGAATATTTCGGAATATTTAGTATCCAGCAAGCTTCACTTATACTTTGACTCAGAGCAACGTACTCAGCCTCTGTAGACGATAAGTTAACTGTTTGTTGATTAACAGAAAAGACACAGAGGAATTAAATACTTTGATAACATAACCAGAGGTAGATTTTCTATCACTGGTATCACCTGCCCAGTCAGAATGGAACTGAATGGACCTTTACATTTACGAAAACTTAATTGCAAAACTCGTTTGAATCAGTAGTTTCTAGTCTGAAACGTCCATTTAACAAAGAGTTCCACTATATTTTTTTCATTCTATATTTTTTCATTTTGAAAAAATATCACATTTGAAAGTGTGCCGCTGACGTCACGTTCATCGGAAACACTCCCTCGCCATAATCCACGTTCCAAAACAGGCAAAACCATTCTCCTTAAAAATATATAGCTTCTAGAATGATATAAGCCATTGAAAAATAATTAAAACTATTACCCAATTTATTGTATTTATAGCTCTCAAATTTTCTGAACGGACCTTCCTTTTGATGAAAAACGAGCATTGGCAATACCGCGAATCGTAATAACGTGCTCATTATTCATCGGGTGAAATCAAATCAGATAAAGCAATATCTTGGATTTCATTGTGACTTTCATCTCTTTGAATTTGGTTTTTCAAGTATATTTTTCTGAATCTTTACTAGTACCTAAATTCTTTTTAATAGTTCAATGTCTTTTTTGCAATGACTAAAATTTTTCTTTGAACTCTGATTTGGATACAATAATAACATAACCTAAAGTACTCACTTGGAAATGTTCTTCACAATAACATATATTTCCGCTTTTTACACAGGGTTTATTCACTGCTTCGAAATACATTTAACGACGCGCTTCATCTTTAGGTTCATAAAAAAATTGTTTATTAGAATTTTCACTGGTGTTCAGACAACCGGGCACTTTTTCGACATGTTCGCAGTTATTGCAGGGATACAGATACAGGAATGAAAAAAAAATGTAGAATACAAACAACAAAAACCGCATTAACCTCAAATAAGAAATCACGTAGGGCCTGTTCGTGTGAAGCATAGATATTTGATGGAACTGCTTCGTATCCAATTTTAATGTAGGCAAACGAGTTAAACAGAGACAAACGATTCTTACTAGTTTGCTCCGTAAAACAGACGAACGAACCTATCTGGTATCAAATGACAACTGTCATACGACATATTATATTTGAATGAGAATTTGAGATTCCATGGTGCATAATTTTTACATTTTTGCCAAGTCTAGTTTTGATGAACGTGTCGTCACGAATCAGTTTTGTTCTGATTATAGAGAAACTAGCGGTCAGAAAAAAAACCTGAGTTATTTCTGACATTTTCTTTTTTTTTTCTGATTCTGCAGTCCTTGATGAAATGTCCTGGCTTTTCACAAAAATGACATGACCTTGTTCTATTTCTGTTTCTAAAACACTCCTCTTGCGTATGGCCGATCCTCTTACAGATTGTACATGTTTTACTTGTTTTGGATGCCGATGCACAGTTTTCTTCAGATTTGTCACTTAATTTTTCGTTTTTCATCCTTCCTCTATAAATCATTGAGAGTTTGATTTTAGCAAGGTACTGACTCCCATGCAGAAATAAAATATTTGAAATCTGTCGACAATTACATGAGAACCTTGGTTATCAACATTTGACTCGAGAGATATTACCCGGCTTGTTTCAGTTGGCTGACTATGTCTTCCAGTCTTGAAACGTGAACGGATCCTCACCCTCATATTTGTATTTGAAAAACTTCTGTTGGGGCACATGAAGACTGACTTCCGATTTTTGTTCGTACATAGACAATAATTTATTCCACATTTGGTTTGCTGTTTCACATGTCAGCAGATGACTTATTGGACTCTCTTCTATTCTCGTAACTAGCAGTTCTTTGACTTGTTGTCTATCTGTGCCCAGTCCCTCAGCGCATCTTTGAATTTGTCTGATCCATTGGTAGGTTTTATATCTTTCTCGACGATTTCTATGAAACCCCTTGATGCCAGGACAATCTTCATTTAGAATTTCCACAAACTCCAATTTGACTTTCCTTTCGGTTTCATTTGACTTCCGAGTTATTTCAATTTTAAACGACTTGCAAACTTGAACGAGTTGAAACTTTTGCATTACGACCCATTTATTCCTTCATTTTGTTCCCATAACCTTTTGAATACTTTGGGATTACGTGAGGAATAAATAGTATAAAAATGACTTGTGAAACGTCTCTATCAGATATTTATTTAATATCAACTTTTTTTCTCATGGAAACATACATAACCACAATATGGAGTTACTATATTTCATTTATCATTCAAATTCAACACTATTTGGTAAACAATTCCTTTATCTACTTAGATTTTAGAGGTAAAATAAATATATTTCTGCTACTATGATATCGATAATTACTTTCAAAGTCAAAGTCAAAATGTACTTTTATGTCAGAAGTTTTTCAACTTCTCGACAAAGCTCTTCGACTATAAATAAAAATGTAAATTGAAATTGTTATGTTCATAAAATATAATGGTGATAGGCTCCCCGATCTGTACATAAACCCTCCGAGCAATAAAAGATATAGAGGTGCCATTTCTATATAAACAGCACACGTTGTTATGAAAGCTGCATATCTCTATCCTCGTCACTATCCTTTGTGATAGTTTGTGGGTGAGGGGTAACCTCCGAGTTCGGAGGGGGAGATTTGTTATTGTTATGATGTTCGGATGTAAGATTAGAAACAGTGGCGGCGTGCTGAGGATTTTTTTTCATGTTACATTTTTATCTCTAGACGACAACATGCCTGGTTGGAAAGCAGGTGTGTTGTCAAGATGTCAATCAAAAATACTTTATTGTTCGAAAAATAAGATTCTTGCTGACAAAGCATAGAATAAGATAAGGTCATAAATACTGAAAAAATAAATGAAAGTGGTGAAGTAAAAAAGTCAAAATATTCAAATCGTTGAATCACATCAGTAAACTATATGCTATATATGCATTATAATACACATAAGAATTTACACATAAACTATAATACATATATTTACGTTGAAAGTATATCATTGAAATACTCATCCAAAGTGTATTAAAAGCCTTAATAGCTCTTTAACTCATTTTCTTATGTTTTTTTCTGAATTTAGATTATTGGTATCCTGAGGCAGATAATCAAAAAGTGTTTTAGAGTTGTCAAAAACTTATGTAGAGTTAGGCTCAGGATGCGATCGATATTACAAGTCTGCCTCGCAGGAAAACGAGAATTTCTCAGGTAGTTATTATCTTACTTCTGTTTCTTAAACATCAAACAGGTGAGAGTCATTAAAGTTTATGAGTAAGTAGGGGCCGAAATGTGTCTCTGAAGACATCTCTGCAGACATACCAAACAACAGCTCTATTTTGATGAAGTCTTGATTTGCTCACAGGGTGGAGCGATGACTTGCTTATTGTAAATCGTCTGTCCAGCTTGAAACAAATAAAAATTTTGGATTGCATTCTTCTATTCCTTTGCTGAAGTAGCGTAATTTTTTGTATCTGACGGATTAAAGTCTCGTTGCTACTTTTAAACACTTTCTTCTGGTGTCATCTGTGTCCATATCATCGGTTTCACAATCTCGAATTCCTCTAAAATAGCATACATTTCAAACACACACACACACAACTGCCAAGTTATTTTAATGTTATAGTTGCAGAACAGTGAAGTAAATTCCATGTCTAACAAATTCAAAGTAAATAAAATATCACTACTGCAATAAGAGCTATGTCCAGAAACATTCATTTTATAGAAGACTAGATAATAACTACTAGTGACCATAGCAGTCGATGCCAAAACACCAAAGAAAATAAAATAACTACTACATAAGAATCTCTACCGGTCATTGCAGTATCAACGACGCTATGTATTAAGTACTCGAAAGACATTCCAACCAGACAGAAGAGTTGAGTTTGCTCATTTACTTTTTAGTGTACCTACACTGCAACGAGTTTTTTCCTAATTATTGATAGGTAATCGTTTTTAAGGTCGACTTAAATAGTAACAATGTTTTTTACAGCTATTTCAACAAATAGTGTATTTTTGTCTCAAAATCGGGATTATGCCAAGATTACCATGCTGCGACGCCCATGGTTTGATGTGACAAGACGATAAATAAGTCGTAAACGGGCGTAAACAAACATGATCGCCAAGTTCAGAGTGAATATAACATGGAATTCCTACCTGGTCACCGAGTGCAAACGGATATATCCGACCATGCCCATTTTTAACATGATTCGGGTTGAGATGTTTGAAAACAACGTCGGGTATGTTGCTTTCAAGAAAGAGACAGAGAAGCCCTCTCTATATCTTTTATTGCTCGGAGCATAAATCCAGATGAAAGATAGTACCACCACCATATGCGCTCCGGGGTGACTTAACAAAAATAGGTGGTACATTTTCTATTTCAACGCCAGGAAAAACGTACAGTACCTACAAATATGAACAATTCCATAATAGTTAGAGAGCTGCCTATATGATTTACTGACAGTGACAGGTAAAGAAATCGTCTTCTGGGCATGAAATATCATTCTTGGTGTTGACTCAAGTCGCCTGGATGTATCTTTAGAATTGCTCCAGGTCAAGGTCAAGGAGGAGGGGCGTTTGAAAAACAGTCAGTTTGTGACTGATCCGGAAACCGTCTGCAGGTTTCATATTTTGGTAGATATAGTCCCTGGACATACCTTCTGCCAAGTTTGACCCTCGAACGAGGTCAAGATCCAGAGTTGAAAAAAACTGCTATTTTTGATTGACTCCCGTTATGACCGTCACATGAGTGAGGTGACATACGGAAACCGCTCAAAACTATTTTGGCTGTGTTGAGGCTTACTAGTGGTAGAAAATGCTTCCAGCAGACGCGCAGCTGGTCAAGGGCCGTTTTGGCAGCACTTTGAAATGACCAAAAAATTCTACATATTTTGTTGTGAATAAAAAAAATAAGCTATGAAAATGTCTGCTTTTGTTTTTATATATCTACATACGAACAAGAAAAACCAGACAGCAGAAGTTTTTAGTCGAAAATACATTTTTATGTAGAAGAAACGAACACCAGCTTTAGGCGCCAAATTTGAATTCGTCCATAAGGATGCACTCGATCGTACGAGGCATATACAGTCATTTTACACTTAATGAGCACATGTAGTAGGGTGCTTGTCAATAGTGAATAAAAATAGCCCCCGCACACCCCTAACTTGCCACCTCCTACACCCCAAACACCCTCGCCCCCAAAATTTCAAAAAACGTTGATCCGTGAATAAATACCTTGTCTGGTGGGTAATAAAAAAGTAGAAAATCAAAATTTTTCAATTTTTGCAACGGTTATCTTTTTGTAAGCCTATTAAGAATAACTTTACAAAGTGAAAAAAATCCTAGGGTTTTAGTTCAATAATTATCGGGGTTTTTATGTTAACATTCAGTTTAGAAAAATTTATTAATTCACAAATGCACACTTTATGGAGAAATTTGGATAACATTTTTTTAACCAAGGATTATAATCCTTGAAGAATTATATCCTAATAGAACATGAATTTTTTTATTCCTCAATATTCATATTTAATATGTTAAAATAATGTTTGTTGTGGTTGTGCCAGAGTGACGCAACGCGCGCGGAAGCCAGACTACCCGTTTTTGGCTCTATTATCAGGGCTCTGTAAACATTATAAATATTGGAGGTACAGTTTCGGGAGTAGGAACTTTTTTTCAGTAAATATGCTGATTTTTTCAGATATTTTTTAATATTTCAAAAATCTTTAATAATTTTCGAGATATTCCAAAAAAAACAAAGCTCCACTTTTTGTCACTTCATTTTTTATAACTTTTGCAATTTTTTTGCCTCTTTTGGGACCTTTCCTTAAACTTTCTACATGATATTAAGTACGAATCGAGTGACACCTTGATCAATTTTCGGATACTATACAAAATTTTTGTGATAAATGGTACATGTTTACTAGACTATCATGGAAGAATTCAAATCTGGAGAATAAAGCTGTTGTTTGTTTTTTGTACATAAAAAATTTATTTTCGACTGATAACCTTTGCTGTTTGGTTTTTCTGATCGTTTACTTTTATATTTGGCATTATGTTAGTCCAGGTGGTACGGTATGCCCGATACGTGAGAACAACACGGCCGGGTCGACATTTTGTTGATGCATTTGCATCAAAAACCATTTCAGAACGATTTTCAGATTTTGCAGTGTTTTTAATGACCGATGAAATTCGGACCAAAGAAAAAATTGCCGGCTTACCCGATTATTTGCCTATACCTTACCTATTTTATTATCATCATAAGGTTATATTTAAAAAAAATTGATGAATATTTTAGTCTGTTCTAGCTAGAACGTAGACATATTTGAGCACGAGGAAATTAACACAAACATTTGTATCATAAAAAGTCAGTTGTATAAAATTATGCCTAGTCCTTATTATGAAAGAGGGGGCTTTTTGATTAGGTCCGCAATTCGAGACCGAATTATTAAAACCAGGTGGTCGGTCCACAAATCGAGGACACTGCGCCTGTTCGAATGTGCACAATAATTTCCCATTCATTCAAAGCGCATTTATATTTAAACAAGTGAAGGAAGTGGAATGGAGGTTAGATGCAAGTCGAAGTCGAATTCGGAGAGTACTGAAATATGGTTAGCAAGAAATAAGAAAATTGAGATATTCAATTGAATTCATCTTATTATAAATAAAAGTTGTTGTGTTAATTTGTCCAAGTGTTATAATTATTTGAAAAAAAAACCCACGGGATAATTTCTTAACAATATTGTTGCGGTTTCTCCAAAATCATAAAACTCTATAACTAGACAATTACAGTTCAGATGTTCCTCCTAGACATGGTCGTTCCAATTTTACTCAACATATCCGCTTTAGCCTTCCAATTCAGGTGAAACGATTTTTTGTAGCTACTTGGAATGATGCCATGAAGCTGCAACCAACTCAAACATTGAGTATCTTCCTTGTTCTGCAATCCATCTTTGTTATGTCCACCAGACATAACAAGTAGAGTGGAACACACTATAGAATCAACAAGTAGTTTGAACTCTGCCTTTTGATGAGAAACAAAAGTAATATTGTAAACTTGTAAAAAATATGTAAGAATGTCTTGTCATTAAAAGCATTTATTATTATTATATTATTAGGACCTTGGTAGGAAGGGACCTAATCATTATCTATCAATGTATCGACAGCATTTCGTATTCTGTTTGCATTCTTCAGTGATTATTTTATTTAATTTTTTTCATGAATAAAATTAGTATTTTGTTGACAATAACTGAGCTATCAGACAATTATTATCCTCTTCTAACGACCAATAACTTGTCTAAAATTCCATCGACTCACAGGATTCCCACCACTTGGAATTTGACACATGTGAGAGAATCTAACATCCCTCAATACACACGAAAAGCCATTGTTTGAGTTACAGGAAGTGTTAAGGTCCGATATTACCGTGGCGGTGGTCACGAATTGGCATCGGATTACACGTGTTTATCGTGGCCAAATCGTTCTACCATTCAGTGCAAATTAACAGTTGCCGACCATCCATTTGTAAACTCGGTTTTTGTACGCTTTTATGGCTTCAACGTGTATCTGTTTGTGCTCGACCCTATTGATTTCTCATTTTTTAAACCGGAAATTCCATGACTTTCTGCAAAGATCGCAGGCAGTATTAATTTTCCTGGGGCACAGCGTTAGTAGTAGATTATACCAGGAGTCAATTCGCGGCGAGGATGTAAAGTTCCGAGAGAATAATAGCCATTATTGCGAGTAGTATAATCCACTTTATCTACGACCAATGTAATAAAAAAAAAATAAATTTTCCGATTTCTTCGTTTCGTATCCTTCAGATTTTCTCACACAGTTAACCATATTTTTCTATATTTACACTGTGATTTATCACTAAAACATTGAATAATAGGACCACAATGAAGAAGATTTATATTTTTTTCTACGACCGTGCGTTTTTACCCACTTTCCTGCACTCATTTTAGTTTAGAAAGTGTCACTTTCCCGCACTAGTGCGGGAAAACTTGATTTCCCGCACTAGTGCGGGAAAGTAAAATATGTCAATTTATCGTTATTAAATGTACATTTCATTGTTGCTGAGAGTTATTTGGAGGACTCCGTAGAACAGAAGAAAACCATCTCGAATAAAATTCTTTCATGTACTGGCAACTTGCAACCGATGCCGTCTCCGTCATCTTCATGCACTTTGCAATCTACGAGTGTTACTCTTAACTGCCAGTTACCACCAACTAACTACTCTGGACCGGCTATTCTGACGCATTTGCAGAATGCAACAAATTGTGTTTTCAACATTAATATTAATAATAATTAGAGGATTTTCATGGAATGTTTTGTATGTTGAAATAAAATATATATTTTCAATGTGCTTTTTGAATCTTTATGCGGACGTAGAAAAAATAATGTTCCTAATTCATGCGTAAAGTGTCTTTCCCGCCCTAGACTGCTTGCCCGAACTCCGCTTCGCGTCGTTCGGGTCAACGGCAGTCGCGTGCGGGAAAGTATCACTTTCCGCACTTGTTAGGAAAATAACTATTCCCCCAAATCGGCAAAATATTCCAATAATATGTTTTCCGAAAACGAAGTTGTCTTTTTCTGAATTCACCAGCCCATAAAGCTTGTGTATGCTTTGTCGTATACACGTTTCAACTTTTGTGGTAGTAATACAAAAGTTGTTGCTTCTGCATGCTTGTTGGATAACATCTGGTGGTGTAAAAGAAAATTCTTGCATATCACTTCCCATCACATTTCCTACACTCTCCGTCATTGAATCACAAATAAGCACGCTTTTGACAATTATTTATTAACACTGGCAGTTTGCGTCAAACAATTGTCATGGCTGTTTTCATATACATTTCGATTCAAATACGATTTTTTCATTTTGCATATAATTGCTGGTGTTTCGCAGGGGTCCATTTCAGCACCAACATTGTTTCTCCTTCATATCAATGATTTGTTGGGAGAAAGTTCCGATATCAGCCCGTGAAACTAGAAGAGAGCAGGGAAGGAACGTGAAAGATTTAAATATGGACCCAGCAAAAATTCTAGAATTGGGATTCAACAACTTGGTGAAATTCAATGCGAATAAAACCCAAGCATGTCTTTTCTCTAGAAAGGCCGATCTCCCAGTGGCCAACGTAATCATGTCAGGTGTCATGAAGTCCTCCATTTCGATGCTTGGTGTTACCATCAGCAGTACCCTGTTATGGGAAAGCCATGTGAGGTACATTGCCAAAAATGCCTCTCAAAAACTTGGTTTTCTGGTTCATGCCAAAAACAATTACTCTTCCCGTCAGTTGATAATGATTTATAAGACACACATCTGACCCGTTCTGGAATACTGTTCTCATAAATGGAGTGCAGCCCCTCCACACACTGAAACTGTTACAGCCGTATGCATAGTCAATTTCAGCGACTCGCCAGAGTTTCGCCGCTCGCTATACAAGAACTATAATGCACAGTCGAGTTCCAAAAAAGTGGTACATCGCCAGCGTTTCGCCAAAATGTGACTTATCGCGTAGTTGTCACTTTTTTGGAGCTCGACTGTGCATTATAATCGTTGTGTAGCAAACGACGAAACTCTGGAGAATCGCTGGCGATTGACTATGCATACGGCTGTTAGATTCTGTCTAAAAAAGACCCATTCGTCTCGTCGGTGATGCTATGCTCACTGTTTCCTCTGGAACACCGCAGAAAGAGTGGCGCTCTGTCTGTTTCACAGATATTGTCATGTATGATGCCCTTTGAAATATCATAAATCGTTGCACCGTTAGCTGTCCCTTCGAGACTAACCCGTCGAGGTCGGTCTTCACATCCCTTCGTCGTTACTTTGGAGACATGACGAACATCAGTTTCTCAGAGCTCGTTCTTCCAACGAACAGCAAAGCCTCGGGAGGGTTCCCTGTGGCATACAACCTGCAGAAATTCAAGAAGAATACCAATTCCTACCTACTTTCCCTTGGCTCTCACGATGTTCTTTGAATAGGATTTTTCTCTTCTTGAGAACCAAAACATAAAAAAAGGAAACAAATACAATTAAGTGATTTGAGGATGAAAAATAAATAAAAATTATTTCTCTGTATTGAAAATATTTACTTTCAAATATTAGAGAGATATTGCAGTACCAAACAACGTCAGGCAGTAATAAAGTGGACGTTATTTTGACATGTACGCACGCGCAGTGTGTATCTGGAATAATGACAACTTTATTGAAATACTGCCTGCCTTTATTAAGTGGACTTTTAAAGGCGAGGATTAATATTCCTTTATTTCCACTTCGGGTGCGATCGTAAATTATCGTGACATGATCAGTGGATATATGACATGGCTCTGACATAAATATATGAGGATTTCAACAAGAGTCGGTGTAGAAGTTCGTTTGGGCAATTCTATCATCAGAATAATTCTGAAAATAATGATGTAGAAAGATAAATCTAAGAGACAAATTCGATATAGGTTAAGAACGCATCTGTCAGTCACGTGTAAATAAGGGACGAACAGACGAAACTTACAATATCTCTATTTTTAATCGCAGAATAGTGGCAGTCACTATCAAAATAAAGTTGCCTTGAATATTCCGTGGCGTTATTACAATATCTCTCTATTGTCCTATCTACTTGAAATTTTAAAGATGGGTAGATATTTTCTTTCTCTATAAATATTTCTGTTGACATTTTATGGGTAATCTTTGAGGTGCCAAGAATCAATCACCGGCTACCCACTATCAAACAGCTCTTAACACAAGTATTGCTCGTCTAGCTCAAATTTCCCAACAAGAGGGTACCTAGAGGAGGCATATACTTTTGAAACGTTCATAATTATATTAGACTCTTGTAAGTACTAAATGCTTGCAATAAAACCACAATAACAACTGTTCTACGGGTCTTCTATACATTTCCAGATTATAGCATGCGGCTTTTTTAGTCCCCCCTCCCCCCTGTTAAGTTTTGAATGGTTTCACGTACAAATATGAAATAAAAACCATTTTGAATGGTATCACCGATAATACTTTTTGAAATAAAAGACATTGTGTGTGCGCGATAGGAGGGGAGGAAGGCACATCAATTTTAAAATTTCAAATGGTTTGAGGGGTCGAGTGACACAACAAAATTGATGGTTGAAAAGAGAACTCTTTTCAACCATCTATTTTTTTTTTATTCTGTTGTAATTTTTTTACCAAATGTACTTGAAATATCAAGTACTTATAAGTGAGAATCTGAATAGTACCCTTATCTCGATATATTTGAACGGATTGATTTGGAGCAATAGGACAAAAATATTTTGAATGATGTTACCGATACTACTTTTTGAGAGAAGATACATTGCATTTACTCGACAGATGGCGCTGGGGGCACATCAACTTGAAAATTTCGAAAGGCAAATAGATCAAAATTGTGAAAATATGTATCAACGAAAATCAGAAAAAATGACATTGTTGGAAAGAGAATTGAATTCTCTTTTCAATGTATAATTCGACCCCTACCAGTTTAAAATTTCAAATTGATTCCCTCCCGCGCCCACTATCGGGCAACAGTAATGTCTTTTATTCCAAAAACTAGTACCAGTAATACCATTAAAAATGGTTTTTGTTTCAAGTTTGTACGTCAATCCGTTCAAAAGTTAACAGCGATGGGGGGCTAAAAAAAGCTGCACTGTGTAACCACCTAAACATAAATTAATAGAAAGGAAATAATAGGAAATAGAGCACGATAAATCACTAATGCAACCCTAAAATCATGGGCAAAATACAACTTTACTGTTTTCGTTTGTTTTCGGTTGAAATGTATGTGCTATGTAAAATATAATTTCTAAATTGACATTACACTTTATTTTCATATGGCAACATGGTGGCTCGTCAGGTTAGGATAAAAACCATTTTATAACGATCAATTTGATACGGCACACTAATAGGTTTTAAACAAACTTCCGTTACAAAACTAAAAAAACTACATTAGATTTTTCTTAATATAAAGCTTCTTTTGGTATTAAAATTAGATTTAAATGAATCGAGTTACCTGTGACAAACACAACTGATAAAATAAAATCATTCATTCTCATTTTACGTAGCGCTTCTGCAAAAGTAAATTGGTTAATTGTTGTGTAATTGTTTGAAAAACATGTTAATCATAATATATTTGCAAGGAGATATGTTATTAGCTTTTGAATTATTGATTTTATTTTATGAGTTGTGTAGGTTACAGATGGCTCGATGCATTCAAATCTCATGTTATCTCGTTAAGATAGGTACTTTATTTTGATACATTTCTAATCTTTTAATGTTTTTTAATGGAATGTTTGAAATCTAATAGTGTGCAGTATCAAACTAATCCTGATAAAATGCGATTTTTTCCTAACATGACCGGCCACTATGCTGCCATTTGAAAAAAAAAATAGTAAAAGAAATAAAAAAAATTAAATTTTGCGTAGCAGATACATTTTGACCAGAAACAGTAAAGTTGTTTTATTCAAAAGTTTTAGTACCGAAACTTTGGAGATGCAGCAGAACAAAAGGCCTGGTATAAAAACAACTCTTAGTTAAATTTCGAAAAACTTTATTATCTTTCTCAAGACGTCTGAAAAAATATTATTGGTGTAAATTTACCTAACACTTATAAATATTAAATTTAAGTTAAAGGGGCGATATCCAGACTTCAATCAACAAAGTGCGATCTAACCTCAAACATAGACTCACCAAATCATAAATGTCTCATTATTTTGTTATGTCGTTTTCAATTTCAATAACATTCCACGTTATGAACCTGTACCAAGGAATATAATCTTCAAGTTCATCTGATGAAGAAAATCCAGAAATACTTCTAAGGAGAAGAAATCTTTATAGAAAAGGAGAAAACAGATTGAACGGTTCTGATGATAATGTGGAGATAATGATACCTTTTCAATGCAAGACATATTGTTGGTTTTCTTGTTTTATATGTTCTGATTTTTTCCAATTTCATCTACCAAAAGAAGTTCCTCCTATGTGGAGAAATTATTACCTCTTTTTGATTTAGTCATAGCATCAACGGATGAAAACGAAATAACAGTAATTACACCATTAAACACTGAAAAGTGGGAAAAAGCTTAAAACTAACCTGAAAAATTGTCAAATTTTGTTGTTCTGTCAATTTTCGGCTGTTTATCGAACACATATCGAAGTATCGACTATACTTTAGTTAAAAGTTTGTATGGGTATGATTATGAAACACCTCACCTTTAGCTCTCTTTAAAGTGGACTTGAAGTAAAACTTTATCTTTAGTTGAAGTACATTTTAAAGTCTGATTATGAAACTGGCCATTACCAACGTGAGGATAGTTTGAAGGCCAATGCTTTTTCCTTGGTCATTATATAAACAAAAGTTCTTTTAAAAGAAATAAAATATCGAACAAATGAAAACACTGTAAATAATACATATTATCTCGGACGGGACAAATGCATCAAAATATTTGAAAAGTAAAACCTTAGTAAGGATTCAGTTTGATTAAAATTATTTGAACATAACTGAAATTACGTATGACATCGCACCCGTTTCGTTGTACAGCACAGAGCATATAGCAGAAGACTCGAAATTGCTCAGTTGACTTACGAACATAAAAATTCTGATCTTCTATAGAGGATAAACTACGAACAACTACGGAAAATCATACAGTGTGCTCTTCCCACCAAAGGGAGTGGAAAACGAAGTTCAATTTGTAAATTTGGACCAAAAAATTACCGTTTGTATGTGTAGGAAAGCGCCGCCTTTGGATGAAGTCGAACACATGGAAAGCCACAAACAAGTGTTGTTACTCTTTCATCAAACGTGGGACTGTAGTTGGTGATTTTGCATGAAGTTTTTGCAAAAATAAATTATTTTTGCAGAGCACAACACAGCAAAATAAGAAAGTTGAATAAACAATATTGGTATCAAATGAGCTTTTGATGTACGAGAACACAATGTTCTTATGGGCACAGATTACATTCAAGCCAAATGTACTTATCAATGCCTTTTGAACGATCTGTTAACGAAAATAAGTAGAAATAATGTCTCAGTAAGGTGACTAATGTGCTTGAAACCACGATCAGTCATGGACATTGAACATCGCCGACAGATCGTAGGCATAGTCAATACATAAATAAATGAATCAGTATCGCATATTTGTGCGTAAGCGAACATAAAAATGTTATAAAGCATCTTAGGTTTCGTTGAAATTGTACAGGCGTGTTTCTGAGTGATAGATAGCACACCATTTAATTTTCAGTAAGTATTTCATAGTTCGTCCTGTATAAATTATGAAACCTGAGAATGGTGTTTAAAAGTGTCATTTTATCCATAATCTAACATTTATATAATGTATAATTGTTTTTGTTTGAAGTGTATGAAGTGTTGTTGAGTTGAAGGCATTGGATAAAATGGATTGATCCTCAAGTCTTAAAGTTGAATTTGTTGTTCCTTGTCGTTGTAGATGAGCTTAGTCAAATTTCAAATTGGAACAAAAATTTTGTTATGAAATACCCTACGCCACCGTATCACATTTATAACGGCTGAGAAACCGTTGTGAGGCTAACGCATATTTCCAAGAAGTCATTCAATATAAACAAGCAACGACCAGAGAGATTTCGGCATTGTAGATGCCACAGGAGATCATGCTGTTTCTAGGAGACTATGTAATTAAGAAGATTAGAACGGAAGAGCAGGTATGCACGAAATCAAATCAAGTTGAACAAGTAAAATTACCTAGAATTATAAATTAGTAATCCAGTGAAGTACGCAGATTATTGTAGGAGTTTGTTAGAGTTGTATATTTGGACTGTGGGAATTTATTGTTGATTGTTGAGTTGTAAATAAACGAGTCGTAACTTTCTAGTATTTTCTGCAGCCAGCTTCGTAACAATATATTGAAAACTAGAGGTAATTCAGTATTGGCTCATTTTCATATATTTGCAATTTTCCGTTTATTGTTACACCACTAGTAACTTATGGAAAATTCATTGTACATTTTGAACGATGCACAAACTTTTAGCAAGATAAACATTTTCTGATAAATCATTCAAAATTGTTTGCCATTAATATCCAACTCAGCACCTTGCCTGGTATTATAAAATACAACTTTCCAAGACTTTATCTCTAATCGTAAAAATAGTCTTTCTCCTCAACCATTTAATTAATGGGTGTAATAATTACCAAATCATTTTTAATGATAGGATGTAAAAATTCTTACTCTTGAGTTAGAATACTTATTCTACTTCACTTTGGTTATTAATCAAAGTATTCTTTCGTTCCCACAATCACATTCGTACGTACATACATAAACTGCTTATATTTTGTTGGGCACGTCTCGTGCATAAAACATACTGTAAAATGTTGACGGTCTTTGTAGCTTACCGTTTTATTCTTATTCTTTGTGGTGATGTAAAATGTTTTCTGAAATAGATATCAAACCGTCTACTGTGTACAGTAAGTTATGGTCATTTAAAAGAAAAGACTCTTGACCCGAGAGGACCTTTCAAATGGCTTGGTGACACCATATTATTATCGCAGGTAATATAACAAGATCTCGTTCATTTTTCAATTTCCACGAAAACGGTTTTGTATAAAAATTTAACGAGTTGAATTAGGATTTTTATGTTCTGAATAAAACCAAAACAGAAATCTTCGAATTTAACGAGTTGAATTTTCTAAAACAAAAACTGCAAACTTCTTTCGATTTGATAAACGACGCAGGTCGAGTTATATTTGATCAGAGTATTGCCCAAATATGTCATACAACCAAGAAAAATTATTTCACGACTTGATACAATGTTATATTTAATTGGAATAACGAATATAATTATTTCAAAATACCAAAGAACATCAGCACATTATGTAAAATGGCTAATGGCTGACAGCTAATTATTCTGGATGAATTTTTCGATATCTTTATTTTTGCTGTTTAGGGTATTTTTGCATCGATTTGATTTTTGTGTTCTATTCGAGATTTGAAAATAAATGTTATAAAAAATAATGTAATAACGAACAGTCGTTACCGATCGATGATGAACCCTTTACTCCCATATCACCCACTACGTAGGCTTATTATGGCAAGTACCTGTCAGAAAACAACTACTCCCCTGGCTAAGACCGCGACGGGTATTTTAATTGAATCCAACAGATACTTCATCATCGGTCGGTAACGACTGTTCGTTATTAAACGATCTCCCAAAGAACTCTGTTTTCTTCAAAAAATAATGTCTCGCAATGGGTGTTGTACTACAACAGTGCAAGACAATGTTCATAGAAATAAATTAATATCAATAAGATAATCGTTTTGATTTTCACTCAATCCGTTATCAATGGAAAACAAGCGGATAGAATTTGACAATTTTTCAACAATGTCTGTTCAGCAATATGGTTTTCCATATACAGGGTGACAATTCGAATTCTTACAACTGCTGTTTGTCATGAACAAAATGATATTACTATTAACTATTACCAATTGTCCATAAGTGTTTCTAGGATATGAAAGGAAAACTGAAATGACAAACTACGTCAACAACCCCCTTGATTTGCAAACACCCCCACTCAAATAGGAGATTAACGGGCGGGGGAAATTTTTCATATCCTAGAAATATTTGTGAGCAATTTTTCTGAATTATCACCTGAATTATCACCTCTCTTCCCCTGTATTGCCACCCTTATATGGATATGCAATCATATGAATCCTGATAATGTTGATGAAAAACAACACTTTTTCAAAAAAAAATGCAAATTCTAGCAGTTTGTTTTCGAGTTTTAAGGGATTGAATGAAATTCAAAACGATGTTATTGATGTTTACTCATTTGAACATTGTCTTGACATGCTGTAATGCAACGCCCTATGTAAGATATTATTTTTTATTCGAATGGAAGGGTTCATGAGCTACTTACGAGATGAGTTCATTTATAAGAAAGATTAATCACGAATTAGAGCACACAACTCAAATTCATGGGAAAGCTATGTGAGGTTGCCAAAAGTGCCTCTCAAAAACTTGATTTTCTGTTTCGTGTCAAGAGCTATTCCACTTCCCGTCAGTTGATTATGATTTCTACAGATCCGACATATCCTGGAATACTTTTCCCATATATGCAGTGCAGCACCTAAACACACATTGAAACTTATAGATTATGTCAAGAAAGCCATTCGTCTCGTCGGTGATGCTGAGCTTACAAGCTCACTCACTTCTGTGGAACATCGCAGAAAGGATTTTTTACAGATATTTTCATCGACGAATCTCTTCGGAAATATCAATCGTTCCACCGGTTCCATCGAGACTAACCCGTCGAGGTCAGTCTTCACATCCCTTTGTTGTCACTTTGGATACATGCCACAAACATATCTTTCCGAGGGCTCGTTCTTCCAACTAACGACAAAACTTTGGAACTCACTGCATTGCCATACAGCCTGCAAAAATTCAAGACGAACACGAATTCCTACCTAGTTTCCCTCGGCTCTCACAATGTTCTTTGGACATTGCATGATTTTGCTCTTCGTAAGAAACAAAACATTAAAACAAATTATTGTGTTACTAAACAAATATGGCATTTTTGACATCCTATAGCTCGAAAACTGGTAATATAATAAGGTTGCAAGGGTTTTCAACAACAAACTCTCAGAAAAATGAGCTGAAAGCCACTTTACACAGAAAAAGTGCAAGGTATTTGAATAGTATACTTAGTGCGTACTAGTTTTATTTACGGCAATATCATCACACGACTGTGGTGCATTCAGGCTACTATCAAGAAGGACCATGCAGTTTATTCGCAAACTAACGAAGACGGTTTATAAGCGAATACATTCGACAGATGAGAAAAATAATCATTATTTAAAATTTTTTTTACCTACCATCAACTCCAGTTGAACCTCAAGCATTTTTTGAATCAAGTGAAGCATTTTTATTAAAGTGATGATAGAAGCTGCATGATAATCCTTTTCAAATGCACTAAAGAGCGTGCAAAATATTTTAGATTAAAACACTCCGTGCAGGATACGTTTTTGCTAGGTAACAACGTTCTCAGTTTTATGTGGTGAAATTTTAAAATTTGTTTTTACAACAATATAGTACGTGAAATCACCATCATTACCTTAATATAATAAAATATAAGGGGCATTATTCTGATCTAAAATTCGTTTCCAGCATTGTTCTTGAAGTCACGGTGCAGGCATATTAAAAAATAGCGTATGATACACGTGTACAAGTGCCTGTACATTACTCGTAACGTTCGAAGGCTCAGGGGCACTCCGCTTCGGGTCGTGCCCTCAACCTCGTTGCGTGTGCTTAAGCTGATCCCAGACACATCGCGAGTAATACGGAGTACAAACATTTCCGAGTATGTTCAAGTACGAGCAACGAGCCATCGGAAAGAGCAAGTCATGTGGGGGCTCCGATGGCTGCTCGTTGCTCGTACTTGAACATACTCGGAAATGTTTGTACTCGCGATGTGAATGGGTCGGCTTTAAAGGCTCGCTTGTACACTAGTAACATAATATACTATTTCTAGTTGAATATTCCGCTATGATAGCAGATACGGTAATCAATGTTTCAATTGTTGAAACTATCATCGTATGGCAAGCTGTCTGCCTTAGCTTGAATTATGGACAGATAAACTTTTTATATATCCTTGAAATATTGTGAGAGACAGGTTTATATTTGTATAATTAACTCGACGATTACAGAAATAGAATAAATTACAGTGATATATTTAGTATCTGAGATATCGTCAAACGGTGATTAAAGCCTTGTCTTCGGTTATCAATTGAAAGAATGATGGATTTGCATATGGGTTAAATATGAGAATCTAGTTTCATGGGAGCTTTGTTCAATACTAATAATAATCAAAAATACTTTTTTAAATCATTGAATTGTTCTTGTCGACATAGTTCAATAAGTAAATGGCTATCGTGAAATTACAATGGAAAATGATGCAAATTCAAACAGTGAGAAAGAACTGATATGTGAAAAATAACAAAATTTTGGAGTGTTCACCAATTTTACCATCCCAAATTTTTCATGAAATCTTTTGGAAACGAGCTCGTCAATTATTCTTGGGATTTTAGTCTTTTCTATTAAACACATTTTTGCAGATTCTGTGTTCCAGAGCTAGAGTAAAACAGGTTTGTGGAAAATCTGTCTTCAGTAGAATTGATTTCTGTAGTCGCTGATCTCGTATTGCGTCTGGGGTGTTTAGAGTCATATGTAGTATGTTTTTCAGATTCGTTATATGTTTATGATGATAACTGTAGGGTTTAGAACCCATGTTATATAAAACATTTTTGTTTGCAACTGAATTCGTGTTTCATGCTTGTTGATCATCATCAGTAGGTATGGTGTTTAGCCAAGTGCAAATCTATAAAAAAAAGTATGGAACGGGAATCTAACCACACATTTGTGACTTCTGTTAGAAGACTCCACATTTTCAAGGCAACAACTAACTTTGAATAATTAGCTATAGGTACTTGGTTCAGTCGTAGATGAATCCACTCGTGTTGTTGCACGAATGCTAATAATTTAAAATAAAAACCAATTTCGATAAGTGAAAGTAATTGGAAGAGTAAAGATGAAGTAAATACGAGGATGCAATAGAGAAAAAAAAGTAAGGTAAACACTCAATAGGAAAGTTGAATATTGAGAAAATTATTGCATGGCTAATAGGTAGGTATGTTCTTTACTCGGTTTTGTATTTTTTGGTAGTTTGAATGTTTGAACAGTTTTGTACAGGATGTTGTTACAGACTGCTGTCTAGGCAAACGAAGTAGTTTTTTTTCCCTGTATATTTAGATTATGAACATCAGTTCTGATGTAAGAAAGTATTTTTGTCAAATATATTTTATGAGCTAGATATTTCTCAAGGCTTGGTTTCTCTGATCGAATCGGCCTCAAATATTTCGGTGATATAGCACGAAAAGTTCGTTAGAGTTTTCGGTTAAACCCAGTACTGTGTTGAACATAGTTGTGGTTTGTATAGAAGATCGGAACGCAATTTCGGCATTGTTCGTTGACAGCAGTTCGTCTGAATCAAACCACTTTTGATTTGAACGATCTTTAAATGGCGCAGTTCTCTGAACTTTATGAAAATATTCTGTATTTCCGCATATTTTCAAAGTAGAACTTCTTATATTATCTAGATTAAAGTAAAAGATGTCGGTCGGTAAAAAATACCACAAATTGGACATTTCTGTGCTAGAGGATGAAATATTAATTTATAAAAGTAAAATAAAATCCTCCGATATGTGGAAAACAATTTAAAAGTTGTAAGATCATGAATGAAAGATATCATTTGGGTAAAAATTGCAAAGGAAATGGGGGAATTCGGATATAACAATTCATAAACTCCTTCTTTAAGCCTATTCTCAAACATTTTCAAAACTGTATTATTTTCAGTAGACACTTCTAATAACGCAGACTTATCTTCATCATCCTGTTCTTTTTCTGAAACCATAATATTAAAAAAAATCCATTCTGCCCATTTTGAAGCGCAAGAAGCACCCTACGTAAAATTCAAAAGACTGAACTATGTCGCAACGAATGGAAAGTCTTCAGACAAACCACACGAAACGAAACTTCGGAACGAACTTAAATTCTTTCAATACAGAGCGTTCTATACGCGAATGTCGCTGAAATATTTCGGGCCGATCCAGTCAGAGAAAGCAGGCCTTTATGTATGCATCTAAGGTTGTTAATATTATTTCTTTCAATTTATGATAAATGTGATGGTAGTTTCTGATTCCATAAATGTGAATAAATAAGCCTCAAAAGCTTCTGAATTCGCCTGCTCCAACCAAAGAGCAATATACTACAAAAATCCTGCAGTTGAGCAGATTGACAAAGAAAAAATTTCTAGTTACTGAAACCTTAAATCATTCACCGCGGATCCGCAACAGAGAAAAACTCAAGAACTGTTGAATGTGGGAGACACTAGTGAAGATAATTACAAACCTATTCAAATCTATACAAAGCGAGTTGTTGAATAGTCTAGAACCTGAGTTTGCTTGACTCATAATCGAATTAAACACAACTGTTTGAAACAGTCATGCTTATTATTACGTTTCTTTCTGAAATAAACTTACTTCGGGAGATATACGTCAATTGAATGAAGAAAAGTTGTATTTCGTGCAGAAATTTATTTATAAAATCATAGCAAAGCGCTTTCGACTATAAAGTCATCATCAGTGCGTACCAGTAAGTAAGTGACATTTAATTGAATTTAAGAAATTTTGATAATGAGAATTTTGAAAATTGAAAAATTACTTACTCGTCAGTTGTACAAGAGCCAGACCATAAAAATATCATGTGTCCAGAGGACCATGTAAAATTTAAAAACGGGACATCATATGAATAACATTTAAAAAAAGTCCTTATTCCAGGATTAACCTGGATAAAAGTTTCAACAGGCAGAGTAACACATGTCTGTTGGAGGTTAATCTACTGTTAAACTAAATGAAAGAAATTGACATTGTGTCAAAAGTTGACGATGATAATGACGTTTGGCTTAGAACATTAACTTCTAGAAACACTGATCTGTGTTTTGAAAATTGATAAATGACCAATTAGTCAAATTGATCTGTAAATCTATTTATATTTATAGTTCTGTTAATCTAAACCTAAGGAAATGTGACAAACCAGGAGAAAACTCTAATGAGAACCTCAACCCGATGTGCACAGAACCAGGTTCAAGAAACGGTCTCTTGGGAATTTGTGAAACCAATTCTAAGCTCAGGATCATGGGACAGGTCTAATGAGAACCTTCACACTTCCCAAAGCGTCAAAAAGGTAGCCCAAAAACAAGAGGCACCATTAAAATAAAAGATTTAAGAAAGTTTCAACAGGCAGAGTAACACATGTCTGCTGAAGCTTAGTCTACTGTCTACTAAATGAATGAAAATTGACATTGTGTCGAAAGTTGACAATGACAATGAAGTTATGGTATAGAAAATGACCTATAATAAAAATATTGATCTGTGTTTTTAAATTGATAAATTATTATAATTAGTTCACCATCCTGGGAAACCAGATTGGAACATAAGATCATGAGATAAGTCTAATGAGAACTTTCCCAATCTCAATAGTAACAAAGAGGGTAGCCAAAATGATGAGCCTATACCAAAAAATTTGTAAGAAATTTTCAAAAAATTGTTTCAGGTTTAATCAATTCAGTAATTCTATTAATCAAAACCAAGGAAATTGCTGAACCAAGAGAAAGTCTAATGAGAACTTGACACGGCACATGCAAAAACCCAAGTTATAGAAAAACAGAACCTGAAGTTGAAATTATTATAAGTTTCAAATTGAAGGTAATAGTTTATGTTCTGAGAATTGAAAGGAAAGTCGAGAGGGAGGGAACTAAGCAAACTGTAAAAAGGGTTCAAGCCATATCATCATCGAGAAAGAGTTCAAGAGCAATTAAATAGGTAAATAATTTTAATTTATGAAAAGTTTTTTATTTTAAACGTCTATGAAGAGGAATGTAAGCGCTGTTTAAATTAACTTGAGTGTTGAGACAAAGGTCATTATTCAGTAATTCCTTGTTAATATGTAAATCTTCAAGAAAATCTAATCTATTGTAATTTTTGAAACTCACCTCCTGTACAATTTTTGAATTCCTATTTGGACTAAAGTTGTGGTTGTAAACCTCAAATGTTGACCAAAGGCTGAAATTTTGTTGGGATTTAAATGTTAGGTTATACGGGCTTTCAAAGGTCTGCAAGTTCTTCCAATGTAGGCTGCATCACAATCATCACAATTTAACTTGTATATGCCACTTTTTGAAAGTTTATCAATTTTATCTTTTGTGTTGACCAGGTATCTGTTGAGGCTATGGTTAGTTTTAAAAGAAATTTTAATGTTGTCTATGTTGCTTTTGATGCAACCAGATATTTTATTAGAAATATTGTCATTTAAGAAAGGAAGTGAAACAAATTGTGCTATTGAATCTACTTTGGGGTAGGCAGCATTATGTTTTTTTTTTGTTTTTGATTTTTTGGATCAGACTATTAATAATATTCGGGTTATAATTGTTATTTGAAGCTATTTGTTTAATGATATTCAATTCATTTTGATAACTAACTGTAGAAAGGTGCATATTCAAAAGTCTATGAATGTAACAATAGAAGGCTGCCATTTTATGTTGATGGGGGTGATTGGAGAAGCTGGGTATAACGTGATCGGTTTGTGTGGGTTTTCTGAATATGCTAAAATTTAAAAGATTGTTAGTTTTATGGATTGTGAAGTCTAAAAAATTTAATTTATTATTTGATTCTAATTCAAGTGTGAATTTGATACTTGGGTGTACTTGGTTTATTTTTGTCAAAAGATTGTTGACAATGTCAATGTCACCATTAACAAATACCAAACAATCATCAACATATCTAAACCAATGTAAAATTTCTGGGTTATTTGCAGTGATAATGAATTTGTTTTCTAAATTATTCATGAAAATATGTGCTAAAATCAGCAAAATATCTGCAAAATATGCAGTAAGTAACTCTTTAGATTTAATTAACAAATTGAATAATTTAAATTTACCTCAAGATAGCTTAATGATTTACTTTGATGTAAGTAATATTTTCACTTCAGTTCCGAAAATAGAAACCTTACCACTTGTAAGTGAGGCCTTAAGCCTTGCTCAAGTTGATAACCTACATTTTGACCTTGTTAAATTTTTGCCTTTCACCGGACTTTTTTGTTTTTAATGATAAGTGCTATAAACAACCAGATGGACTTGCCATGGGTAGTTGTTTATCTCCTTTTTTAGCAGATATTTTCATGAATAATTTAGAAAAAAAAATCATTATCACTGCAAATAATCCAGAAATTTTACATTGGTTTAGATATGTTGATGATTGTTTGGTATTTGTTAATGGTGACATTGACATTGTCAACAATCTTCTGACAAAAATAAACCAAGTACACCCAAGTATCAAATTCACACTTGAATTAGAATCAAATAATAAATTAAATTTCTTAGACTTCACAATCCATAAAACTAACAATCTTTTAAATTTTAGCATATTCTCAAAACCCACACGTGATCGGTTACGTTAAACCCAGCTTCTCCAATCACCCCCATCAACATAAAATGGCAGCCTTCAATTGTTACATTCATAGACTTTTGAATATGCCCCTTTCTACAGTTAGTTATCAAAATGAATTGAATATTATAAATAGTCTGATCCAAAAAATCAAAAACAAAAAAGAACATAATGCTGCCTACCCCATAGTAGATTCAATAGCACAATTTGTTTCACTTCCTTTCTTAAATGACAATATTTCTAATAAAATATCTGGTTGCATCAAAAGCAACATAGACAACATTAAAATTTCTTTTGAAACTAACCATAGCCTCAACAGATACCTGGTCAACACAAAAGATAAAATTGATAAACTTTCAAAAAGTGGCATATACAAGTTAAATTGTGATGATTGTGATGCAGCCTACATTGAAAGAACTTGCAGACCTTTGAAAGCCCGTATAACCTAACATTTAAATCCCAACAAAATTTCAGCCTTTGGTCAACATTTGAAGTTCACAACCACAACTTTGGTCCAAATAGGAATTCAAAAATTTTACAGGAGGTGAGTTCCAAAAATTACAATAGATTAGATTTTCTTGAAGATTTACATATTAACAAGGAATTACTGAATAATGACCTTTGTCTCAACACTCAAGTTAATTTAAACAGAGCTCTTCATAGACGTTTAAAATAAAAAACTTTTCATAAATTAAATTTCTTAAATCTTTTCGGTTTGTAGTAGATCTTGGTTTTGGGCAACCTTTTTGGCGCCTTGGGATTGGGAAGGTTCTCATTAGACCTGTCCCATGATCTAGAGCATAGAATTGGTTTCTCAAATTCCCAAGAGACTGTGTCTTAAGCCTGGTTTTGTGCACATCGGGTTGAGGTTCTCATTAGACTTTTCACCTGGTTTGTCATGTTTCCTTGGGTTTGGATCAACAGAACTATAAATACATTCACAGATCAATTTTTGGAAAATTTCTTAAACATTTTTTGGTATGGGCTCATCATTTTAGTTACCCTTTTTGTTACTATTGAGATTGGGAAAGTTCTCATTAGACTTATCTCATGATCTTATGTTCCAATCTGGTTTCCCAGGATGCTGAACTAATTATAATAATTTATCAATTTAAAAACACAGATCAACATTTTTATTATAGGTCATTTTCTATACCATAACTTCATTGTCATTGTCAACTTTCGACACGATGTCAATTTTCATTCATTTAGTTAGACAGACTAAGCTTCAGCAGACATGTGTTACTCTGCCTGTTGAAACTTTCTTAAATCTTTTATGTTAATGGTGCCTCTTGTTTTTGGGCTACCTTTTTGACGCTTTGGGAAGTGTGAAGGTTCTCATTAGACCTGTCCCATGATCCTGAGCTTAGAATTGGTTTCACAAATTCCCAAGAGACTTGAACCTGGTTCTGTGCACATCGGGTTGAGGTTCTCATTAGACTTTTCTCCCGGTTTGTCACATTTCCTTAGGTTTAGATTAACAGAACTATAAATATAAACATATTTACAGATCAATTTGTGTCCTCTGGACACATGATATTTTTATGGTTTGGCTCTTGTACACCTGACGAGTAAGTAATTTTTTAATTTTCAAAATTCTCGTTATCAAAATTTCTTAAATTCAATTAAATGTCACTTACTTACAGGTACGCACTGATGATGACTTTATAGTCGAAAGCGCTTTGCTATGATTTTATAAATAAATTTCTGCACGAAATACAACTTTTCTTCATTCAATTACATTGGAACGTGCACACAGCTGGAGAATTTCCATATACGTCAATGTCTGACAAATTATTTGAAAAATGATTGGCCTTTTCGTCTGCCTCTTGGTGAATTGTGGTGGATAGTCTAATAATATCTACACAACATTTTGAATCCGGTTAAATTCAGTGCAGCTACACAAAGGAATGTGTCAATTCCGAGGGGATAAAAACTAGGCAGAATTGTATGCACCATAATTAAATATCATGTACTGATAAAGTACTGAAAGACTGAATGAGGTACAGAAAAGAACTGAAAGACTATGTGAGTTTTTTCCTATTTTGGATATCTGCAATAGTTTTTTAGAATATTCACGAAAAACCACACCTTATTTTTTGATATTTTTTCTTTATGCCATTACGAATCGAATGACACCCCACATAATTTTTGGCCTCTACAGAAAATAGTCGTCCAAAAAACACTTGTGAACCAGACTAAATATTTTCAGTTCAAATACAAAAGCGACAAAAAAGCTTTTGAATATGTTTCTCACAGAATAACCAACGTCATACTTCTAAAGAAATTATTTTTAGTGCATTTGAATAAAAGCTTGTCTTTTATATATTTTTTTATTTTTATTTTTCAAGTAAGTATTTAATTTAAAAATGTTTAGTCATAAAGCAAACTTTATAGGAACTGCTATTTTGAATTTTTGAATATTGATAATGTATAATAATAATTTTCGACCTCAAAACCTCATGTTATTGATATTCAGCAATGAAAATAAATACAAACTGCTCTAATTCAACTTACCTTCCTCATTTGATTCAGTTGATCTTGACATTTTTCACACTCAAAATTGTCTGACAATACTATGGTAAATTGTGAATATTGTAATCTGTAATCGGTGTAATCTTTGGCTCCGAAGCGTCTAAAGGCTCAAAAAGAATTTAATCGAGAGTAATTTAAATAGAGGCGGTACTGAGGAGTACTGAACCAAATACTGAAGTATTGGATGGGGGTACCGAATGTACTGAAATAAGTAAATTGGGTACTGAAAGTGCTACTGAAAATATTTAAGGCATCAGATTGTACTGAAAATATTGAGGGCGGCAGATTGTACTGAAAATATTTTCGTGAGACCGAGGTACTGAATCAAGTACTGTATCGATACTTGTATTTATAATGGTTATACTAAAATACTGAAAATTCTGAGATGTACACCTACTGAAAGAGTTGTTACCCCCTTGGTCAATTCAATCGGCAAACGAATACTAGAATCGAGTGTAAATTACACCGAATGTAGGAAAGTACTACACTTCCATGTATACAGAAGGACTTGAGTTGTATAAAATGTTTCTCTATGACCATAAAGAAAAATGTACATTTACTACATCCAAGTGCGTCTTTGATCACGAACCCTATCACGTTGTAATACAAATTGTTATTTCCTACGGGCTAGCTATATCAAAATGTGCATTTCCTACGACTATCGTGAGCTACTATAGACTGTCATGGGTATAACACTGTGTATACTTATTAACGACTTTTATGATGATGAATATGAAATCGAGTCAGGTCTATTAACATCTGTTTGATAATTTTTGAACATTCCGAAACTTTTATAAAATTAATTTCAAAACAAGTAATCAATTCATTTTCAAAATGACTACCTAGTGAGTGATATTTATAATTTCACAGCACCTGGTATTATATTGTAGCCGTTAATTTCAGATTTTCAGTAGATCGAATATTGGGTAGAAGTGTAAAAATGCAAAACTGTTATGCGGGATATTGGAGGTTCAAGTATGTTATTTTATTTAATTTTCTCTTAACGAACTCGATTATTAGTAAAACTGATTCATTAGTAAAAACTAATTCAAAAAGTCGTGGAAATACTATAGTGTACAATGAGCAAGAAATTACCCATTTCCCACTCGTAGATATTTAAAATATTGTAGTACGAGCGTAGCAAGTCAAGTCCAAGAATGATTATAAAGAGCTTTTACTTCAGATTGCATTTTTTAAATTCTTCATTAATAGCCTTGACTCACAACCGGACACCCAACAAATCAAGCAATACACTATATTCACAAACAAATCGAATGGATAGAAGTAACATTGAATTACCCATCAAAAGAATCAATTAACTTTGAAATGTTTTCTGTTTTTTTCGTTTCACACGATGCAGAGATGCTTTTTACGGAATCACAAGTAATCACGATTTCGAAATAGCTTTGTAGCGAGAAAAAGTGTAGTTTCAAGGACGATTACGTTTAGTCAGTCGACTTAGGCGAGAGGCAAGCCTCTAGTACTTTACGATACTCCCTTGGTCAATAAAATAGAATTTGTTGGGTGTCTTCCGTTACTGCCGTGTTGTTATTCTTTTAAGTTCAAAGCTATGCAAGGCGTTCCTTAATGATATACAAGTTTGAATGTATGATTCAACATGATAGTTTGCTGTATTATTATGATGACAGTTGATAAAGGCTGTTTTCTGAAATGCAGTCTGTCTATGAATGTTAGGCATTTCTAACTTTAGATAGATCTGGAGTTGATGAAATGAAAACTGTGATGGTCTGATTGAAAACAAATAACATGTTATTCCTTTCTGCGAGGAAATTATACTCTTACACCTATATATAGGCACATATAAATGTGTGATAAACGACAAATATATTATTTGTTTTCATCGTGTGAGACCATTTTTCATTCTCCAAATACGGCAAACAAAATGATCAATGAATACTTCAGACTCCGTGAAGTTTTTTATCCATTCCTAAAACATAGGAGATAGATAGTAAACTCTATAATGAAATCACATCATGAACACATTATTTAAAATTGTTTAGAACATGTTCCATGAAACGATAACGATACAGATTCATGTAAGATCACATTAGGAGTATGTTTCGGTGGTGTTATATTTGGAAGGTTAAGGTGACAAGAAATTAATACAGAATATTTAGACCAGTGTGAAAACAGAAACGGTTGCAGCGCCAGAAATGAAATATTAGTACATGCGCAAGGGTGTCATATGTTACTCCATGAAAATCTTCAGAATTTATATTGCAATTGTGGTTTTCTATATTATTATCATAAAAATGATCAAGATGAAAGAAGGTTTAGACACAAAACTGATAAAATTATGATAATGGTGCTTTTAATAAAACATGAGATCATATTTATCAGTGGCTGAGACAATCACATATGCGTTTCTGGAAATGTATTTTCCATTGTATATTCAGAACGATCTTATAAAGCATTCCTACCACATTTCAGATTTTGTATCTCAACACGCACCCTGCAAACTACTCCCGAAATCACCGAAATCTACAAAATTGCGTTAATTCGTCGTTTCTGGAAATTTATTTCTGACTGTATATTCAAAACGATCCGAGGAAGCATACCTACCCCTTTTCAGATTTTGTATCTCAATACACACCCTGGAAACTACCCCCGAAATAACCGAAATATACGAAATTGCGTTAATTCATCGTTTCTGGATATTTCTTTCTGACTGTATGTTCAAAACGATCTGAGGAAGCATATCCACCCCATTTCATATTTTGTATCTCAATACGCACCCTACAAACTACCCCCGAAATCACCGAAATCCACAAAATAGCGTTAATTTATCTTTTCTGGGAATTTCTTTCTCAATGTATGTTCAAAACGATCTGAGGAAGCATATCCACCCCATTTCAAATTTTGTATCTCAATACGCACCCTACAAACTACCCCCGAAATCACCGAAATCTGCAAAATTTCGTTAATTAATCGTTTCTGGAAATTTCTTTCTGACTTTATATTCAAAACGATCCGAGGAAGCATACCTACCCCTTTTCAAATTTTGTATCTCAATACACACCCTGCAAACTACCCCCGTTATCACCAAAATCTACAAAATTTCGTTAATTAATCGTTTCTGGAAATTTCTTTCTGATTGTATGTTCAAAACGATCTAAGGAAGCATACCCACCCCATTTCAGATTTTGTATCTCAATACGCACCCTGCAAACTACCCCCGAAATCGCCGAAATATACGAAATTGCGTTAATTTATCGTTTCTGGGAATTGCTTTCTCAATCTATATTCAAAACGATCTGAGGAAGCATATCTACCCCATTTCAGATTTTGTATCTCGATACGCGCCCTGAAAACTACCCCTGAAATCTACCCCTGAAATCACCGAAATATATAAAATTAAGTTAATTCATCTTTTCTGGAAATTGGAAATGGGGTAGATATGCTTCCCTAGATCGTTTTGAATATACACTGAGTAAAAAATTCCCAGAAACGATAAATTAACGCTATTTTGTAGATTTCGGTGATTTCGGGGGTAGTTTGTTTGCAGGGTGCGTATTGAGATACAAAATCTGAAATGGGGTAGGTATGCTTCCTCGGATCGTTTTGAAAATAAAGTCAGAAAGAAATTTCCAGAAACGATGATAACGCAATTTCGTATATTTCGGTGATTTCGGGGATAGTTTCCAGGGTGTGTATTGAGATATAAAATCTGAAAAGGGGTAGGAATGCTTCCTCGGATCGTTTTGAATATAAAGTCAGGAAGAAATTTCCAGAAACGATTAATTAACGAAATTTTGTAGATTTTGGTGATAACGGGGGTAGTTTGCAGGGTGCGTATTGAGATACAAAATCTGAAATGGGGTAGGTTTGCTTCCTCAGATTGTTTTGAATATACAGTCAGAAAGAAATTTCCAGAAACGATGAATTAACGCAATTTCGTATATTTCGGTGATTTCGGTGATTTCGGGGGTAGTTTCTAGGGTGCGTATCGAGATACAAAATCTGAAATGGGGTAGATAGGCTTCCTCAGATCGTTTTGAATATACGTTGAGAAAGAAATTCCCAGAAACGATAAATTAACGCTATTTTGTAGATTTCGGTGATTTCGGGGGTAGTTTCTAGGGTGCGTATCGAGATACAAAATCTGAAATGGGGTAGATAGGCTTCCTCAGATCGTTTTGAATATACGTAGAGAAAGAAATTCCCAGAAACGATAAATTAACGCTATTTTGTAGATTTCGGTGATTTCGGGGGCAGTGCAGGGTGCGTATTGAGATACAAAATCTGAAATGTGGTAGGAATGCTTTTAAAGATCGTTCTGAATATACACTGGAAAATAAATTTCCAGAAACGCACTTTTCATCCCATGATATATGTGAATGTCTCTGCCACTGATAAATATGATCTCATGTTTTATTAAAAGCACCATTATCATAATTTTATCAGTTTTGTGTCTAAACCTTCTTTCATCTTGATCATTTTTATGATAATAATATAGAAAACCACAATTGCAATATAAATTCGGAAGATTTTCATGGAGTAACATATGACACCCTTGCGCATGTACTAATATTTCGTTTCTGGCGCTGCAACCGTTTCTGTTTTCACACTGGTAATATTTAGAATGTATTCTTAAAACACATAATCTTTAGGTTTCAATTACCCCGAGAGGCTAAAAATGTAATCAGAGTATTTTAAAGAGTGACAGCCGCAGAAATTGACGGATTGTGTCATATACAATAATTCAACTTAAAAAATTATTGAAGAAAATGTAGACTGCATACTTTCTGTGATGATTTTTTGGAGTATCGGACGCATTTTACTAAACGTCAACATTTATTTCACAAAAGACGTTATTCTAAGACTTCATGCACGAAATCTTTACTAACTTATAATTTATTTTTTTAGCTATCGATATACTTAGTTTACTTATCTCTACGTCATATGCGTAAATAGGGTTATCACCATTATAGTTATTACCGTTACAAGTCCGATATGTAGCAAATAACGAATGAGGTTGAATATTGTAATCCGAGGCGCAGCCGAGGATTATAACAACCGAATCTGTTATTTGCATATCGGCCGTGTGTCGTTCAAGACTTTTCGTAATCCCGCTGAAAGATTACATGTTGATTCCAAGGAAAGATCAAACCACGTACCTCTTAATTCTACAAGAAAAATTTTAAAATTGTGTTGTCATGGAACAGCTTAACAATATCACAACAATATTATAAATAACGTCAGTTTTTTGTGTTCGCAAGTTCGATTTAAGTAAGGTATTTGGAACGCTAAAGCAGTTTTCTTACAAATACAATGAAAATTTGGTATATTTCTCGGCAGTGGCTATATCAGCTGAATTTTTTTGAGAATGTTTGTTCATTCAGAATCGGAGATAATTGTACTCAAAGTTGCTCCCCAATAGACTTTTAAATCATATCACCTTAGGCCAAATGCAATCATTGTTTCAAATAACACGCTTTACCGAAGAAACGCGTCTTACAAATTTGATGGAAACTAACACATGTCAATAAACTCGATAACAATGCTAATAACCAAATCTGGAAAAATTCGTCCATCTTATTATCGAAATACAAGCTCCCAAAGTCGGCAATGTTTTGATCGATGAGAGCATTAAAATGACCACATCAAGAGCAATGGCAACAACGCGCTGCAGCTCGTAGGGAACAAGAAACATATATCCCGAAATGAATAGACCAGGAAATATAGAGAATTGAAACTCTAGAATTGGAGAATTGGACAGCCTCTCTACCAGAATATAATTATATAGGAATTTTGGAAAAGATTAGACGTGGAATTGGAATAATTTTCTGAACAAAATGGCCAAAAAAAATTTGTGATTACTTTTATGGTTTTCGTAGTATATTTTACCTCTCTTTCTAGTTTGGCCTGATTCCACTTTCGTCGGAAATCATGATTTTTGTTCTTGAAGTTTTGCACATTTGCATAAATCGAGAACGATCATCATATAACATTCCATTTTTACCTTTTTTGGCAGACAATATCGCTGCAATTGTATTGCGTTTTTTTTCCAAATGTCTTTCTTCAATGAACCGTCCCTTGTGAACTAAATTGATTCCATGCATTGCGTTAACAATTTATTAGTTTTCAATTACTTTTAGGCAATCTGATCGCCGGGACTATAAAAGTTACTGACACTAGCGACAGAGCAGTGTTGTCTAGCGCCTCCGACACTAGATTGGATGGTTGAAATGTTGGGGAAATCGTACAGTCGGAACAACAAATTTTCTTTCATCATCGAAGTATGTCTAATGGGCCGCAAATAGAAAACTTTTGGCTCTTACCGTACCGTTCCAAATACCTGGACAACGACCATGGATGAAATTGAAGAAATTGAGGAACAAAATCAAATTTCTTTAGAAATATTGGGAGAATCATGTGCAGCGAGTGTTGATTTACTGCCGAAAATAACTCAAGAGCGATATCAAAAAGAATATGAAAATTTTGAAGAGTGGCGTAAAAACAAGAATGTAAAGGTGGTTAATGAAGATGTATTATTAGCCTAGACCGAGGCCTAGACGAAACGAAAATCGGAGATTTATTCTCCTAACTCGCAGTGGATCAAGATTTCAATGTTGAAACTTGCTTAGAGAGTTTATGACAACATTGACATTTTAATTCGTACACCATATTAGAGTATTACCACAGAAATGGTATTTTCAGATTTGGAAAATTATTTTTGTTCTTGAGACGAAAGCCTGATGGATACACACCAAAGAAAGCAAAAATTTTATCTGAAGAAGAAGTAACTAAGTTTTTGTTGGAGGCAGATGATCACATGGTTGCTTGAAAAGGTTGTATTAATGTGTGGTATTTTTGGCGCCTGTAGACGTGTTGAACTTGTTAAGCTGACTGTGGATGATTTTGAAAGCACCAGAGTTTTGGTTACATTGAGGTATACTAAAACCAAAAAGAACAGGGTATTTGTCATTCCCAAAGAAGGACTTCCTTTTGATGCCTACACTGAGAAAATTGTTTTAAATTTGCAATGTATTTTCAATGCTTAGAGTGGAACATTATTTCAGATTCATGGGAATCTTACTTCTATCGTTCAATTTTTAAACTACACTATGGGCCGTGATGGCCGTGTGGGAGGAGCGTTCGCCTTTGGAGCGAAGGGTCGAGGGTTCAAAGCCTCGCATGGTCATCGGTCTCGTGCATGGCATCACACGTTAAAAGGTAAGGGCTGCGTCTTCCCTAGCTCACTCAAGTCTGTTGAAGACTTTCGTATCTATACGTACTTGAAATGAGATTTCATTCAGCGCGTAAAATTTCCTTCGATATTCT